>JAZKJV010008863.1:0-351755 GCA_037367405.1 Ottelia alismoides | reverse complement strand
TCTCGAGAGTTATGGGGGGTAAGAGTTAAGACTATTGAGGGGTCTGGATGTAATTCACAATTATACATGGCTATAATTGTAATTACAGAATCACTCAAGGTTATGGATGTAAAAATCCCATATATATATGGATATATATAATGACATTTAAAAAAAAATAAAAATAAGAAAAAAACAACAATAAGGGCTCGTTTGGATATGGGGTTACGCCTGGGGTAACCCGGTTTATCCCCTGTTTTCCTGGATCATGCCTGGATTGGATTTCCATCACATATCAATGTGACATCACATCACATTCCTTATTCCAACCCTCTACCATCTCTCATAACCAGCCAAACACCTACTATTCAACCCACCTCAACTCTTGAACCAAACGAGCCCTAAGGTTATCCAGTAGGTTGTCCTTAGGACTTGTTTGGTTACCGAGTTACCCCTGTATTTCTGGATTATGCATGAGTTGGAATTCCATCACAAATTGATGTAACATCACATCACATTTCCTGTTACAACATTCCTAAAAATCCTCCTAACCATCCAAACATAGTATTCAGATAAGGGTATCCCATCCCACGTTGAATCAAACGAGCCTCGAGGATAACCCCATGGAACCCCTGCACTTCTCGGTCATTCGTGTGATCGGTTTTTTCCCGAATGCTCACGTCATCGCCACCGATTCCGCCGGCGTTTTTTGCTTGGGGAAGCAGAAGCAACTCTCGCAATAGCTCTCCCTCTCCCGAAATACTTCTTTTCTCTCTCCTCTCAACCAAACCCAAAGCTCTCCAGCGCCATCACCTCCCGCCTTCGGCGCCGCAGCTTCCATTCCCAATTTCCACCGCCTCCATCTCCATCATCGACCCCTGCCACTCCTTCACCGCCGTCACTTCCAGCTCAGTCGTTCTCGCGTCCGCCGCGTGACGCGCACAGGCCCCACCGACCACGAAGACGCCATTGACCGCCCCTATCGCTCCCACAGTCCGTCTCCTCGCCGTCGTCGTCGCTAGTCCTCACCCTCTTCCTCCTTTCAGGATCCTTCTTCCGGTTTTATTTTTTTTTCATATTTTTTCCCTTTACATTTAATTTTCTGAACTTCTGTAACGATTGCAACTGCACATCACTATTTCACCTCAGTTAGCTTAAGTTAATTTGAAATCTTGTGAAATTATTCTGAAGCTATTGCTGTCTAACGATGATTAGCTGCCACCATTTTCACATCCACAAAGCATGTTAAATCGATATGTCAGTAGTGAGTGTCTGTTAATTAAGGCGGAAGTTCGTTCAAATTTCATCTGTAGGATTGCGTCACATTTTAAAGTTCAAATTTTAGTTTGTTTTTTTCTATTGCATCAGAAGGATAGAGCATCCGTAATTACTCATTCTTGAAGTTTAAAATCAGAAAGTGCAGCCTGCACATATAGAACGGATTGGACTTTCTGATTGAACATTGCTGTTGACGAACTTCTATACTGGGCACATTCAGTAATGCATGCTTGATAAAATTGAAATGCAGGTTTGGAGCTTATGTGACCAAGACCTCTTTTAATTATATATATTTTGTTGAAACCAGTATTTATCGATTGCATCTCTTGTGGAATGTTTGTTGAAATAATTATATGTTATCTCTTCTTTTTGCTTTTTCCCCGTTACACTAGAAGCACTTGATTCTTATGTTACCCCTTTTAAATGACCAATCCAGGTTGATTTGGTGAAGCAATGTCATCAAGCATTTCAGACTCAAAGGCTCACGAGGCAAATGGAGTCATTCCCGATGCTTCTTTAACGAGGAATCAAACATCAGATCATAATGATCAAGTACTAGTCACTTGTTTCTCTGAGGATGTACCCAATGGCTTGATGCATTTTCAGATTGTAAAACTTCAGAAGCAGGTAATTCAAGTTACCATAGTCTGATGCAAACATTTTGGGGATTCAAACCCACTGTATTTGTGCGTTGGATTTTAGTACTTCAGATAGTGTCATTTGTTCTAAGTTTTCATGTATTTTATATTACTATGAAAAACCTTTTTCGGTTAGCCCCTAGATAATTTGCTTAATGTGAAGGCAATTCATTGGTTATTTTAATGCATATGCACATTTACTTTTACTCCCATGTTGGTTATAATTAGATGGGAGTTAGAGAGGATGATGGGGAGAAAATGAAAGGGTCACCGCCACCTGAGTGTGAGGGTGGGGGGTTGGATGGAGGAGGAAGATGGGGCAATGATGACGAGAGGAGGACTGCTAAAGGTCCAATGGATATTTGGAGGATGGATGTTGAGGACGTGCCTGATTGCTTGTGCTTTTTAATGATTAGTAGGAGGCATCGATGCCACCAATCCAAGATCGTTCGCTGCTTTCTTTTCGAGGAGGGGGACTATTGGAGAATATGTGTTATGGGTCACTTATGGTGTAGATGGGTAAATTGATCACTCTAGGATCCATTTACCACATCCAGTTGTCTAGTCCCACATCTACCAATTGTGAGATGTGGAGACGCAATGAGGGCTATATAAGAAGCCCCTCACCCCCAGTATCTAGTAAGAAAGTTCAATGAAAGATCAACCCTTTGAGGCGTTCTCTCGTGGTTTCATCCCGCTTCTTAGGGATTAGGGTTCTACGTTAAAATCTCGTGTTCCTTACGTTTTATTCTTTTCTCTGATATTAGATTCCGCATTATATTTTCGAACATAGTATCAAAAATCCTAATTTTGAGAAGCATGCAAAGAATTACTTGTTGATCCGAAGATCCGGGTTCCTTGTTCTCACGCAATGATGCGCATCATGTCGTCTTGTGGTGCTGCTTCAGATTGGCAACCGATTTCTCCAGGAGCCGCAACCCAATTCCAGAACGATAGCCCTTGGTGCCATGTGGAGATACTCGCCTCTCACCCATCCTCGTCTCCATGGTGATGGAGGTCGTCTCCATGGAGGACATCGAGGCCTCCGCCCTTCGCCTCGGGATTGACCTCTCCACCATCAACCTCGACTCCATCCACCTCCAAGGCCTTAAATGTCGGTTTCGGTCACCATTTCGGTATCGGCCAAAACAAAATTTCGATGGAATTTCGGTGGAATTTCGACCGAAATTTCGATCATTTTGGTCATTTTTTGAACTAGGACCCCCATATTTCGGTCATTTCGGTCATTTCAGTCGAATTTCGATTTCGACTGGATATCGATATTCGACAGAAATTCGACCGAATTTCGCTGAAATTTGAGGCCATGTCCACCTCCCACCCAACCAGGACTTTGGGATTCCGAGATCAGTTGCGATCCGCTAAGATAGCGACGGGGATCTCCTCTTGGTCGATGGCCTCGAGTTTGAGGTAGGTCTAGGGAATGTCATCGTTGTGATTTATCTAGGTCAAAGGAAACACTAGACTATGCAAGACAAAATTATGGAACAAGATGTATTTGTATTTTGATTTTTTAATGCAAGTTAAATAGAGACAAAATGAATAAAATGCAACTAAATAGAAACATAATTACATGCATAACTCAAGCAATATGCAACATCTTTAATTAAGATCATAATATCTTTAATTAAGATCGTACAGAAGCTAGAGTCAAGAAAATGCATTTTTACATAAAGAATATAACCCATGTCATCTTTGATGATTAATCAATCATTATTTACAAGTGAAATTAGAGAATACATCAAGGCATTATGTAGATAATTAAAATAGCTTCACAATGCAATTAAAATCAACTCAATTTGAGTTTTAATGCTCAAGTTATTCAACATACAAGTCAGGGGCATAAACTCAAATAAAACATAAATAAAATAACAAAATATATCGCAAAAAAGGACCCTGTAGGGACTGAATTACAAATATCAAAAATCGCTATTCATCTTTTATTATTAGCCCCATGAGCGGGGGTATTTCTGCAAAATAGAGGAGATGGTGAGGCATTTGTGCAAATTGTCTAGGGGTACACGTGAAGCACACATCTCTGGACCTGGATGCAATTCTGGAGAACAAGGTGGCTTCAACTGCGATATTTCTAGGCCCTTATGTGCGTGGCACATGTCGTGGGACTCAGATGAAGGATCAAGCGGTTGCAGGTGGTTCAGGCCATGTGGATGGCTCGAATGCTTGGGGAAGAAGGCTTGGCTCCTTCGAGGCTCCTAACTCGGTGGTGGTGGCGTGGCAGACTCCTCCACTGTTGGATTGGTTCCCATGGGACCCGATCCAACGACAACTTCACCTCGATATCTCCTTCTCCTCCTTTGTAGCGTGGTGGAGAAGACGAAGCTCTGGCGATTGTGTCATAACTCGTCAGTGTTACTCCTCGATGGCTGGTGATAGAGGAAGCTTCGCAATTGTCTCACGAAGCTCCTGGAGGGAAAGAGAAGCTCCGAAGGCCTCGGAGATGTCCTATCGATGTGTAGATGCTGATGAAGAATCTCTAGAATAGAGCTTGTCCCCTGGCTCTGACCATTGAAGAAACGCTATACCTGCAAGTGTTAGAAGCCAAAAATCGAAGCGTGTGTGCGTGAGGGAGTGAAATGGGGTCATGTGCATGCGAAGGGAAGGAGGATCTGGTGGGTTTTTCTTCGATGAACGGAGAAGAAATGGGCAAAGTGGAGAGAGGTTCTGGAGAAAAGGGAAGATGAGTGAATCCTCCCTCGTGCATCATCGATGCACGGTGGAGGTCTATGGATGGTTTAATCAGAGTGAATACCTGTGTACATCACGAGAAAAGTCCAAAAAACACAACAAAAACCTAAACTTAACGTACCTGGAGGTTGAAGAAGGAGCGAATGGATGAAGGGCTTGGACTCGAGGCTCAATTGGCCTCGGGGTATTCGTTTGAAGTGCCCAACCATGGCACTAAGCTCAAACAATTGTCCTTAGGACGCTATAGCATGGCCTCTCGCCATGGGTCATCACCGAAAGTGGATGCTCCATTATTGCACCTCGAAACCTCGTTTATGTTACGAAGAAGAGGTGATTGCCAGGGCTCGCGTTACGTAAAGGTGGACATCCAATTTTGGTCTGGAGGAGTATTTGAAGATGGTGAATGGTAGTGGTTATATCCCAGGCAGTGGTTTAAACCACAACTAGTTTCCTGGACTGTTAGGGTTTTAGGACATTAGGAAGTTAGCATCGAAGAGGGAAGTTATGGTTAGAGATTAGAGGAGGAATCAAAGAAGGATACATGTGGAGTTTAGGGAAATTAGTTGAAGTCGGGCAATTGACGATGATCGCACCTCGTGAAAGAGGTGGGCTGGAGGTTGGGGATGATTCCCCAATCGTCTGATGGGGATCAGATGATGGAGCGTTAGGCACGAGTGGTTAGTCTTGATGCGTTTTATCAAGCCGATCATGCGGTCTAGAAATGAGCGGGGCGATTAAGCTTTAGCTATCTGATCGATGTGATCAGACGGTCCCAATTGCGTCAGGTTAAAATGAAAATGCGGCTACGTAGTTGACGGAGAGTGAGCCACATGACCCAATAAGATAAATAAAAAATAGAAAAATAAAGTAAAATCAACATAAATTAGTTTGAGGTAAAATTAGAAAAGGGATTTTTACCCGGCAGGCCCTATAATATTTTCCAATTACCTCTACGACCTTTGAAATATCATAATTCCTCCCTCGACCCTGTAAAGTTGCTAACCCTTACCCTACAGACCTTGCGGTTAACCCCCGTTCATTTACCCGTTAAAAGTAACCAGATTCCGTTATGTTCTTTTACTTTATACCCATTTTTTATTAGATTTACGCTGAGTGCCACTCCATGATCGCCTACTGACGATGGAGTCCCCCGCCCCGGCCTCCGACGTTGCTGCTCCCTGCAACTCCTTGCTCCCCCCCTCCGGCCGACCGCCCAAGCTCCCTGCCCCCTGCCCCCTGCCGTCGATGGAGTGCCCCCCCGCCGCCCAAGCTCCATGCTCCCCCGTCACCAAAGCTCCCCGTCCCCCTGCCCACCCCCCTCCGGGCGATGCTGCTTCCCTCCCGCCCGTACCCCCACGACGGCTCCCTGCTCTCCCCCACCTGCCGATAGAGCATCCCCCGCCCCCTCCCCCGCGGCTCCCTGCTCTTCCCCACCTACCGATGGAGTCCCCTCCCTCCCCCCCGATGGAGCCCCCTACCATCGACGGAGTGCCTCCCCTCCCCCCCGCCGCCCAAGCTCCCTGCTCCTCCCTCGGCCGCCCAAGCTCCCTGCCCCCTACCGTCGATGCCCCCCCTCCCCCCCCCCCCCCGCCGCCCAAGCTCCCTGCTCCTCTCTCGGTCGCCCAAGTTCCCTGCCACCGATGGAGTGTCCTCCCCGGCGATGCTGCTCCAGTGCTCCCCCCCCAACCCCCGCACCCCCACCACGGCTCCCTGCTCTCCCCCACCTGCCATTGGAGGCCGCCCAAGCTCTGCCGATAGAGCCCTCCCCCCTCGGACGGAGACCTCCTGCTACCGTTGGAGTGCCCCTTCCCCCTCGGCCCCCGGCGATGCTGCCCCCGCGGCTCCCTGCTCTCCCCCCTGCCAATGGAGGCCGCCCAAGCTCTGCCGATGGAGCCCCCCTTCCCCCTCGGATGGAGCCCCTCTGCCGCCAATGGAGTGCCCCTCCCCCCTCGGCCCCCGGCGATGCTGCTTCCTGCAACGCCTGTGGCCGCCGCCGCTGCTACCGCAAGAACATCTGCCTCTAATTTGCCGGATTTTTTCCCTATCCTTTTTTTATTTTTTGGTTAATCCTAACAGTTTGATGGTAAATTGGTTAGATTAACTCAAGACTAACCCAAGTGTTTGACTCAAATATAGTTAAAATTGACGGCAAGGTTTGTTGAGTAAGACGTAGCAAGTTTATGAGGTCGGGGGAGGAATTAGAATGTTTCAAAGGTCGTAGAGGTAATTGGAAAAGATTATAGGGTCTGCCGGGTATGAATCCCATTAGAAAAATGTTCAAAATGAAAGTTGTAAATCTCTTTTTAGATCTACAACTTTCATATAGAAATCAAAGTGAGAATTCATCATTTATACATAATATAATTTTTGTAAGTATTGTTAAGTTATTAAAATACTTATTTTATTTTCTTTTATTATTTATTATTTATGATTTATGTTTAATGTTGAATCAATATATACAATATTAAACTAATTTTTATTTTATTTTTAATAATAAAGAAAAAAATAAAATAATGAGCATAATAATGCATTTATTTATATACAATAATTTAATTTAATTAATTATAGAATGTTAATTGTTAACTTAAATTAATTGTTTATTAAAGCTTTTTGAAGAAAAAGGACGCCCACCATATAGGCGTGTGCCTAAAAACTTCACCAGCATCTTAGTATGCGACACCACATTTTCAACATACTCATGATCGTGTCTGAAGATCACCCCGTCTGGCTAACCAGATTGCCCACTCCATAGCGAGGTATCCGGTTCGCTCCTTCTCCGTACCATTTCAATTCTCGTCGATGTGATCCCAGAAACTTGATGAGCCGCCAACATGTGCAAGTTGGATCCCAAACATGTTCCAAGCCTCTGTGGACCTTCTGCACTCGAAGAACAAATGATCTGCATCTTCCGTATCCTCGTGAAACCGTGAGCATGTAGGGTCCACCTTCGGTATGAACCTCGCCAGACGGTCCCTAGTCAATAGCCTGCCCATTCTAAACAACCATAGAAAGATCTTCTCCCGAGTTGAAACTTTCCACCTCTATGTTCTTTTATAGTCAACAACATATCCACCCGAATCAAAGATCATCAGCCCTTTCAAGGGCCCTGTACACTTTCCTCACAGAGGGTGACGCCCGCAGATCCGGGATACCCATTTACACATCACTCGCATCATTAGGTTCAATATTGATAGCATTAGGTTATCGAAATTGAGGAAAAAGTTTTCGCGTTTTGAAATAACATTCACATATCATGTAAATAACCACAGAGCCAACAACACATGTCACCAATTCACATTTCATTAATTTCCATATATATATATTACATGTACAAATGAGACTGCATCATATACATGTATCCCGAAATATAGAAAAGAAAGAAAATCATTATATAATATTCTGTACATAAACTGTAACATGAGTACCGTTAAGTACACTGTTGTAAAAGTTGGCCGACTAGACCGATTAGTTGGCCCGACTAGTTGAGTAGGTGGGGTAGCCGACTCGACTAGGCCTAGTCGGCCATTAGTCGGTCAACCCGATTAATCAGGCCGGCTAGTCAGCCTAGTCGACCGATTAGTCGGCTTAGTCGACCGACTAGTCGGCCTAGTCGACCGACTAAAAGGCTGACTTTTACATAGAGATTTTTTAGTTTTTTAGTTTTTCGATTTTTTTAAAAGCAAATTAATTCTAATATGCTTAATGTTATATTTAAAGATAATTACTTCTTCTATTTCATTATGATAGTGTAGAAAATGTACAAATCAATGTACATATATAAGAATATGTGCATAAAAATTGATTTATATACAACAACAACAAAGCCTTTTTCCACAATTAAGTAGGGTCGGCTACATGGATTCTTTGCCTCCATTCAGATCTATCTTGGGTCAAATCCGAGTTTATATCCACAAAACTAAGATCCCTTCGTATGGTCTCTTTCCAACACTTCTTGGGCCGTCATCGCCCTCTCTTAGCCGGCTCAATATCCCAACACTCGCATCTCCTAACTGGTGTATCAGCTGATCTTTTTTGCGAATGTCCAAAAACCATCTTAAGTGGTTTTCTCACATCTTATCCTCGATCGGAGCTACACCAACTTTCTTTCTGATTGCATCATTCCGAATCCGATCTTTACGTGTGTGTCCACACATCCACCTTAGCATTTTCATTTTTGCTACATTCTTTCTCTGCACATGTCTATGGTTGACTGGCCAACATTCAGATCCATAAAGCATATTAGTTTGAGTTTAGACTTGATTTCTATGATGTTTGGGGATGTGATAAAATTAATGACGGCTTCATGAAACTTGAGTGTCAACATCTTAGCCAGTATGGGACATGTTCTCATGCTATCTCTTGAATTTGACCTAAAGTGCCATGGTATGATGACTTTAATTAAGCAGTGTGCGCCAATCTTTTGGTAAAAGCAGTGGTTCTAGCCAAAGAAAAGAAAGAAACAATGAAAGAAAAGCTCTTACTTTACAAAGATAATAATAAAAAAGTTTCCACCAAAGGAAAGCGCTCCCAACCATTTCAAAGTTTCCATTTGGACTGCTGCTACTAGGATCAGGAGTCGGGCTAGCACCCCAAAAGGGCGCTGCATCATAAATGCTACAAGTCTGGGTGTAGAAGGTATATTAGATACTCAAAAAAGGCACACCCCGGTGTACTCCCAGGAAAGCAAGTGCAGACGACTCCAACTTCTCTTGACGGACACACAGATTAGCAAAAATTAAAATGAAAAATGTGTTGTGTATTGGCACTTGAGAGAACCCTGTTCCAATGAGAGGAAGAGAAAATAAGTACACAATCCTACAACCTTCATTATTTGGCCTTCCATCTGTCCATTTAAAGTCTGACAAACTAAAGTGAAGGTAGATTAAGGCAAGACTAGATGTGTTCCTTGGAGTTGAGGGTTGGGTCCTTAGGAGAGCTTCTGAGATTGGAATTTTTGGAGATGTCTTGATTCTACTCTCGTGTTACAGTCAACAATAAGTCATATTCCTTATATTTATGTATACATTGAGAGTCTGACAATTAGAGGAGTTGAATTCCTTTCGATTAATTCTTGGATGAACTTAGAGTTTTATGATTTCTAAAACCTCGTATTCTAGGTCCAATCAAGCCTTGTAATCTCACAAGCACAAGTCAGGGAATTCACTAATTAATCTAACCAATTCTTTATTTATTAGCTCGTAGACGAGCTTAGCTTAAGTATAGGACGATGATAAATCTCGGATTTATCATCATTAATCTCCATTATTATCTCCCTTACTTAAGTTAAATCACAAGATTCAATAACAATTAACACTAATTGCTAATTTATGTGTTGTATATATTTTACACTAATTATTATATATTAATATGGTGTAACGTTTTATTTATTTATTTCTTATTAAAAATCAAATAAAAATTAGAATAAAATTGTATATAAATAAAATAGCATTAAATAAAAATAAAAATATAAAAAATAAGCAAAAGAAAATTAATAAAATTGTTTTATATCGTTTTTATTAGTATTTAATTTTTATCTCTGTATCATGGACCTAAATCTCGTGAAATTTCGGCAAAATTTCGTCGAAATTTCGGTTTCGATGGGTGGAGTATCTCGAAACCTATATGCATGTCGATTTCCCGGATTTCGCCTGAAATTTCGCGAGATATCGGTGAAATTTCGGATCATCTTATCATCTCGCCCGAAAAAGGGAATCTGTAATTAAAAAATACCCACTTTTAGCGATATGGACCGAAATATCGGTCGAAACTCGCCAATTTCGACCGAGTTTCAGCATCCAACTTCTCCATGCTTCCTCTAAGGTCATATTTCGCCCTTTGCTTCAAGGTAAGCCAAATTTGTCCAAATCTTCATCAAGTTCTTCATTTTTTTACGGTTTTAGTCTTAAGATGTCGATCTAACTTGGTATGGTGTTTTTTTTGAGAGATTTAGAATATCTAAATTTATTTTTAGAGACCAAATTAGGGGTTTTGTATTTTTATTTCACAATAATGATAGTTATGAATGGATTAACTCGGATCTTGTGTATAACATGTAGTAAAGCGTCATTTGAGAACATTTTGTAAGATTTATGGAAGAGGAAATTGAGGCTTTTGTGTTTTAATGTGGAATGATGATGCGTTCGTCAATGATAAACTCGGATCTTAAGTTATGGAAGTAGAAAACGTGTTTTGGATTTTTTTGTAAATAAAATTTAAAAATTGAGTAAATCTGAAAATCAAATCTTAGATCTATTATTTTTTTACATGTTTTGTGTCACTTAAGTAGTCTTTCTCGAAAATGGTCTCCTAATTGCTAGATCTAAGACCCTAATGTATAGATCTAAGGCGTTTTTCTGAAAATCAGATTAAGAATATACGTTCAATTTCAAACACCAAGTATTTATGATTTTGTGTGTATTAGATGTTAGAAAAATAAAAAATATAATAAATCCGAAAATTAAAACATAAATTAATTAGCAAATTATTAATCGGTCGCATTGTATGCCTCTTGAATGATTGTTCTTCAATTTCCTCACAGGTTTCAGTGGTCATATCATGGCACATTCCGGTTCCGCATCAGGATCTGATACTTCTGAGGATCAGAGGAGGGATTTCAATGGGGACATTGGTTGGGGATATGCCTCCGCTCCTGATGGAAATAAAGCGAATCCACAATGCAATTTCTGTGGAAAGAAATTGGGAGGAGGTGGGATCACGAGGATGAAGCAATATCTTGTTGGCAATAACAAGAATGTTGCCAAGTGCATGCGTTGTCCCAAAGATGTGAGGGACAAGGTGAAGGCCAGCTTGGACGGGAAGAAGGATATGAGTACAAAGAGGGTAAGAAGGGATGAACAAATGAAAGAGTTCATGTTTGAGAAAGAATTCGACATCCTCTCAGATTCAGACGACGATGACTTTGTCTACCCCGCTGACATTCAGACTACAATGGAGAGGAGGGCATACAAGTGGGCAACAAAAGAATCTATGAGGAGTGAGTTCGAGAGGAAATAACTCGGTGGTGCACGCGGCGGCTTCTATGGTGCAGGTGGTAGTTGGAGTGGTTCTGCAGGCACACCAGTACCACCACCCACCAAAAAACACAAGGGGAAGGGAATTGAGCCCTTCTTGACGAGGAACGGATCCATGCAATACAAGGCAAGAAAGGATTTGAGGCAGAAAACGATGAAGGGTATGTTCACCAATGCACGAGAAAGGGTAGGAAAGGGCATCAACAAGCTCTTCTTTGGGGAGAGCATTCCTGCCAACATTGCTAGCAGGCCATTTCTGCGGTATGCCATTGATGAGATTGCTGCAACGGGAACGGGAGTGAAGGCTCCCACATCCTACGAGATAATGAACAAATATCTGGGGATGGAGAAGGAGGAGATGAATGAGTACATCGCCGAGCTGAGGAGGAGATGACCAGAGTACGGGGTGATGTTGATGTGCAATGGGTGAACGAGCTACACGAGGAAGCTGATCATGAACTTCCTCGTTTACTGCGATGGGAAGACAATCTTTTTGAAATCTGTTGATGCATCTGATCATGTGAAGGACCACAAGTACTTGCTGAAGTTGATGAGGGATGTCATTAAAGAGGTTGGGAAAGATCACATTGTCCAGATTGTGACGGATAATGGTAGCAACTTCAAGAAAGCGGGTGAAACAATAATGAAGTCTAGCAGCTATGGTATTTTTTGGACACCGCGTGCTGCACATTGCATTGATTTAATTCGAAAGGATTTTAGCAAGAGGAAACTCGTCTCAAGGGTGGTGAAACAAGCACGAACGATCACCACATTCATTTACAATCACAGCAAAGTGTTGGCATTGATGAGGCATATATGCAATGGTGAGCTGGTGAGGCCCGACATCACACGCTTTGCAACCAATTTTATAGCATTGCAAAGCCTCAAACAACAAAAGACAAGATTGAAAATCATGTGTTGCTAAGGTGAATGGTTCGAGATACCTGAAACTCGGACTAAAGGAGGACGAAAAGTGGAGACATTGATCAATGATCTCCACTTTTGGGATGATGTGACTGGTCACGAAGATCATGGAACCAGTTGTTTCTGCATTGCGGATCGTGGATGGCGATAAGAAGCCCACCATGGGAGTGATCTACGAGGCAATGCGCTGCTTGAGAGAGAAGGTCAGAGTAGCGGTTGGAAACGGACTCAAAGCATGGTTAGACATCATAAACGAGCATTGGTCCAAGATGCTCTCACATCCTCTTCACAAGGCCGGTATGTATTATGTAATGATCTAATGGGTTTTTCATTTTTAAAATTTTAGTAGCTCTTTAGAATTTGAGAATTGTGCTTGTTCGTGACTTTTTGCCCAACTTATTGCTTCAATTCTAAGTACCAGTATAAGAATGGACTTGGTACAAATGCTGACCTTCTAGCAGCTGTACAAATCGTGATGGAGAAGCTCGTAAGGATGAGAAGTCACAGATCTTGTGCATGAACGAGGTAATCTTGAATTTGAAGCTAGATTAGGACTCACAAAAATATTCTTTAAGAGTATTATGTAACAATTTATGACTTTAACCTATGTACATGTTAAGTATTTCAAAGACGCCTTGGGTTCCTTTGGTCGAATTATTACGGTAAATGGACGTGGCAATACTCATCTTGGTAGGGATGAAGACAAATAAGTCCATTGATTGTGTGACCATTTATTCCTACTATTGATTTGTTTCATTTTGGTTTTTTTGCAATCGAATGTGGTTAGTATATGGGATGGAAGCTCCTAACCTACGAAAAGTGACAGTGAAAATGTTGTCTCAAACCGCATCTGCTGGTGGTTGTGAGAGGAACTGGAGCACATTCAACTGATCCATTCGAAGAGACGGAATAGGTTGGGAGAATAGAAGCTCAATGATCTTATCTATGCTCATTACAACTTGAGGTTGAAGCTGAAACATGCAAGGGAGGGACAAGACAAAGAGGGCTCCATAGACCTTATTGATCTTGCATACATTTTCAAGATGCACGGTAATGATGCTGATGAAGATGTTCTCCAGAGGTGGATGGATTCCAATGGTACTCCTGTTCTCGATCAACCAAGTGGAAGACCAAATGAGAATATAAGCCAGCAAATGGGAGCAGATGTAGGTGACTATCTGGCAAGATCCGGGCGGATTACAAACCCTCTTGGAGGGTTGGAGGTTGAGATTGATGCGGTTGTTGATGAAATTCTCTTCACTAGTTTCAAATCTAAATCGAAGTCAAAGGATGACAGTGGAGATGATGATGATAATGATGATGTTGGTCGTGGTAAACCTGGAGATGGTAGGGAAACATACTCAGGTGGGTCAGGAAGGGGTGGTCGTGGACCTCAAGATACAAGATTTGAGGAAGGGCTACATGCAGGACGTGAATATATGGAGAGACAGAGGAACACACTTGGACAATTTGTTCCAAGTTCGAGTCCAGGACCTATGGATTACGAGTACGGTCGTGACCATCGTCCAACCAACAGCTACATGGATGATTTGATATCATCTGTAGGTTCCTTGAGCTGCATGAACATTGACAACCCATATCGTGGAGGAACACCAACTCCCGTAGGTGGATATGGATCGTCGCATGATGAAAGATCATTTGGCATCTTCCCGCAATACTTTCATGCTCCTCCTCCAGGACCTCCTCCTCCTCAAGCGTATGCACCTCCATCATATTCATATAGTTACAGTGGGTATGGAGGATATAGTAGCTACAACGGTGAGAACTACCATGGTAGCCAACCTGAGCAGAGCCAGGGCATCTTCTTTGACGGTGACAGTTATGGTTTATTCCCTGAGTACACGTCATTTCCTCCTCCTCCGCAGAGATCTCCTACTCCGTCGTCGTCCCGAGGATCTCAAGCCAGTAGTTCGCAGCCTCGTTGTGCCACTCGTGGTACCATATCTAGTGTTGCTTATCCTCGTCTCGGGATACTCATAGGCATCGATGACCAACAATACAAGCAATATGTGATGGATTACAAGGCCATGCACTCGTACATGACATGAGAGAACTACTGCGAGTTCATTGGATCTGTGGTGCGTTATAAGAGACAACAAGGAACGGGGGGCGATTCAGATCCACCACGAAACTCTTGGTTCTGAACCAAACATATCACTTCCACCAGGTAATATATTTTAATCTTTTATTGCATTGATCAATAATGTACATGTTCTTATTACTCTACATGAAATATATGTATTTTCACTTGTTGTCACTTGTAAGACTGTTACTCTGTTATTAAGTAATAAGTATTAAGAACGATATGTTCGATATGTTTTATGACATACCGTCATAGTCATAGATGATAAGATGATTGATATGCATGCTATAAGCTTATAAGTGTATATCTATTGTTTCATTGTTTGAAATACTCAGATTAACTCCATTTGCAATATCTAACGTATTGTAAAATATGACCGATATGGCCGATATGATCGATATGTACAATATAAGGAGTTTATATGAGCAATATGTGTGAAATAATTGTGTATTTATATGTTATTTATTATTATAATAACTTGGAAGACCATAATTTTCAATAAAATTGAAAAATAGGCTTTTTGAGCCATTTCCGACATTTCCACCGAAATTGTCGAGATTTCCCGAAATATCGACGAAATTTCAGTATTGAGGGTGATCGAAACGAAATCGAAATCGAGATTTCGAACCTTGCTATGTATAGATGACCTCCGATATCTTTGACTTCTACATGAAAGTTGTAGATCTAACCATGGTTCACGAAATCGGTCTGTGCGGCCGCATATGCGTGTGCGGGCCTTAAGGCGCACCGCATTCCTGAAGCCCCGTATTATGCGGGTCTGGCGCATATGCGGCTCGCATATGCGGGATGTGCGGCCACATATGCGGACCAAGCGTCGCATCGAATCCCATTTGCCCCAACCCGATTACCCGATACCCCCATTTGCCCTAACCCTCCTACCCCGATACCCCGATACCCCGATACCCATTTGCCCTAAGCTTCTAACCCACCATCGCCTCCTCCAGTCCTCCCTGCGGGTGCCTCCATCGCCTCCTCCTCCAAGCTCCTCCGCCTCCTCCTCTAAGCTCCTCCGCCGCCTCCTCCAAGCTCCTCCGCCTACTCCGCTTCCTCCTCCCAGTCCTCCATCGCCTCCCAGTCCCAGTTTGTGCGCCTCTTCCGCCTCCTCCAAGCTCCTCCGCCTCCTCCGTGGCCTGTGAACTCTGCCACCTCCGCCTCCTCGTAGCTGCTGCCTCCATCGCCTCCTCCGTGGCCTAGTCGTGGGAAGGTATCCACTTTCACTTTGGACTACATTACTTCTCAAATTTCCGAAATTTGTATGCTAGAGTTGGTTTAGCTAATTTCACTTTGGAGATTATTTATTGTTCTTAAAATTTCAGAGCTTGATGTTATTGCTCAAGTCCTTAATTCATCTATGGTTGATATGCTTTTGTTTTGTATTCCTTGAACCATATCTCTGTCCTAAATGGCACGTAGTGCTTCTAGCCTTCTAATATGCTTTGTTTGATCTAAATGGACTGTTGTTAAATGGACTGTTGTTAATATGCTTTGTTTGATCTAAATTTAGGGAATTTTTGTTGTTCTTAAATTGAAAGACCTTGCTCTTATTGGTGAAGTCCTTAATTCATTTATTTGTATGCTTGATTTGCTTCAAGTTTGTAGTCATTGCACCATCTCTGTTGTAAATGGCATTTAGTGCTTCACTGCTTCTAGTATGTTTTGTTTGCTCTAAATGGACTATTGTAAAAAGGTTCAGAGCTGCAACATTATCATGTGTTTACTGTAGTGGATCCATTTGCCACAAATGATAGAACCCACGTGAGAGATTGGATTGGTGGGGAAGATGAAGAAGATGAGGTATTCCAAGGATCGGGGTTGACGTGGAACCTAGTGGCTGATGCAACTGGTGCAGAAGATTTGATACAAAATAGAAGAAGCCAAAGGCATGCTACTGGTTCAACCTCGTCGCCGGGCTTAAATGAGGAAGAGTTCCCATTTGAGGAAGACAGTGAAGATGATGAAGACAATACCGAAGTGGAATTTGATGATGATATGGATTAGGATTTCTTTGTAATATGTAGAATATTATCGCCTGAAAATTTCAGTTTTCTTATGCTATTTTAATTAGTACTCTACTAATGCTATTTGTGTTAAATTTCAGTTTTCTTTTGGAAACTTAAATATTTTGGTGATTGTTGTCAATTATTATGTCTGCTAACTTTTCTATTGAAGTATTAATATTTGTTGATAGAGACTGTTTTGAGCTATATATGAAAGTCATTTTCTTAGAACTTCTGTTGGACCACAATTATACATAATTTTTGTTCAGTTGTAGTCACTTTTGCATATATTTATTTATTTTTAAATAAAAAATTAGAAAACCGCGTAGAACCGCATATACCCCGCATATGCCTCGCATACCGCTTAATCGCTATTCAGTGACCTGACCGAACGCATACGCATACCACTTTCCTGAACCTTGGATCTAAGTTTCGTGTTTAACACTTTTTCTAATTCAGCTTCTAACTCCTTTTTTCCTATTTTTCTCTGATTTATCGAATTTCTTCAATTTCTATTGGACCATGTGGCACCCTCTGCTTTGGCCACGTGGCCCGCTCTTGTATCACCAACCGCCCTCGCTTCTGACCGTCGACTCCTTCTGATTAGATACAATCATTACCGTTAGTTGGCGCCTCATTTTGAACCACTTGATCATATGATCAAGTAGTTCTTAGCCGTTCACTGCTGCCTAATTCCTGAACATCTGATCTGATAATCAGACGGTTTGTGATCCTCTACGCCTAGCCATCCGGTCCTGTAGATCAGAAACATCTCGTTCGCTGATCTGCGCCTTAATTTCAGCCTTTGATCTAGTCTCCAAATCAGATCTCAGCCACTCGATTCTGCCTAAATGATGATTGTATGATCTTAATCAGACGGTTAATCTACCGCCTCTAACCTCCAGATACCTCTGCCAAAAGACGCAACTCTTTATATTATAGTAACTTCTGCCAATTTCGCCGATCTCTCTACACATTAACTTCCCTTGAAGCAACCATTAATCCCTTCACCATTTAACCCCAACTTCCGCCAACCTCCTCTCTCATCCTAATCTTAATCACCCAATCAATGGCGGAGGTTGAAACTTCCATCAAAACTTCTTGCAACCTCCACCATTTCATCTTTAAAAAGCCCATCACCACTTCTTGCTCCGGTTGTCCACCCTTTAGAGAGTTCGTCCTTAGCTTTCTGGCCTCTCTTGTGACAGAAAAAGAGACTAGGCTTTAATGAAGACGGGTATTGAGCTCCGGTGAGAACCTTGGTTCTTCGACCAAGTTATAGCCCATATCCATGGCTGTTTGAGATTAGTTCCATAGCCAGGAACTTCAAGCGAAGATCTCGAAGCTTTCTGCTTCGATATTTGGCTCAAGATTCAACTGAAATCACGTCATCTTCAATCTTCTAATTCATGTCAGTACTAAATCTTCTTCTCGTTGTAGTTTCTCGGGTTTATCCCTTAGTTGCTACACAATTATTTACTCATCTTTACTATCATGTACCCTCGTCATTCATCCATCGTTAATACGTAATATCCCTCGTTCTGAATCGACTTCTCCATCTCTGTGATCACTCAATGTCAATGTTTTCTTCTGCATGAATGATAAAACCCATTAGGGCTCAGATCCTTCACCCTTCGTTGAGCCTCCATTCCGCATCTTCAACATCTGAATAGATTTCCCAAGGTGCTTCTGCTATGAACTAACCATGCAGGATATCAAAACGCTTCAATGGTCGGAGATAGAAGTATAACTTCGATCTCTAGATTTTTCTCCAGTGGAGCTTTATAGACAGAGCTCTCCAGACAACTCTGTGTCTTCTTCAAGCGCTAATCATCATCGCCAAACTTTAAAAGAGGTTCTGGACCTTTAGAGACAGAGAAGGAGCACGGAGGACGAAATCAACGTTCGCCAGAGCACGGCCCTAGCTCTGTCGTGCGTAGAGGAATCGAGGAACGCTCGAGGAACAGATACCGTTGATCTCCCCGATTTGGCCGAGATCTAATGGTTATAGAGCAGCTACATTGCTATACAAAGCAACGATTCAGACCTCAGGCTTGGAGTCGAACCTCGGTCTGAGTGCGTGGCCCGATCCTTTCGGATCGAGCCTAGCCATCACGTGTTCCGCACATGCGGGTTGGATAATTGCAGCGGAGGTCCTCTCATTTCCAACTATTATAGATAAGTCCTTCAACCTTTATATGTAATTTGCACATTAGCCCCTGCGGGTCTTCCTATTTCTGCGGGTCTTCCTATTTATACTTTAGTCCCTGTATGTCCTGTTTGCTAATAAAACTTGGAAGTTTTCTTATACTTATGCCTCTGGATTCCTTGTTGCATATTTTTTTATCCTAAATTCCAATTAATGTGATTTTGGTCTCGTTTTAAAGTTGGTTTGATAATCTATCTCTTGGCGAATTTTGTGATTAATTTGGAATTGAAAAAAATCATGCATTAATTATTCTTGAAACTGGTTTCACATTGCCTATTCACTACCTTAATTAGTCAATTCAGGGTATCTTCATAATTGATCTAAGTTATTTGTTTTGTGCATTTAAGTGTGGATGTGCATCGTTGTTTGCATTTAATTCAGTTGCATAAAAATGTTTTTAGAAAATATATTATTGTGATATGTGCATCTGCTCGACATAATTAGTCTAAAGATTGCTATATAAAATATTTGATCTCTAAATTTACTCAATAAATTGCTCGCGCCCTTGTGTTCGCCCCTGGACTTTCTAGGTTATAAATTAAAACCAAGAATCTTATAACTGAGATTCATTTCAAATCTGTATGGAAAGCTAAGTGTCGTGCTATAACGGATCGATTTTAATTCATGCATTTAGCACAATCATCGTATGGCGCCGTTGCCGGGGACACGACATATTTTGTGATTATTTTTAGGAGCAAATATTTTTGTAGTAGTTTTTAAGCTTACTTATTTATGAGCTTCTTTTCCTTTTTGTTGTTTTTGTGATGTCTTTTTAAACACAATAGTCTTTTTAATTAAGTTATCAATTTCTCTAGAGATTCTTAATAAATTTATTTTGTTTCGTGGTCCCGTGGAGCCAACAACTTCTGAGGACTGCGGAGGCAAGGAGCTTGCAGCAACTTGCTGGACTGGGGAGTCCACGAGACAATTGACTTAGTAGAGAAATTAATTAGGTTAATTACAATTTATTCAGCTGTGTTGTAGTTTATTTGCCCATTTACAGCGATGCTCGATTGGGATCTCGTGCATGTAAAGAAAGACCTCGTAAACTATATTTATTCTTATGTGTGGTTGTGTTGAGAGTGGTTCTCGACTTAAGTGACGTTTTAGACTCAAGCTTTATGTCAAATAGAAAGATCGTAGGTCATTTCATCACTTGATCTATTTCTAACTTAGGACACACTACACGAATCTCATAAGATTCGCAATTGCAGAAATCTTAGGAGATTCATAGACGTACGTAGCTTACGTTCTACTTAGTCAAAATTAAATTGATTTCTTTATCGCTAATAGAACTACTGCTTAAGTGCGATTTCTTGATTTGCATCATATAGTTAGATTTAAAAAATTCTGTTTTGCATCCACATGGAGAGTGCTGGAAAGCATTGTAAGTATCTCTAACGACTGCATGCATCATTGATTTTCAATGCATTCCGTTTTCCGATTTCTCCCTCGATTTTTACCAACTTAAGGAATAAGGAAAAGGGACAGTACGTTAGGCGATTGTTGTAGTCACTTAAATTCAAGCGATAACCAAATCTCTTAAAATTAGGACTGAATTAATACAAGTTGACCTAAAAATTGGAATAAAATCAACCTTGTTTTTCGGACAGTAAAACCCTCATTGTTTGTAAGTACATTTATGTAAGAGAGGTAGGATATTAGGATAGACCATGCCACGAATTTTCATATGAACTACCGGTTCCAAAAAATGATTAGCCGCTTCTCAGTGAGGATCTACGGGTAGCCGTTAAACGGTATGATTTCCTTAGCAGAGTAGAGGATTTAGAGGACACCATACAAGGCTCGATCCTCAAGTAAACGGGTAGCCATATTTTTACTGTTCGACTTACCTTTATACTGGCTGAGAGTGGATGCAACTAGTCACAGGAATCAAGACAGTTTGTAAGGAAATTTATATTCCTAACAGCTCCGAACTCTGACAAGATTTGTATTTGATCTCCAATTAATATTTGACAAGCTAATAAGGCCATCATCTTGGCCTTCGGTATTGAGTTGGTGAATTAACCAAGGTTTGTATTTATTGTTTTGTGTGAGTCACTCTACACATTTACGTGCTTAGTAGAAATAGGTTCTTTTGAAATCTAGCGTGCTCAAATTCCTTACCTCTTGAAATCGAAGATGGATAATTGGTCGGATATTTGCTTAGACTTTGCGAGCCTTTCACAGAACCACCTAAATATCACATCTTCACTGGTCCAGTCCCCTTCTCTTTTTACTGGACCATCTCGGTTCGGAAATAATCCTTTTTTCGAATTGGAGTATCATGATTCATTCCTCGGGGAAGATTACATCTTGACCAACCCCTT
This sequence comes from Ottelia alismoides, assembly GCA_037367405.1. Lineage (NCBI taxonomy): Eukaryota > Viridiplantae > Streptophyta > Magnoliopsida > Alismatales > Hydrocharitaceae > Ottelia > Ottelia alismoides. Next base: position 330,520 of record JAZKJV010008863.1, on the reverse strand, counting down.
TCCTTCTTCTTTTCTCATTGAAGAAGATCATTGCCTTGGTGAGATTGATGTGATTTAGCTGGGGCCACACAGGGGGCTGACTACTAGGGCCACACAGAGGTTGGCGAGGGCCTAGGCTGGGTCGACGAGGTTGATTGGGGCCACTCGGGGGGCATGGAACGGTGATACCCTGCTTAGAGAGCAGGAGAGAAGGTGGGGGGACTAGGGTTAGGGTTAGGGTTTTGGAGCTTCGGTCTAGGACCATCGCTCTGGTACCATGTTGGGAAAAAACTAAAAGTTGTTTATTCTTTGACCCCTAGGCTCTCTTATATAGGGAGAGATCTATGAGCAAATTACATAGAGTAGACAGAAAAATAGGAAAATATATAAATAGATACAAAAATATATAAAATATCTTGACATCTTCTATATCGAAAAACCCATGGGGTCGACTCGTTAGTTATGTGGGAATCTGTCATCAAATACCTTTTTCTTCATGCCATGAGAATATTCATGCATAGATCTCTAATCGTGAGTCGTTCTCTTGGGACCTCGAAGTGGGTTCTCTCTTTGAGGAACCTTGAAAGTATCTCATACTGGAGTCATGGTCATTGAAGTCTGCTTTTGCCTGCATTGAGTTGGTATCTGAGTAGAATCTCTGAAAATCAATGGATGAACATCTCATATACTCTCTCATTTCCTTTCCTACACTTGTCATAAATGGGAGGGTACTCGATCAAGTTGGAAGAACATATGAAGGGGAGACAAAAAATATTTCATCAAAATTTCTTCCTTTTTTAATAACTTTTGTCATCATTTTTTGTGCTTTTTGCACAAATTTAATCAAGAGGCATATTTTTTTACCCAAGACAAGTCTTTACCCAAGTGACATATCCAAAAGTTACATACATTTATCTTAAAAAAATAAAAATAAAAGTCAACAAAAAGATGATTTACAATTTGAAATGACATTGCATAATTACACAAATATATTTTTTTTTTGAAATCAAAACGTTTCGGGGAAGACACATGGTGGTGTTCGCCCCAAATTTTATTAAAACCAAACGAGGGAGATGAGAAGAGAAGTACAAAGTGATACAAACATCAGGGATCGAGAGGATCCCTGTCGATACCCCAGACCACAGCATTACCGGAGCCACCCCAAAACATCAGGGATCCCTGTCGATACCCCAGACCACAACCCAATCACCAACACGCGGCCACAGCATTACACAAATATATTGCATGATCAATACGGGTTCTTCAATGGGGATATACACCAGCAAAGAAGCATCACTTGTAGATCATGCTCTTTCGACAAAATTGATATTTGAGCTATATCCTGCTTGTAGATGTAACTTTAGAATTCCTCAGATTCTACATGGTTCCTGCCTGTGTACTATTTGATCTATGTTGAGGAAAATACTTCGTTTTAATTCATAAAGCCCAAGGGTTCTCTTATATAGAAGAGAGAAACCGTGATGGGTAAATTACATAATAAGAACTGATATATAAACAAACTGCAAAAGGGTAACATAATATAAGAACTCTCAACAATCCCCCTCAAGTTGGAGCATAGATGTCTATCAGGCTCAACTTGGAATATCTCTGAAAGGATCCTCGGGCAAGAGCCTTGGTGAGCACGTCTGCTGTCTGTTTACTTGAGCTAACATGAGAGGTAGAAATATGACCCTTCTGGATCATGTCTTGAATGTAGTGATAGTCTACCTCGATATGCTTTGGTCATCTCGGGTGTTGGCAATACAAAGTGTAGCTTGGTTGTCGCATTGGAGGTGCATGAGAAAAGGCACCTCAATCAGTAAGTCAAAACGGATCCGACCCACATCATCTCTATGCCATGACTATGTATTCTGATTATGCACTAGCTCTAGTGACAACTGTCTGTTTCTTGCTCTTCCACGACATCAAGGAGTTTTCTATGAATACAACAAAGCTGGAGGTAGACTTCCTGTCATTGGGGCATCCTGCACACATATGCGCAAGCTGTAACAACAAGGTATGTGCCTCTGCTAAACAAGAGATCAGTGCCAAGTGAGGTCTTTAGATGCCTCATGATCATATGGATTGCATCCATGTGTGCATGTCTAGGTTGCTCCATGAAGACTCACTTTGCTCACTGCAAAGGATATATCTGGCATGGTGATGGTTACTATAGGAGCTTCCCAACAAGCTCCTTGTATCTCCTCCTGTCTACCTTCTCAGTAGTGGTTGGCCAGCAATCTGCCATACCTGTCTCAGAGAGAAGATCTGTAACATATTTCCCTCGGGTCATCACAAGACCTCGTTGGTTCCTGGAAAACTCTAGTCCAAGGAAGTAGTGTAGACTGCCAACGTCCTTGGTTACTAATTGCTAACCAAGGAAAGCCTTAGCTGCCTGAATGCCATGCACATTATCCCCTGTAATGATGATATCATCTATATAAATCAATATAACAACTGTATCTCTCTGAGATCTCTGAATAAATCGAGAATGATCTACAATTGATCTCTTAAAGCCATAGATTGCCTTATGAAGTCTGCACACCTTCTGACAATCCTCAGCAGCGAACTCAGGTGGTTGTTGCATATAGACTTCCTCATGTAGGTCACCATAGAGGACCACATTTGCCACATCGAACTGATGTAGAGGCCAATCCCGTGTCACTGCAACAGAGAGAATAATTCGGAGTGTAGAATGCTAAGCTAATGGAGATAATGTATCATGATACCCCATCTCATAGGTCTGGGTGAACCCACATGAGAGAAGGTATCCTGATAGTCCATCTCATAGGTCTGGGTGAACCCATGTGCCACAAGCCTTGCCTTGTAGCGATCAATACTATCATATTCTCGGTGCTTCACAGTGAATACACACTTGCATCCCACAACGAACACATCTGCAGGAGCTGGAACAATGTTCCACGTGTCACGTGATTGTAAAGCAGACATCTCCTCCTCCATGGCTAGACGCGATTGGCTCAACTTGAGAGCCTCCTGATATCTATATGGCATTTCAATGGCATATAATCCCACGTCAAATTGTATGAAATCTAGTAGAAGTCACGTTAGAGACACATGATCAGGGAGGAGGTATTGTGCACAACAACTTTTGCCTTTCCTCAAGGCAATAGACCACCATAGATCATTTGCTTATGGTGGTTTCCAGCTCATCATGCATATATGCATGCTCATCATGTGAATGTCCATGTTCATCATGCACACCGCTAGTACCATCAGTTGAAACTAAAATTTCAAAATTTACATAAGGCGTGCTGGATGTTGGGGAAGGCATTGGAGCATGGAGGACAGGATGAGGTACATGTGTAAGTGGAGGTCGAAGAACAACTGCATCCTCATACTCAGGAGGGACTCAATCTGTCTCCTGTAGGAGAATAGTATATAATGGACTCAAAGAAGGTAACATCAGTACTGACATAATATTTTTCCGTTTATAAGATCAAAACACCGATAACTCTTTTGGGTATGAGAGTACCCAACAAACCTATATTTGACAACTCGAGGAGCGACCTTGTCATGCTAGGATGCAAGAGGTGGACAAATGCTTCACAACCAAAAACTCTTGGCGTAAGAGAGAATGTCGTTCTCAAGAAAAGTAAGGGAGAAGGGTGTATTTTCACTCAAGATGGTATATGTCATCCGATTGATAGGATAACATGATATCATCACAACATCACCTCATGGAATGACGAGCCCGACTCTGTATAAGGAGAGTTTTGGTGATATCCAGAAAGGTGATAGTGTTTGCAGTAACATCGTTTGCTAAGAAATGTAGGCACATGAAGTTTGATGGATACTGCCACATGCGTTAAAAAATGAGACAATTGTTTAGTACATAATTCAAGAGGATTATCAGAACAAATGTATTTGATAGATACGTGGAAAATATTCTTTTTTTCAATCACAATGTTCAATGTACCGACATCAGAATTATTCTATAACAAAAATGCCCATGGCAGTTAGGAAAAGCCATGCACATAGACTAAATAGTATCGATGTCCCTGATGATTAGGAACACGTTCGAACCTCATATATCAAGTTGAAATAACTCAAAATGCTTTGACTACTACGACATTGACGACTTGGAAAGCTGAACCGATGATGCTTTTCAAGTTGGCATGGTTCACATTGGAAATTGGACTTGGTAGAGATGCCAGGGATGAGGCGCCAAATCTTTTACAATAGAAGATGACCAAATCTGAGATGCCACGTGTAGGGAGAGGTCGATTCAACAGAAAGAGAGGTGGCATCAACCAAAGAAAATTGGATCAACCTGTATATCCCTCCATACTCACGGTCACATCCAATCACCCTACTAGTGAGTATATCTTGAAAAACAAGGGAAGTAGGGTCAAATATAGCACAACAAGGTAAATCCTTTGTAATCTGAGTGATAGACAGTAAATTCATTGAGAATGTATGTGCATGAAGAATGTTCTATAGATGCATGGACGGAGTTAAATGAACTTCCTCATCTGGTAATAGGGGAATGTGTCTCATTAGCAATGACCATTGATCTACTCAGCTTTGCAGGACTATAAGTACCAAACTATAAGTGATCTCTACATAGATGATGAGATGCTCCAGAGTCCATTATCCATTGTGAAGGATCTGATCTAGAGCGACCAATAAATGCATGAGTGATACTTGAAGCACTAATAGAGTCAGAAGCATCAATATCTGATGGACCGATACTAGAAGATCCCGCGACTGGTAGCATGATCTCTCTTAGACGAGCAACGTAGTCGTCATAACGATGATCGGTGAAATCATGAGTAGTCTAAACCTGCTCAGCAACACGTGCTGATGGTAGGAAGCTGTGCATGGAGTAGCACATGTTCTCTGAGCGACCTGATCGATGACAGTATGAACATGGCTGACGTGGGCGTGGACCTCCTATGCCTCGTGTGCCTTGTCCTCTGAATGGAAACAGGCCACCTCTACCATGGGAAGCTATCATAGCCAACAATGTCTGAGAAGACGTAGCAGAGGAGATACTCAGTCTGTTTAGCTTGCAATACACTTCCTCCATAGGCGATATGATAGCATCTATAAGAAGTTGAGAGCGAGATGAGTTGTATTCTGGGTTAGACCTCGGTCATGATAGAATCTCTATAGTCCTTATGTTGCTCTAGTGTGGCCGTCAGGAGTATGTAGCTATGGAGTCGCTCAAGCATACATGTGAAGAAGAGAGACGAATGAGATATCTATTCCATAGGGCTAGGGTCTCTTATATAGAGAGAAAACCTTAGAGAGTACAAAAGAAAAAATACATAAGTACCCTAAAGGGGTTACAGAACCCGAAGGGTTGAAGGTTATAGAACCCCAGTGTTGCAATAGTCGGCCGACTATCCCAAATAGTCCGTCCGACTATGCGGTGCGGGGGGTACCCGACTGAATAGACCCCCAGTCGGCCAATAGTCGGCCCGACCGAATAATCGGCTGACTATTCGGCCGACTGGCCGTCTATTAGGCCGACTGGAGTTTGACTTTTGATATGTTTATTTTTTTTATTTTCAATTTTCAATTTTTATGGGTTACATTTTACCACGGTATCACCACAAATGTCAAATTCTATATATCTATTATATTGATTGGTACTTTTATCTTGGATTCATGTTAAATAATGACCATATATGTATAAAAATATAAGAATATATGTGTTATAAATAATTTTTATATTAAAAAATACAAAATCGAATAATTCCGAATAGTCGCCCGAATACCGATTATTCTCTATTCAGTGACCCCTCCGACTGAATACCGAATACCGTCTTCTGCAACACTGTAGAACCCGAAGGGTTACAAACATAATTGTAAGTATAATAATGCTAACACTCCCCCTGAAGATGTCTGCGAGTTGAATTTCAGTGGAGATGTATGGAGTGCTGATTTGTCTTCCCCGTACTGCATCACAAATGAAATGGCCATCAACTTCAATGTGTTTTATTTGCTCATGGAAAACTGGATTGGTGGTGTACGTGGCAGACTTGTTGTCGCAGTATAAGGGTACATGAGTGGCGACTGACATGCCAAGTTATGTTAGGAAAGAGACAAGCCATGTGATCTCACAGGTGGCCTGAGCCATTGCAGTGTATTCTGCTTCCGCACTGGATCTGGAGACCACTATTTGCTTCTTACTTCGCCGTGACAAGGTTATCTCCAACAAACATGGTGTATCCTGTAGTGGATCGACGGTCCTCCTGAAAGCTAGCATTGTCAGAATCTGTATAGGCGGAGATATTAGTGTGCTCATTCACCCCACAAAAAAGTCCACATCCGGAAGATTCCTTCAAATATCAAAGGATCAAAAGAACATCCTGCCAGTGACTGTAAAGAGGCTTCTCCATATGTCGACTGGATCTGCTCACAACATATGATATATCTGGCCCAGTAACAGTGAGATAGAGTAATTTTCCCACTAAGCTTATGTACCGTGTTGCATCCTCAAAAGGTGGCTCAGTAAATGCTAAATATTTTCTCACTTCTGCAGGGATGCCAGATGGCTTGCATACAAGTAGTCCTGCCCTAGTCAGAATATCGAGGCAATACTTCTTCTGTGAAAGATGGAGCCCCTTCGTAGTGCGTATTACCTCGATGCCAAGAAAAATAACGAAGTTGGCCAAGGTCTTTCGTAACAAAGACCTTTTGGAGGAAGGTCTTGGTCTCCTGAATGCTGTCTACATCATCTCCTGTGACAACCATATCATCAACATAGACAACAAGAATGATCGTGCCAGTAGATCGTTGTCTAACAAAGACAGAGTAGTCAGATGTTGTCCTCTGAAAACCAAGTGTGTTGATTGTCGTAGTGAGCCTGTCAAACCATGTCCTGGGGCTCTGCTTCAGGCCATAAATGGCCTTGCGTAGTCGACATACATGCTCCCCCTCGGCTACATACCCCGGCAGTTGCATTATGTAGACCTCCTCTTCAAGATCAGCATAAAGAAAGGCGTTCTTCACATCAAGTTCATAAATAGGCCAAGCCTTGTTGGCAACAACAAATAGAATGGTACGTATCGACGCCATTCTTGTAACTAGCGAGAAGGTCTCAAAATAATCAACTCCAAAGGTTTGTGTGAAATCTTTGGCAACAAGTCTAGCTTTCAACTTGTCAATAGAACCATCATGCGATTGTTTGATCATGAAGACCCATCGAGAAGCCATAGGGCAAACTCCCGGGGGGCATGGTACAAGATTCCACGTGCCCCGGGAGGTAAGTGTATCCAACTCCTCATCCATGGCTTGTCGCCAACCATGATCCTGCATTACACTGAAATGATCTCTTGGAACAGAAATAACATTCAGAGCATCTGCAAATCTCTTACCCCAGTTAGATAAGTAGAAGTAAAATACAACATGAGGTCATATATACATTGCCTTTTTTGCTTGCATAGAGCTATGGGAAGCTCCTCGGGTACATCTGGGCAATGGTGGGAGCACTCGAAGTGGTCATATCATCCTGAATAAAAGGGATAGGCAAAGGTACATACACTGGTGCAGAAGATTTAGAGATACGCCGGCGAGTATAGACGATTGGTGGAGGAGGGAGGTCCATAGGAATGTCACTCATAGTCTGTGTGAAATAACTTGTTTGCTCAAAGAAAGTGACATCAACAGACACATAGTATCGACGTCCAACATGTTCATAGCAACGATAGCCCTTTTGGGTACGAGAGTATCCAAGAAAGACACATTTGATGTACGAGAGGATAATTTGTCAGCTGCATGAAAGTTATGAACAAAGGCAATACGACCAAAAATTCGCAGAGGTATGGGAAAAGATGACTCAGTAGGGTAAAGTAAGGAAAATGGAGTTGTCGCTTCTAGAATAGACGAAGGAACACGGTTGATGAGATAAATTGCAGTAAGGATATCATCCCCCAATAATGTTTACGAACACTCATTTGACTAAGAAGAGATCTGGCAACATTTAGCAAGTATCAGAGTTTCCTCCCAGCTATACCATTATGTTGTGAGGTATATGGACATGATGTTTGGTGAATAGTTCCCTGAGACACAAAGAAAGAGGTCAAGTCTTGTTGGGTTATCTTAAGAGCATTGTCAGTACGAATGATCTTAACAATGCTAGAAAAGAAGGTTTTAACATATTGAAAGAAATTTCTGACAATTTGATTCGTCTCCGAATGCTCAATTAATAGATATACCCAAGAAGATCGACTATAATCATCAACGAAAACTATAAAATAGCGATGACCACTTAGTGTGTGGATTGGACAAGGTCTCCAAACATCACAATGAACAAGATGAAAAGCAACAGTAGCACGAGACTCAGTACGAACTGGAAATGAAGCTCGATGGTGTTTCCCGAACTCACACGCCTCACACTTAAAGGGATTCAGAGCAGAGAGTTTAGGAAATATCATAGAGATGGCCTTAGCAGAGGGATGCCCAAGGCATAGATGCCACATGAACGGATTTTCGAAGATGGACACAACATCAACAAAATTGGAATCCGAGGATATGTCAAGATCATACAGGCCGTTCTTCTTATGACCCCACCAAAAATCTGCCTCGTCCGAATGTCCTAAAAATAACAAGACTCATCAAATATCACATGACATTGAAGCTCAACAAAAATCTTGTGAACTGATAGCAAGCTAAGAGGAAAATCAAGAGCATAGTGAACCCTAGAAAGTCGAAGCTTGGAAGAGAATTCCATAGTTCCGACAGTAGTAATCGGTGATTGAGTCCCTTTAGCGACTCGAACTGACTTCACAAATGTAGATGGTACGGAAGAGATAAGCAGACTATCTTCTCTGGTGAGATGAGTAGAGGCATCGGAATCAATATCCAAGCTGGAGCAGGAGTGACAACAGAGTTGGCTATTGTACCCGAAGGAGTAGCCAGAGCAACAATGGTAGTGTTACTAGTGGTAGTTGGCCCTGGAGTCTGAAAGATCTGCATCAGGCGGGACTAATCTGCGTCATTAAGATGAACAGTTTTGCCACTGGAGGTTGCTATAGGTGATGCTTCTTGCACATCATAGGCATCCTCGTATGCATTATTGGCGTGATAAGAGGGTACACCAAACTTCTGCCAACATCGTTCAGTCGGGTGGTTCCACCTACCGCAGTGAGTGCATGGGGTAGTAGAGTCTCGTCCACGGTCACGACCAAAGTCACGGCCTCATCCAGATTCCTGTCTACGACCACGACTTGGATCACGACTGTCCTCCTCGTAAGCCTTATCTGCCTCCTCGCCCAGATGAGACGATGTGTGCAAAGTTCTCTGTTGAAGGTAAGACGAGAGGTCGGGCAGTCGATGTCTCAAGTTCCTCAAGTCAGCCAAAGATGGCTTTATTGTTGTCAGTGTGTCTGATATAAGAAATTGCTCCTTTGTTGCATGATATCTAGAATGTAGGCCATCAAGAAAGCGGTATACCTGCCAGTCAGAACGCTCTTGTATCTATTAGGTACAACATGAGGGATGGAATATTGCAAACTCCTCATACATGGAAAATCAAGAGCATAGTGAACCCTAGAAAGTCGAAGCTTGGAAGAGAATTCCATAGTTCCGACAGTAGTAATCGGTGATTGAGTCCCTTTAGCGACTCGAACTGACTTCACAAATGTAGATGGTACGGAAGAGATAAGCAGACTATCTTCTCTGGTGAGATGAGTAGAGGCATCGGAATCAATATCCAAGCTGGAGCAGGAGTGACAACAGAGTTGGCTATTGTACCCGAAGGAGTAGCCAGAGCAACAATGGTAGTGTTACTAGTGGTAGTTGGCCCTGGAGTCTGAAAGATCTGCATCAGGCGGGACTAATCTGCGTCATTAAGATGAACAGTTTTGCCACTGGAGGTTGCTATAGGTGATGCTTCTTGCACATCATAGGCATCCTCGTATGCATTATTGGCGTGATAAGAGGGTACACCAAACTTCTGCCAACATCGTTCAGTCGGGTGGTTCCACCTACCGCAGTGAGTGCATGGGGTAGTAGAGTCTCGTCCACGGTCACGACCAAAGTCACGGCCTCATCCAGATTCCTGTCTACGACCACGACTTGGATCACGACTGTCCTCCTCGTAAGCCTTATCTGCCTCCTCGCCCAGATGGGACGATGTGTGCAAAGTTCTCTGTTGAAGGTAAGACGAGAGGTCGGGCAGTCGATGTCTCAAGTTCCTCAAGTCAGCCAAAGATGGCTTTATTGTTGTCAGTGTGTCTGATATAAGAAATTGCTCCTTTGTTGCATGATATCTAGAATGTAGGCCATCAAGAAAGCGGTATACCTGCCAGTCAGAACGCTCTTGTATCTATTAGGTACAACATGAGGGATGGAATATTGCAAACTCCTCATACATGCTGGAGAGATGCTTGTAGTACTCGATGAGGGTGGAATCACCCTGAGATGCTGACCAAATTCGCCTGTAAATGTCTGCAAGGCGGGACTTCGTCTTCTTCTGTGAGTATGTTTGCTCGAGATCCTCCCACATTTCCGTAGCTGTATTTTTTTAAAGAAGATTTGAGGCAATGTGAGCCTTAATACTATTGGTCATCCAGTTGATATTCAGGTAGTTGTCTGTCTGCCAGTTGTCGTACTCTTTATCTTTTTTATCTAAAGGATGTTTAGTCAGAATGTAGGGTTTCCTCTGATCACCAATGAACACCATAAAAGATCGAGACCAGAGCACATAATTTTATGTGCCATTGAGTTTGATAGTAGTGCCTTGTGCCATAATATTCGTGGCCAAGGGCTTTGTCTCGGTAGAAGAATGCGCCATGGTGGTCTTAAAATAGAAAGAAGATATTGTGATCAACTAAAGGGCTAGAAAATACCCTAGAACTCACGTTTTCCCTTGAAGAAGGGTTGAAAATCCTCAACGAACAACAGATTTGGATTCCTGGAAGTGTTGGACAGCTCTAGCGGGAGGGTTGTGACCTCCTGGCGGCACTAACTGGCCTCCGTATGTGGTTCCAGCGGCACCGGTAGGTTCTGGAGATGCTCCTTTGAGGTCGAGCTTCTGCAATGGAGGTGATTGGATGGCCTTACATGGGGTCCTAGTTCGGGGAAGAGGTCCCTCACAGGCTTTTGCGAGGCTTGAATGTGGCAGTGGGGATTTTAGGTTAGAACCCCGGTGTAGGACCATTGCTCTGATACCATGTGAAGAAGAGGGACCAATGAGATATCTATTCTATAGGGTTAGGGTCTCTTATATAAAGAGAAAACCCTAGAGAGTACAAAAGGAAAAATACATAAATACCTTTGAGGGGTTACGAAACCCGAAGGGTTACAAACATAATTATAAGTATAACAACTCTAACAATATCCCTCAAAGATGTACATGGCGTGAAGAGGACGATCACCCTGTTTGGTTGTGAAGATATCATGCTAGAGTTGCAATATCTTCGAATCATTCCTCGCTTGAGAGTATGTGCCTGTGAGGATGTCCCACATCGCCTTTATTGTGGGTTGACTCAGGATATCATTAGCTATCTCAATAGAGACAATACCCAATAGTCATACCTTAGCATACACATCATTTGCCTCCCATGAGACATTGGTCCCGGTCTTGTCCATCGGCTCATCTTGCGTCAGAATATGCTTCTTGTCATGGCTCTGTAGTAGATTCATGAACTGCATCGCCCACAACTCGTAGTTTGTGCCGTTCATCTTGAAAATAGGTGTTGAACCCTTGAAGGCACCTGTAGATGGCGTATCAACTTTGCTTTCTGACATCGTGGACAAATAACTGGGATCTTAGACAGATAGTGGAGTACCTAGACGGACATGAAAATAGCTTGTTGTGGACATAGACTCGTACCACAACCAATCCTAGACAAGAATATGCGAACTGTGGTCTGAAAAAAAGAAAATCAGACCAAAAACTCTGAAATCAGACCCGAACTGCGAACTCAAGATAGCAGAAGGGTCACCGAGCATCGCCAGATGACGGTCGACCTCTATGGGATGTCTGGACAGTACCTATAGGGCAATTGGGCTGCTGTTATAGCAGCAACGCGTCTGCTCTGCCGTCAGGGCAAAAGGATTGGCATGGCTGCTGCTAGGGTGCTGTTGCTAGAGCTCCTCGGTGGAGCTGCCGCTAGGGCAGCAAGGCTCCCTGGGAGGTGCTGCCTCTAGCAGTTGGCAGGTGGCAGGGTTGTCGTGCAGCCAATGGAGTCACCTTCGAGTCAAGGCACGATGGCTGAGATGAGGCTGAAGGTAGGGTTGTGAGGTGGGACTCAGGGCTCCGGTTTTGGACCACCGCTTTTATATTATGTTGAGGAAAATACTTCGTTGTTTATTCATTGAGCCCAATAGTTCTCTTATATAGAAAAGAGAAATCTTAATGGATAAATTACATAAGGATTGAAAAATAAACAAAATATAAAATAATAACACAACATAAAAACTCTCAACAACCTATTCTCTGGTGCGACATTTGAATTTCCATTCATCATCACAAGTGTGTGTGACAGAAATCAGATTTTGTTTAGCGAGAGATTGCAGCAAATGTTCCATAGATGTACAAGAGCAAATGTAGGTCCTTATCCTTCTTGTGAGGGCTTTCGCCACATGCTTCCTCCCATTTCTTCCCTTCTCAAATGCATCCTTCTTTAACGTGGAAGCAATTTGTAAAGTTCTCTCCACCGGTTCATCGATCCACAACACTCTTGTTTAATCTCTGGAAACAGATGTTATCGTGCTGTCCACGAGGATTAAATTCAGATGTTGAAAAAGAGTCCACCTATCTCTGTTTTGGAAGAACACGGGGAAATTGGAAACTATTCTATCTATAAGGCATTGTGACGCTCACTGCCTTTCATCCGTTTGACTGCCACTCGAGGATGTAGTTGTAGATACATTCGTCTCCATGGGTCGTTGGCTCCACCTCAGGTATCCTTGTACAACATGCTGTTGTCGTCACCATATATGGTATATCATGATATATCAGTTAATCATATATGCTTCGCTGCGGGTCAGTGTCTTCAAAAGAAAGGGAGGACTTCATTCAGTGACTCCACGATTGCCCTCTAAATGTTCAAAATAAGGTTAAGTGCATTTTTCGGATCCATCCCTTCTATTGAGATCTTTGTTCTGAACTTGCACTTTAAAGGATTGGAACACAAGGGTCACATTTGCCTAAACTTGACTAAGATACTTCATCTATCGTAAAGCATCTTAACTATTAGAAAGGTAATTGCCAAGAACAATTTCAAATAAAATAAGAGAATATATAATGGCACAAATGCGATAAGAACAACTGAAAACGGCCCTGTATACTACTCGTGCTACAGCCTAGATAGTTAGCTATTATTCTAGACCATCATTTTTAACGACTCTCGACTTAGATTTGTCACTGCAGCGTCTGTGCTTGCGAATAGAGTGATGAACCAGGCTTCCGACGTTGTCAGCCCGAATATATAACATGGCAAATCTCTCTCATCAGATCCATGTTGGCAGCGAAAGCTGAAGCACGATGGATAACTCCAAATGCCAAATACACCATTAACATCTAGAGCTATCTGATATCATCGAATGTGAAGGATGTCTGATTGGATCATACCTCTTCGAGATGTTACACTTGTTTTCAATATTTTCCCCTTTTTATTTCTAATCTAAATTTGAAATGGCGCCGATCACATCTGTGAAGTTACAAAGAAGTTTGACAGAACCAGTTTGAGAGAATATTATGCTGTCCACATGAACCGGTAAAATTAAAATTAAAAATAAAGGACAGAGTTCCTTTTGAAGTCATAAAGGGGGAGACACGCTATGGTGTCCACACCCGAGTAAAGGTCAGAATTTTGCCATGGATTAAGACCAAGATGGTGGCTCTGGGGCGCATCTGCCACTCGACAATTGGGATTACGATTGGGTTAACATTTCACTAAATAAATACTCTTCAAAGGATTCTTGAAGTTCGTCTCTAAGTGGCAGCTTTCTTATTCTTATTTCTCTGTATGAAGTTGCATCATAATTAAAAAAAGGGATAAATACTGACCAAGTATAAACAAAAATGGGTATGGTCTAACGAGAGATATAACCGGTGTTTACAGATTTATGTGTGGATTGGCTACAATTCTACAAGATTTGGAGACTTGTATGCTGCCGCGTCTACTTGTTCTGTAAGGGACATGACTCCACCCTCATCTTCATTTATTCACTTCTGCTGGTACACTGTCAGCAAGATCTAGTATACTAACTGAACGAGTTATAGCAGAGCAATTCTGTGGGTGTGGCATCCTTATTGGGTGGCAGTGCCGACAATTGTGGTTCAAGCATTGCTCGTCGTCTTGGTATATTTATTAACTGCGATGTTTCCTCCTTCAATTTGCCAGGACTATGGAACTCATGATAATATCCCTTTTGCAGTGCTGAAGACTGGTCTCAATGTCGCCGTCGCCTGCAATCTTCCGAAAGATAGCTCCATGCTTGAGGTCATCTGCAAAAATATCAATGTCCATGCACACCTGAATTTGCCGAGTTTGCTCATGGTTTTTATAATTGTTTCTCCAGGCAAGTGCGGAAAGGAAACTTGTGGAGAAGCTAAAAGCTCTGGGGTTGGTTAGATCTCGAGCTGAATGCTCGGCCACAACTGTTCCTAAAGTATGAAAATAATTGGTCTCGGGCATATTGCCCTTCGAATCCAGCGTATTTGAGGTTAAAGCTAGCTGCTCCGGATGTTTTCCCGAAGGGTCCCCAATCGGAATTTGTTTTTGGACATCACTGTGATATCTGGTGCCATGTTTCCAGTTCCACAGGTTGATGCATTTGGTTATTAGTGGAGAAGCTTCAGGATGGGTTGTCTTGACCTTTGTTATTTGTATTTTGGATGATGACCGGTGTTGTTGTAAGGTATTCATGATGTTATGGTTCCTGTAGAATGGATGACATTTCTATACGTGGGATGTTAGATAGCTATCCATCCTCTGACTTGTATCGCTTATTATTGGCTCCAGCCCCATATTCTCCATCCAATGAAATGGTACGATTGATCTTTAGATTCTATTTTAATCCGCACATATTCAATCCCTTACGGCTCAACCTTCTGAAAATCGGGGGTGTGCTTCGTCCATTTTATTTTTGAGGTTTTTGCACCGTGATCCGGTAAACTTCTGCAATTATGCAAGAACCATCGATTTCTTCATGTTTAACCTATGTATGATTGCTCTGAACTTAACTCCATCTTAAACCGCGATTCTTGCCGTTGATTCAACACTTGAGTTAATTTAATCAACAGACAAGCCAACCGTGGATCTTCTTTCTTCACGAGTTAATCTCTTTCAAGTACACCATGCAAGGGAGGCGATGCCTCATGCGTATGGTGCAAGATGAGAGTGGTGGTCGAGAGGACCATGCCATGGAGAGTGATGGAGACTTTTGCGGCTTTCACTGATAGCCAACAGATCCACACATAGGTACGTTATGAGCAAAGTTGTCCAGTACGATATAAAAATTAAAAAAAAGTAATATATAATTAAAAAGTGTGCAATAGAAACAATTGGGTAAATTGATCTCACAAAAAGAAATTCTAATAATTATTATTTGATATTGATCGACCAAGCTTTGTAGATAGTATGTGATCTTGTCCGGGTGAGACCTCACACTATGATTTTAAAGCAAGAAGAAGGCCCTGGGTACAATACATCCTAAATAAGTTACCAACACGTCCACTTGGCTTCACTTATAAGATTGCAACTCCGATTCCCAAGGTAATTTCTGACTAACGAATCATTGTGAACCGCCCTAGTTCACTACCTAGTCATTCTTACCGTAGTCAGAATCACCACGACTAACCCAATCCTCTTTATGCACATGAGGTTTATATTTCATTCCCAACTTCATCAACCAAATTTCCCGAAACTCCCCTCTTAGCGCTCCTACTCAGAATACTAACTAATGTGGCCTACACCAGCCAGTACAAGAGAGTTAGCTCTAAGGGTGTGTTTGGTGTGCGTGTTAAGGTGGGTTAAATTGGTAGGGGGGTAACCCGTTCTTCGGTTTTTGTGTTTTGGTATTTGGATAGAGGCTTAAACTTGGGGTGAGTTTGAAGTGGGTTTGCTGTGATATGATTGTATTGAAGTTTGAAAAAGCGACTAGTTATTGTAATGTGATTGTATTGAAGTTTGGAAAAGTGAGTAGAAGTGGAATAGTTTATAATTTTTATATGATATGATGGTATAATATATTATTTTTTTTGATGGAATTTATGATGGAAAATTGATTTATTTAATTTAAAAAAAATAAAAAGTGGGGCCCACATAGGAAAGAGAAGGGGTGGGTTACACCTGAGTGAACAATCAAAACACTAGACCATCAACCATGACTACTTGGCCTGCACTCAAAGCAATGAGCTAAATGCACGCAAGTACTGAGGACGAACACCACGTGGTAACTCAACGATGTGCTAAGCAACATGTCCTCCAACTGCCGCAACTACATAGTAGCGGTTGGGATCGCGGCCATATCTAAGCTTCTACCCAGGACCCCAAGGATGCATGACCCTCCCTTAATGATGGTTAACTCCATCTACCCGTTTGTCATGAAATATCATCCATTTATTCAAATCTTATTTGGCAATATAATTGAAAGACTCTTAATCCCTGAATATGAAAAGAGATAATTTCAAAGTACCTCCTTAATAAAATTGATAAATATCCTCACATGTAACTCCAGAGTAGGTAATCAGGACCTTGATGTAATCAAATACCTACTTATTTTTCCGGGTAACACATCTTGATTCATAATCTCGTTCATCTTCTTGAGGTTATCCACAACACCTCTTGAAAAATACGAAGTTCCAAACTTTTGAGGACTTTACTTTCTTGAGCATGGAGAAGCAGGCTTAGAATTAGTTAGTGGAGAGGAAGATGAGGTTACAATGAGTCTCAAGGAAGTCTGTAATGCACTTAATATTGCAGGGAAAGAAACTTATACTTGGGATCCAGAGACTTAGTCAGATCGAGCCTTTGCAGTTTTGATTTTGAAATACTTCACATGTTCAACTATGGGGGAGACAGCACTCCCTGAATACATTATTTCTCCTCTCTCTGATCGATCCCTATCCCTTGTATCTACAGAGCGACGAGGAACAACAATAGTCATCTATCAGCAATTATATTATTTCCAGCAACCAATACTGAAGTGGAAACCCCTTCCAATATAGACGGGAAAAATCACATGCAAACTATCATGCATGCATGATGATCTCATCTCGCATGATTAGCTGCTCCCAATTGCATCAGAATATGTGCTATAAAAAAGAATTATTGTGGAGGAGACGTCCTGGCAAAACCACTGTATTATTTATAGATATCTTTTATTAGTCAAGTTGACCCACTCCCTCGTGAATGTTGAAGAACTACCCCCACAGACTATGCATGGCTTTCCAACTCCACAAGGACTAAAGAAAAACACTAGAATTTACAGAGACCAAACTAACAAGTCCAGTTATGATAGATAGTTAGGCATATCGGTGAAGGATCTTTGTAACATCGGGAGACACTCTCAGTCAGGGACTAGGAGTGCTTCAACAGACATTTATATGACCCCTCACAGAAACCAGGACTAACATTGTCTTAAGGACAATTATTAGCTGCAAGATCCAAATTTTGGAAGAAATCAGCGATTAGTACACAGCAGATTAAGGACCGTTACAGTAGAACAAAACAAGCATATTGGTGGAGGGAGGAGGAAGGGGTTAGTATTTGGCTTGGAGCATTTTTGGAAGAGAAGGGACTGGGTTTTGTGGATCCCAACCCAGATTCGGATCCGACCTATACTCAGTTAAAATGGCTGTAATTTGCGCTCTCAAACTCGGAGTGAAAAGGTCTCGACGAGCATTACACGATGAATTGCTCATTAAAAATTTTCAAATGCTAGATAAGAGCAGTTTTTACAAACACTGTTGTGTCCTATTAGGAGGGGGGTCTTACGCTCCGGAGCTTGGGTAAAATATATAGCAGTGTCATTACTTCAACGTAGAGGGCATCGATCGATTGGCGGTGGGTTTAATGTGAATCTGTAGCTAGAGAGGAGGAGACGGGATCACGCATAGCAAAAATGGTTTGTTGAGGAGACAACTTGGGGAGGGGAGGTGGAGGAGTGACGATAGAGGAGGCGGCTCGAGAGAATTAAGGGCCAAGGAAGAGTGGATCCGGGAAGGCACTAGATGGATGGAAGGAGAATGACATTGGACTGTAAAATTAATAAACAAGAAGGTAGAATTGACATATTTTTGATGGAATCCTTTGCCTTGTAACCAAATAGACGTGAGATAATTAAGGATGTGCATGATTAAGACGTTGAACAGGTACCTATCCCGATCTAGAGAAAATGACCTTGAACTTTTGGTTAGCCATTCAATTATACGGGTTGAGTCTCAACCGAATCCAACCTAATCAGCAACCCGTAAATGATCTGAATGTATATCCATGGTTTCCCAAACAGATGTAATTAGGGTATGGATTATCCAAAAATATGATCATAAAATATATTATCTGCTTCGTTACTAAACTTTTGACTTCAACTTGACAATCCAAACTCATTAAACTCTCACCGACCAGAATGGATCATAGAATTGGGCTGGCATGAATACGATCAAGACACGACCCATCGAAACCTGGACATGACTGGACCCGATGTTTATATGGACTGGGTCTAGGCCTCCATTTCGTTAAAATTGTGGCATCGAGCCGAGCTCGACTTGAACCTGCAAAAGCTCGACTCGGAAAATGTATGAGAGACTTTGAGCCTACATCTACAACAAATTCATTGACGAGTTCATCGTGGGATGCTCTTCTAAGCGCATGAAAGACCATTACCTATGCAAGGGTGCAGCGAATGTTAGGGCCTAAGTCGACTGATGTAGTATCTCATGTTGGTGCACGAATGTATACATTTTAAAAGACGGGCTGCGGCGACACATCCAAATGATCAATATCACGTCAGTGCAATAGTACGACAAAGGCATGGAAGTTGCACCATTATGACTATTGGTTTTAATGCCAATTATCGTTACTACTAGTATATTCGCCCGCGCTTCGCGGCGGGCTGAGAAAAAATACATCCATTTAGTGTTCACAAAATAATAAAAGATAAGTAAGATAAATTATCACTATTTGTTACCATTTAGAAAAAGAAACTAAAGCTTTAGAAAAGTTATAAAGCTTTAGAAAAGTTCTTATGTATTCTTGCATTTTTTTTTCTTTGTAGCAACGATAATAAAATGGGATAATTACACCCATAACCCTGAGTAATTTTGCAATCTCAATCATAACCCTGTATAATCGTGAATTACATGATAAACCCTGAGTAATACTTAACTCTTACATGACATAACCCTGTGTTATGTTCAGTTTGAGAAGCCTGTTATATTTAACGGTTTCCGTCAGAAAGAGACAAAGTTGTCCCTAATATTCATCCTTATTTACCAATTATGCCATCCCATCTCTCTCGACCCAGTCCGCCAAAGCTTTACCACCGTGCCCCCCTTCTCCACCGTGCGAGGCGGTCCTCCGCCTGGAAGCAAGCTGCAGCCCAATGTAGATGGCGCGCGCGGCCTCCGACGCCACTGCCCTCCTCTACACAAACCCGCATCTCCGACGACATTCTAGCCCTTCGTCGACGGCCTCTGCTGCATAGGCATGCACCAACCACGACACTCCTGACCTCCCAGCGACATCTCCACCGAGCGTCGTGCAACCCTCCGCGTGCACCCCCACCTCTTGGACCACCCACTTGCTCACCAGCTTCTGCGCCCAACGGGCCAACACGACACCTCCAACGTCGCGCGGCCATCCGTCATCGCCGTACTCGCCGTCGGCAGCCATCGACCCAACCTCTCCCTCCAGATCCAAATCTCTCTTGGGCGGCGACGGCCTGCCCCATCATTCAAATCCCTATTCCCCTACCAAAACAGCCCTTAGACGAGCACACCAAAAAAAGTTTAAGATATAAAACTATTTTCATAAACTTATAAGCAAACAACGATTCTCTCTAAAATTTAAGCCATTCTCATATCAATTGATGAAGACAACAAAGATTGGTCAAATCAAACATGGACTATACCTGTCCTTTTTGAATAGAATATCATATCAGCTTCTCCTCTCCAAAGCATCCAGACACAGACACCTGTCTATGTCGATGCTCTCAGATATCACTGGAGATATGGCATAGCATATTGTTCTCACCCCATCGCACTAAAGACTACTCTGTTTCGATGAACAGCTGAGAAATAGCACAGTATAAACTCTATCTGAACAGTGCGGTTCAACAAAACGCGGATTTTGCTCCAAATGGGTTAGATTTTGATGATCCCTACAGGACCTCATTTCATGCACTGTGGGCAGCACAGGAACAGTGCATCAGATTCGCAGTAGGCGCGCGGGAGGGGGGCGCTTGGGGAGGAGGTCGACCTGCAGGCGCGCGGAGGAGGGGTACTCCTGGGGGTCGCCTGGGAGGGGGTTCGCAGGAGTTGTTGGGTCTTGCAGCTCGAGGCGGGATGCAAGCGCGCTCGGCGGGGCAGAGGGGGGGTGCCTGAGGTCAGAGGGGAGGAGGAGGGTGTGGCTGCGAGTGGAGGTGCGGAGGGGGTGGCTGCAGGGGGATGGACGGAGGAGGAAGAAGGGGAAGGGGCTGGATGAAGACGAAGGTGTTTTTTTTATTTTTTTTAAATCTTTTAGCAGCCGTTGGATTGAGAAAGGGTTGGATTAACTCAATGATGCGGTTGAGTTAAGGAAAAAATTAACGGAGGGTTACAAATGTAAGACGGAGTAACTATTCAGGGTTTATCATGTAATTCACGATTATATAGGGTTATGATTGAGATTGCAAAATTACTCAGGGTTATAGATGTAATTATCCCTAATAAAATGGTAATAAACATCAATGGTACAATGATATCAAACAAAAGAACCAAAATATGAACATAATTCCAAGTGACAGTTAAACGTTTCTTGCTTTCTCAACTATCTGTGTGTGTCCTTTTTCTTCTAAATAGTATATAAAAATAACAAATACTGTATTACTTATGAATAAATTATTAAATCATATATAAGAATCATACCATTTCGTGATTTATTGATAAGTTCACTTTTGTTCTCTATAAACCCATAATTTGGAACCATGAGCATAGTTAAAACTAAAGTACTTGAAATTCAGGCATAACGGTGTACTATTTCTATAACTATGTTAGAACATGTATGCCAACTGTGTTAGCCACAGACTCAAACATTTGCATAATTCTGCCAAGACCTCTCCAATTGACTCACCATCGATAGGATCAAACACAACACAATCATTGATTTAGATATAAACTACACGAAATACTTTCCCATATACGCCATTATCCAATAACAGGGCTGCATTTTTGTTCATTCACGTCCACAGATGCAACTGATGATACATTTAATAAACACTACAAGGAAAACAAGTTGTGGCTACAGAATTATGGCAACGAATATGGGGGTTGTGGCCACAGAATTTGGCTCTGGCCACGACACGTCGTGGCCAGTAGCCGTAGCTACAAGTCTCGTCGCCAGAGTTCTCTAGCCACGAATATACCGTGGCCACTACAAGTGGCCACAGAATTTATCATGGCCAGAACTATTATATGAAGACTTTGGTCACGGATTGTAGCTACGAGAAACTAGTGGCCACGGAATTATCGTGGACACAAGTTTCCGTAACCACATTCCGTGGTTACAACTCATTTTTCTTGTAGTGAAAACATCACTAAATCATGAAAGTAGTAAACCTGCACCGGATGTCGAAATTTTTAGTAGATGATATATTTCATTTCCGAAATAAACTGCAAAATTTATTAAATCATGCCATTAGAGGACAAATTTTAAACTCAAACAGCTTATAAATAAAGGTGTATGCTCAATCTACATCTTCATCCCAATATATGATTGCAAAATAGTTCATAGATTCAAGCATTCATAGGATTCTATAAAGACATCTCAAGTTGCATCACCATCCGTAGGATCAAATACAACATAACTCAATCAGATGCTTAGACATAAATCATAAATGGTATACTTCATTTTCAAAATATAGTACTACATGTTGGGTATACTTGATGTTATTCCAGCCCCAACTTGGGGGCTGCAACATTTCACCCTTTGGCAGGGGTATCTTTGCAACAAACCCAGCAAGTGGGTGCCCCATTACAGCCCCATTCCAGGGACGGACAACAGCAATCGCAGAACCCATTTCGTTGGGTATTCCTGAGAAGAGCATCGCCCTTCCATGCCCTTCCCCTTCCCATTTCCAGCAAGCAGCGGCAAAGGGGTTTCGGACCCCTTCTTCTTCTTCTTCCTCCACACGAGCAGGAGAGAGAGAGCGAGAAAGAAGCCGAGCATCGGTGCTCGAGGGCAGCAGCAGCAGCAGGGTGTCTTGGGAGCTGTGGTTTGGGTTCGAAGAGAGGTGGTGCTGGGCGAGCTCGAGAGGAGCTAAAGCGAGGTCGTTGCGGACGACCTCAAGAAGCCAAGTTTGGGTCTCCATCCGGGAGCCCACAAGGGGAGTTACTTTGTCCTCCTTGTTTTGAGCACAATATTGGTATAGTTAGATACCTAGGGATAGTTTGTTCCTTGTTGAAGAACTATCCGTTGTGTGTGCTTGTACCTCGGTTTTGTGGGCAACAAAACCGGGAAGAACATTAACACATTTGACCGTAGTGCTTGGTTGCCGGTCTTGCCCCGTGGTTTTTCCCTTACTCACATCGAGTAAGGGTTTCCACGTAAAAATCTTGTCTCGTGTGGTTGCTTGTTGTGGTTGCTTGTGGTTGCTATCATTGTTGCATTTGAGTTCCCGTGTGGGGAACATATACTTGTGTTGTGCCATCTTTGCTGCAGGACAGTTTAGGGGGATATTATCCTGGGTTGTTGATTGTTTCCGCATTATTCATCCATATATCCCCAACAAGTGGTATCAGAGCTCAGGTTTGAGCAATGGGCAAAGATGATGAGGGCACTATGATCAAGCTCACAAGTAGCAACTGGCAGATTTGGAAGGCGAAGATGGAAGACATTTTGTATTTCAAGGACCTCCACGATCCCGTGGAGGGTGAGAGCGCCAAGCCGGAGAACATGTCTGCAGGAGAGTGGACAAAGTTGAACCGAAAGGCCATTGGGACCATTCGAAAGTGGCTTGACATGTCCGTATTCCATCATGTTGCCGAGGAGACGAATGCCAAGGAGCTATGGGACAAGTTGTCCGAGCTCTATGACCAGAAGACCGCTACTAACAAGGTTTTCTTGATTAGAAAGCTTGTGAATTTGAAGTACAAGGATGGATGCAAGGTGGCGGAGCACTTGAATGACTTCCAAAGCATTATCAACCAGTTGACATCCATGGGTTTGACACTTGATGACGAGCTGCAGTCACTTCTTCTTTTGGGCTCATTGCCAGACAGTTGGGAGACCTTAGTTGTCACTGTGAGCAACTCTGCTAAGGATAGCAAGTTGACCATGGCTATGGTCAATGGCAGTCTCCTCAATGAGGAGATTAGACGCCGCTCTTCGGGAGAGGCATCCTCCTCTTCACATGTGTATGCAGTTGAGAGGAGAGGAAGATCCAGCAGCAGAGGAGCGTCACAGGAGAGGCAGAAATCCAGAGACAAGTCCAAGGGCAGAGGAAAGTGTCACCATTGCCAGAAGCCCGGTCATTGGAAGAGAGATTGCAGAGTTTGGAAGAGAGAGCAAGCTGAAGCCAAGAAAGATCAGAAAAAGGAAGATGGGAATGTAGCTGCAGTTGTGGCAGATGAAAGTGCAGATGAGGTAGTTCTCACCATCCAGGACCAGTGCTTGCATGCAGGGAGCGATTTGGAGTGGGTCGTTGACACGGCCGCTTCCTATCATGTGACTCCACACAGGGAGTTCTTCACCACCTACACTAGGGGTGACTATGGGAGAGTCTTGATGGGTAACGAGAGTTACTCTAAGATCATTGGCATGGGCACCATCTCGATCCAGACGGATGTTGGGTGTTCAATGACACTCCAGAATGTGAGGCATGTTCCTGATGTGCGGCTTAGCCTTATATCTGGTTCACAGCTAGATAGTGAAGGCTACCATCTGAAGTTTGGGGACAGCAGATGCAAGATTAGCAAGGGTTCTCTCATCATGGCCAGGGGCAGCTTGTGTCACACACTCTATATGACTAGAGTGAAGGTCATGGATGACAGTTTGCATGCTAGTGAAGCAGATAACTCAGATTTGTGGCACCGTCGGCTTGGCCACATGAGCCAAAAAGGCTTACAGCTTCTTAGCAAGAAAGAGTTGATCCCCTACCACAATGACATCACTTTGTCTCCTTGTGATGCATGTGAGGTTGGGAAGAGCAGGAGTGCACCTTACAGAGCGAGATCCAAGGTGAAGGGAGACCTTCTACAGCTGGTTCACTCAGATGTTTGTGGTCCCATGGACACAGCCTCTTTGGGAGGCAACAGGTACTTTGTCACCTTCATTGATGATGCATCTAGGAAGGTGTGGGTGTATGTGCTGAGGACGAAGGATCAAGTGTTTGATTGCTTCAAGAAGTTCCATGCCATGGTTGAGCGCGAGACAGGAAAATTGTTGAAGTGTCTACGCACGGACAATGGGTGAGAGTACACCTCCCATAGCTTTCAGGGCTATTGTGCAGAGCACGGCATCAGGCATGAGAGGACAGAGCCAGGTACACCCCAGCACAATGGTCTAGCTGAGAGGATGAACAGGACCATTGTTGAGAGAGTCCGCTGTATGCTGAAGACAGCGAAGTTGCCCAAGACTTTTTGGGCTGAGGCGGTTCGCACCGCCTGTTACTTGGTGAACCGATCTCCATCAGTTCCTTTAGGTTTTCAGATTTCAGAGCGAGTTTGGACAGAGAAAGACCCCTCATATGCTCATTTGAGGGTGTTTGGATACAAGGCTTATGCATTGGTACCCAAAGGGCAGCGGAAGAAATTGGATGACAAGGCAGTGCCTTGTATTTTTCTTGGCTATGGAGATAAGGAGTTTGGATACCGTCTTTGGGATCCAAGGAAGAAGACAGTCACCAGGCACAGGGATGTGATTTTCTATGAGAATCAGACGTTGGCTGAGGACACCACTGAGAGTGGTGATGGAGATGAGATCTCCATGGATGATGACAGTGATGAGGACACAGATCCCTCTCCAGTACAGGGTACAGGTGGAGAGGATGGGCAGCTAGAGCAGCACGAGCCAGATGCAGACCCCGTTGATGCAGGTCCAGGGGACCTAGGGCAGGGGGAGCAGCCTCATCCACTTGTAGATGCAGCAGAGCCTCAGGTCAGGAGATCTGAGAGGACACACCAGCCATCATCCCGCTATCCCACTTCCAGGTACGTGATGCTCACAGATGCAGGTGAGCCGTACACCTTTGAGGAGGCACAGGTGCACAAGGACAAGGGTCATTGGCAGAATGCAATGAATGAGGAGATGCTATCTCTCAGAAAGAACCACACATATGACCTTGTTGAGCTTCCTAAAGGGAAGAGAGCCTTGAAGAACAAGTGGGTGTACAAGCTGAAGTCAGATGACAGTGGCAAACAGGTGAAGCACAAGGCTAGATTGGTAGTGAAAGGATTCAGCCAGAAGGAAGGAGTGGACTATGATGAGATCTTCTCCCCAGTGGTGAAGATGAACTCAGTGAGAATGGTGCTAGGACTTGTTGCTAGCATGGACCTTGAGCTGGAGCAGATGGATGTGAAGACGGCGTTTCTTCACGGTGATTTGAAAGAAGAGATCTACATGGAGCAGCCACAGGGTTTTCAAGAGAGAGGGAAAGAGCATATGGTATGCAGGTTGAGGAAGAGTCTCTATGGCTTGAAGCAAGCCCCGAGACAATGGTACTTGAAGTTTGATGCTTTCATGGGAAAGCAGGGCTTCAAGAGGACTACAGCCGACCCATGCGTATATGTTCGTCGTCTTCCCAATGACAGGTTCGTCATTCTTTTGATATATGTGGATGACATGTTGATTGTAGGTCATGATTCCAACTTGATTGCAAAGCTCAAGAGGAAACTCTCCAAGGAGTTTGAGATGAAAGATTTGGGCAAGGCAAGTCACATCTTAGGGATGCAGATTACAAGGGACAGGAAGAAGCACATGTTGTGGTTGTCACAGGAGAGCTATGTTGAACGTGTGTTGGAGCGGTTCAACATGAAGAATGCCAAGCCTGTCAGTACGCCCTTAGCTTCTCATTTCAAGCTAAACAAAGAGTCATGTCCTTCTACTTCTGAGGATAAAGCAGAGATGGCCAAGATCCCATACCAGTCAGCAGTTGGGAGCCTCATGTACGCCATGGTTTGCACTAGACCCGACATAGCCCATGCAGTGGGCGTGGTGAGCAGGTTCATGTCTAACCCGGGCAAGGACCATTGGGAGGCAGTGAAGTGGATCTTGAGATACTTGAGAGGGACCTCAAGTATGTGTCTTGTTTTTGGGAGGTCAGATCCCAAACTTTGTGGTTACACTGATGCAGATATGGCAGGAGATATGGACCAGAGAAAGTCCACCTCAGGCTACATTTTCACTTTTGCAGGGGGAGCCATATCATGGCAATCCAAACTACAGAAATGTGTTGCTCTCTCAACTACTGAGGCAGAATACATTGCAGCAGCAGAGGCTGGGAAAGAAGTGTTGTGGCTACAACGCTTTCTTGGTGAGTTTGGATTGGATGGCAGTGAGCCAGTTGTGTTTTGTGATAGCCAGAGCGCTATAGACTTGAGCAAGAGTACCATGCACCATGCTCACACAAAACACATTGATGTGAGATACCATTGGCTGAGGGATGCAATTGAACAGAAGCAACTCATGTTGAAGAAGATTCACACCGATGAGAACCCCTCAGACATGTTGACCAAGGCAGTCACTCGTGACAAGCTTCAGCTCTGTAGAGAGCTGAGCGGTGTCACCTCTTGTTGATCTCCATCACAGGACAACACCTCCCCGTTGGGGCTGGAGGGGGAGGTTGTTGGGTATACTTGATGTTATTCCAGCCCCAACTTGGGGGGCTGCAACATTTCAGCCTTTGGCAGGGGTATCTTTGCAACAAACCCAGCAAGTGGGTGCCCCATTACAGCCCCATTCCAGGGACGGACAACAGCAATCGCAGAACCCATTTCGTTGGGTATTCCTGAGAAGAGCATCGCCCTTCCGTGCCCTTCCCCTTCCCATTTCCAGCAAGCAGCGGCAAAGGGGTTTCGGACCCCCCTCTTCTTCCTCCACGCGAGCGGGAGAGAGAGAGCGAGAAAGAAGCCGAGCATCGGTGCTCGAGGGCAGCAGCAGCAGCAGGGTGTCTTGGGAGCTGTGGTTTGGGTTCGAAGAGAGGTGGTGCTGGGCGAGCTCGAGAGGAGCTGAAGCGAGGTCGTTGCGGACGACCTCAAGAAGCCGAGTTTGGGTCTCCATCCGGGAGCCCACAAGGGGAGTTACTTTGTCCTCCTTGTTTTGAGCACAATATTGGCATAGTTAGATACCTAGGGATAGTTTGTTCCTTGTTGAAGAACTATCCGTTGTGTGTGCTTGTACCTCGGTTTTGTGGGCAACAAAACCGGGAAGAACATTAACACATTTGACCGTAGTACTTGGTTGCCGGTCTTGCCCCGTGGTTTTTCCCTTACTCACATCGAGTAAGGGTTTCCACGTAAAAATCTTGTCTCGTGTGGTTGCTTGTTGTGGTTGCTTGTGGTTGCTATCATTGTTGCATTTGAGTTCCCGTGTGGGGAACATATACTTGTGTTGTGCCATCTTTGCTGCAGGACAGTTTAGGGGGATATTATCCTGGGTTGTTGATTGTTTCCGCATTATTCATCCATATATCCCCAACACTACAATTATCCTATCATGCACATATAAAGCAAATTCGAAACTCAAACAGCTTAGAATAATCAATGATAGTAATTTCGGTAGAAAAAGAAACTCATACACATAGTGAGTAGATGATGCTACTCCATTACATTTCAATATTAGATAATACTGCGAATATTCCTATGAAACTGATGCCATTTATGCTGGAGAAGATATCTAGATTAGTAACGGGCAATGGTTAAAGAAATAGCATTCAATACAAAATCAATAAAAAAGAAGACATCAATGTTAAAAAGTGGAAAATATTGTAGATTATTAAATATCAATGCATTTATACTAAAAAGATAGGTTCAAACATTGGGTACAACGTACTCCAAATCTCAAAGCAAAATGAGTACTTCTCTATGGTAGGTGTATTATATTCACACGAATGAACATACGATAAAGAATTTCAAAATTACTTCACCATCAATGAGATAAAATAGCCAAATACATAATACGCGGTATATGCTCCAATCTACATCTTTATCCCAAGACATAGTTGCAAAATGATTCCTTTATGGGTTCATATATTCGCATAATTTGGCGAAGCCCTCTCTAAGTTGCCTCGCCACCCATAAGATAAATAGAATATAACTTAGTCAAATATTCATATATAAGCAATGACAAATATTTTTGATACACATCCTTATCCCCTACTAAGTCAGTAATTGTATCATTTCATCTATTCAAGTGCTGATTTACATAAAAAGAACATTATTTAACCAAATAGGTTAAAATTAAGTGAAATCATCATCACAGTCAGCAAGACAGTTAAAAAATGGAAATATGCTAAATACACTAAATATAAGATTTATAAATCTCGGCCAGAATACAAAAGAAGAAAACAATTAAAGTCTAATTCTAAATACAGATGTAAAGACAATAATCCAAATATTCAACAAAAAAATCATTCACTTTATTGTCTTTAGGAGATTTGTTTTACGCTAGTTTGTTTACTGGTTTCATGGATCCTAGTTTTTTTTCGTTAATTTTATTTTGCTCTTCGTTGGGTAAAACATGACCATGTTATTTTGTACTTGAGCTTGCTGATGTTGGCCATTATTCTTTTTATGTATGATTAATAGATATTGGTCCCCAATCTTTGTCTGAAAAATGACAACTGATAACTATTCTAATGAAGATCGTGCATGCAAACATTTATATATTGTAACTTCTTTTTCTGGGAAAATAACAAAGCAGCATCTATTGCACCATTGTAATCATTATTGTACCAACAATCTGACAAATTACCGTCCGTATGCAACATCGTGTAAGTTAAATGGAGTAAAATACTCTCAGAAACAATTGAATTATCCATGTCAATCCGTAAAAGAAGGGATTAATTTTGAGACTGGATACACACTAATGAAAATATATGTGTGCACGTGTAATTGTATACATCTATGCATACACGTGTTTGTATATATGTTTGTTCGTAAACTTCGAAAAGTAAAAGCTATTAAACACCTCTCATAACCTCCAACTAATGGAGGGGAACACCTTGTACTTGTGATGTTATATTGCTTGTAAATGTGGAGGTCCGGGTTGTACTTTTAATTCTCATTTTATGATGTGGAGAATTAGTGAAATTGCTATATTTTGTTTTAATAATAGGGGGTTATTGCTTTTCTGAGAGGTAATAATCTTATTCTGATGCAATTTTGGAGAATTGAATGTCTGATAAAATGAGAATGTCAAATTGGATTAAAATTCAATCTGTCATTCATTCTTGCATTTAACTTCTAATATGCCAACGATTACACTGAAGTAGTCCCCACCTTTCTCATGAAGATTTCCTATTATTCTCCTGAGAAATTCCTACTACTATTGATTCTTACGATGTCGAATGTTTGTAGAATGAGAGAGAATCGCGACCCTCCACGTGTCGTTATTACAACAGTGAAAATTTAGCATTTGCACGATTATAATTCGGACTCTGTATTTGGCAGCAGTGCTGATGAAAGTGTATTTGCTAGAATTCCTGACTCCAGGACCATAATCATTTAGTGGAGATGTGCAATTACTTGGTATTACTTTTTCTCGTATAGGCAGGAATGGCCTTCGTTCGTATCATATAGAAAGAACATTGAAGGGATCCCATGTAATTTAAATCTCAAATAAATAGTAAACACGAAGCTCATATTGTGATATACCATACAACTCTAAACCAACTAAACATAACAGAGAGTCATGTCATGTATTATTCACCTATCAGTTTTCATGTCTTCAGAAGTCAGACTATCCTCTCAGACGTCAAATATCTCAGAAATAAACAAAACAAAAATCTTGGGAATACATAAATAGATATGAGAAATCAGAAGGGAAGTTTTCCGATCATGATTTGCTTGAAGATAATACATAAGCAAGTACAACCCCTCTTAGAAATCCTTCTTTCATCGGTCTTCATCGATCCAGTTGGCTTGTTAGTGTAATCTAATAAGATTTGTTCATGAACATGCCACAAAAGAAAAACAACTGGTAGTGTTACGTACATGAAAGTTATTTGGAGAGATCCCGCATCAATTATCAACAACCTTGACGAATTTTTCACCGTGATCCTTAAGGTTTATCTCGATGCAGTTTGCACAAAATCCAAGTTGTTCTCTAACAACTCCTTAACAACGGATGTAAGATCCAGAGTTACTTGTCCGGAGCATATTTTGTGGATTACATTTTTCTTGATGGCCTTAAACACGAGGAATCATGTGCTTCAGCCATGTTTAGGCAATTTGTGCATCATGTTTTGCAAAAGCATAAACAGATTTATTGACCAAATGATCAATCGGAGATATCAAAAATCACATTCTAGATTCAAAAAGAATAAAAATGATGGAAGAAGTGAGGGCGTGCTAGCGAGGTCGACCAGGTTATGGTTGGTTGATAGATTGCTTGCCAGGTGCAGAGAGTGGATATGAGATGGAAGATGGAGGGCCTCGTCGGTGGGTTAGATCCAAAGCAAATGTCAAAGTCTGATGAACATCTCAAACAACCACGTGAAGTAACAAAGCACAACCAATACGGCCACAATAACAAAGGGAAAGTCGAAAATTGTTGGTAGGACGGGAGAATCTTACAGCGTGGAAGCTATGGGTGAGCGTGAGAATGGTGTTGCGATGGCAAGGCGAGGACAGAGGGTGATAAAGGTGAAGCGGCAATGTGGATCGATGGGATCCACAACACCATCACCGTAAGGACAGTGACAATACCCGACCTAACTTCAATTCCGCCGTCGGAAGACCTTCGTCGCTCAAAGAACACCTTTCTTTTGATGCCACATGATAGAGCACCCATTGGGGCTCACCGGGTTTGTTGGATTTGAGAAGATGGTTCCAAACTCTCTGCGAGCTATGGGGTCTTCGACCATGGGTGTAGGTTCGACCTCACTCCGCAGAACGTCGGCATCAAGAAGAACATGGAGGTGGAGTGTTGTAGAGTTGGGGGAGAGAGAAACGGGGGAGAGAAGGAAAGAGAGCGAGA
This sequence comes from Ottelia alismoides, assembly GCA_037367405.1. NCBI lineage: Eukaryota > Viridiplantae > Streptophyta > Magnoliopsida > Alismatales > Hydrocharitaceae > Ottelia > Ottelia alismoides. The sequence goes on along the minus strand of JAZKJV010008863.1, from coordinate 299,225 downwards.
AAAGAGCACGCTGTAAAAAGGGGGGAGTGTTTCTTCTGGTGGGGAGGATTGGGGAAGAACATGTGTCCCGTCGTGAGGAGAAACACAGAGAGCGGGGGGCCTGTCCACATGTCATGATGAGAAGAGAAGCTGGAAGAACCCAGCTTTAGTATATATAGAGATATTGTAATTGGTTTGGTGTCAATTATTGTTATACTGTCTCCAGCCCTTCCTCCGTTCTTTGAATTTGTTCACTTTTCCAGCGGAATTATACTTAATGGAGAATATCACTTCGAACCAACCAGGTGAGAACCTTTTGGAATGTCCACAACATCTCAAGTGTCGTTCTTATTCAGAGCCGGCATTTCGTCGTCCATAGCACCCACCCACCTTGGATCATCTTTCGCTTCAGCCACATTCCTGAGAAGATCATGAGAGTTGAGAAGATTAAGAAAGCTTTCATAACTCAAACTCACCTTAGAGTAGAAGACAAAATCTTCCACATAATAATGAGTAGAAGGCCTGATTGACCGGGCTGCCTTTCGCATTGCAATGGAACAATTATCATTTAGATTTCCATCATCCCCGTTCAAGTAACTAAGCATAATATTAGTTTCAACAACGTCAAGATCATGAGAAGAAGAACCACTTACAGAGTTGACAGAACTTGGGTCACTCGGGGGGTGATTGGGGTGTTGATTTGGTAGTAAATTATCCTTACAATCCCTACTATCATTCAAGATCTCTTCTCTTCCATTCATGTCGTCAAGAAGCCTATCACTATCATGGTTATTTGCATTAGTAATTGGATCTCCATGGTCATCATATGAGTTCAGAAACTCATCCAAAGAATAAGTATTGGCACTATTTTCCGTGGACTCCCCCTAAGGAAGAGATGTCTCATGTTATGATTCACATTCATAAAATATAACGTCTTTGATCAAATATTAATTTTTTTGAAAACGGATCATAACATTTGTACCGTTTCTTTGTACAATAATAGCCAAGAAAAATGCATTTGATGGCTCTTGGATCCAACTTCTTCTGTTAGGGCCAGAATTGTGAAGAAAACAAACACAACCAAACATGGAGGGCGCAAGAGTAAAGGAAGATTTATCAGGGATATGAAACAAAGAAAGGGACCTTCTTTCTAATTGCAGTAAAAGACCGTCTGTTAAGAAGGTAAGTAGAAGTAAGCACGGAATTCTTAGGAACATTATGTTGAAATAAAAGAGCACGAGTGATTTCCAATAGTGATATGTTTTTTCTCTCAGCCGCGTAGTTTTGCTGAGGAGTACTATAGCTACAAGAAGTGCCATGTAAAATCTTTTTTTCTCTTGAAAAGGTCTGAAGAGACATTTCTAAATACTCCTTAACATTATTCGTCCATAAGGTTTTCACCATATCATGTTGATTTTCAACCATGAGGACAAAGTCTCAAACAATTTTAGGAACTTCACTTTGACTTTTCATCAACTACATATAGGTATAACGAAAGACATCATATGTGAATGTATGAAAATATTTGTGACCTCCTAAACTCATCACACTTGATGGTCCCTAAACGTCATACCATTTGAAAAGGAGTGGTTCTTCTACTATTTGAAATATGATAAATTATTCGGGTATGTTTTGATAACTGACACACTTCACACGAGAAAAAAACCATGGTCTACTTAGTTTGGAAATAAAACAGAAAGGGTAGAATAACTAGGATGGCCTAGACGATCATGCCACTTTTTCTGTTCACTAATATCTTCATATCTGTTACCGGTAGCGGTTGCAGCCCAAGCTGACATGATCCGAGCAGGAAGGCGATAAAGTCCATCAACTACCAAACCAATCCCAATCTGCTTCCCCATCCTCAAGTCTTGTAGCACACAAGTATTCAAAAAAAATTAGACGGTAATGTAAGTCCTTAGCACTGCGATAAACAAATAATAAGCCGATTGAAAAATTGGAAACATGAAGCGCATTCTTTAGGATAAATTTATCTATGATAGATATGCTTCCTTTACCTACCACCATGAAGGAGGATCCATCGGCTAAGTTAACTCGTTCTCGTCCTAAAGTAAGTTTATATTGTATAACATCTTCGAAATTCCTATCATATGGTCAGACACTCCATTATCAATAATCCATTCATCATGAAAAATATTTTATCTTTGTAGGTTGCAGCATCTATGGCAACATTGATGACATCGACATCACCCTTGTTATTATCAGATATCAATAACTTCTGAACATATGCATGTAAGTCCTTGATCTGATAAATTGTCTGCCTTTTCCTTTAGCAACCATTGCAAGTGATCTTTTTCCTTTGTTCATATTCCTTTCGGGATGAAGTTCCTTGCAATAATCAATCCCATACCCTATTTATTTATAATGTCCACATTTCTTATCCTTCCAATACTCACTCTTGCCTCCTTTTCTTTACACGACATATCTTTCACAATGAGATACTTGATCATCTTTCATAACAGTATGTCGTTATTTCTCAAACTCGATAGCATGATAGATCTCTTCAATGCCAGACCCGATCCCACCTGTCAAAAGTCGGCTTCTGATTGCCTCAAACTCAGCATTTAGTCCTCCACAGAAAATGAAGATCCCCTGCTTCCAAATCTTGTTCCAGTATTTTTTTTATCAGCAAGGCTAGTCCAGGTATGATCACAATAGTAATCAATCTCCTCTCATTTGGTCTTTAAAGAAGCATAGTATCCAGTAACAATCATCTCTTCGTGTCTCATAGTATAAACATCCCTGCTCAATTGGTACATACATATGTCTTACTTCTTCTGCCTATACAAGATCTCGAGGTGAGACATTGGTATCTAGAAAACTTCTTCTGAAGAATAAGCGGTTTAATATCAGAGGACACAACATTGATGATCCAATTCCAACATTGGCTATCCTCGTTGGACCACTATTCATATAAATTATCAGCGATCATAACGATTTTTTTCGTCCATTGATGTATCTTCCCCTCCCACGAGAGGCTAAGGAAACCTCCATTGTTGCAGACCACATTAAGTAAGTGACTGACCTGCGTGGAAGGAGGAAGCAAGGAGGCGATATTCCAAGGCCCGTGTCGTCTTGCATCGCCGCCACATGTACGTAGAGCATCGATGAACACCCATCGTTGAGCAACAATCGAGGGTTCAAATAGCCTCAATTCCCTAGTGCATACTTTCATCCTCCATTTCCATTTCGAATTACTCGATCTTCATGTCATATTTAGGAACCTTAATCATCCATTAACATTCCTTAATCACCATCTTCGAATCACACCAAAATCCCTTCTCAATTTCACTTCGATTCGATCCAATTTTTGTACTAAAAACCCTCATTCTTGGAAACTTTTCGAACTGTAATATACTATAACTTTTTGGCCAATTCTCCTTTGAATCAAGCATCAAAAACTCAATTGTAGGAATGAAGACCATTTGGAGCACAATAAACGGCAGTACTCATCATCTGGATCGTACCTTTTTCACCAATTGAGCATGGAGTAGCTATTCTTCCAGAACTAGGGTTTGAAACCCTAGTTGATTTCCAAGCCGTGTGCCAAGAAGCCTCGCCACCACCTCCCTTGACTCCACCTCATCTCATGTGAGATGAGAGGGGATAAGCGATCCCCTCCTGACCCTACTGTAGCCCTGCAATCGTCGGATAGTGAATAGAGGGGAAGATCGTCGTAGCTATACCTACTATTTGAGAAGAACTTGCTCAAGAACGTGAAACGCAATTGATCGCCACGTGTCCGACCACGGATAACCGAGATCGCACGGAAGGCATTTAATCATGATCGCTCATCATTGAAATGATGGGAAAATATCAAAGAGCCCCTGAAGTTCTCCAGAATTTGCACGTGCCTCTAGAAGTCTGTTATTACGTTTAAGTCCCTGACCATGGACTTAAGTGTAAGATTCCAGATATTGTCTTACAAATAGGTCCCTGACCAGGGACCTATTTGAAAGAATTCCATATCTTTTCTCTTGTATTTTTTACACAATATTTTTCAGAATATTATGAACATTGTAGACTCTATATTGTCTTCTTTCATCGTATTATTTTGTTATACACTTTAGTTTTCTCTATTTTCCTACGATTTCTTCGTGAATTTTATTTCTTGATTCTCGGTCGATTTGTTTTGGTTTCTTCTTTTTTCAATCTCATTGCTCTAGGTTTTCATCGACGATATAATATCACATATATACTTTATTTTTCACTAATTACATTGTAGATAAATTTTGTTTGAAAAATATCCTTTTGGAAATCAAATAAAAATTGGAAAATTACAATTAAAAGATTAAAAATTCAAAATCAAAAAATAATTTTCTTGCATTAAGAAGAAAAAAAGAAAGATAAACATATCATAAACATATTTTCTTCACTCAAATTTTCACGAGCGCGGTTTTTTGGCTCCTTGTGTTCAATCTAGGAACACTTGCTAGATAAATAAATAGTGAAACAAACTCTGATTCAGGATTTGTTGAATTTTGTTTGATTAATCATTTCTCTTTTTATTGATTTCTACTTCGACAAATATTTACTCTTGGTTAGGGATGCTTACCAACGTGGAAAATCAAAGGAAAAACCATGGAGGTACACACAAACCCTAATCTCCGTCACAAGAGATTCGGGATACCCTCTTCACTAAGTTAATTTGATAGGAGGGGGGATGAGTACATTTTATAAGGCTATGGGTAAATGATCCCTCATCCAAAGACTTGTTTACCCATATATGCAACACAACTCAACACTCCGATACCACAAATTCTTAAGTTGTTGTTCCAATACCGTGGTCCCTTGTTCCATTGTTATGAACTCCTGAATGACGCTGCCTATGTTTCGAATCCTTCTTCTAGTGTCTCTTGTGGAACCGGATATCTATCGGAATGGTTGCCACGCTCCGCTAATGATGGTCGGGGTGGATAATGATCAAATGGTTCGGGTATCCACCCCAAGAACACCCCTCGAGATAACCACATGGGCTGTGGTGTACAAGGTAGTAAGTTTGCCTGAGTCATTGGTAAATATGAATAAGTCAGAGATTGTGGTATAATTGATAAAGTTTATAATTATCGTGGCGTAAAAATCCCATTATTCTCCGTTAGTACGCCTTACGGATGGCGTCCAACGTTAGATTGTGGGAATGCAGTGAGGGTTCTTTTGCTTATCATAAATAAGACCGAGGACAAATTGAGACATTTTACTCGAAGAAAGACAAACATTTGCCATAAAAATCAACTCTTCTTGTAAATTGGAGAATCCCATGACATGAGATATTTAGCATAGGAACACATATCTGTGTTAGCATCAAATCTGCCAATTATTTTTCTACTCTTTAGGAATCGTTGAGAGGGAGAGAGAATGAGTTGAAGCACCTTGTACATGTGCCATTATTCTTCAAGACTTCCAATTTCACGCCTCCTCTCGTCCATCACCTCCGAAGTTTCCATCTCTTTTTTTATTATATATAATATTAAATTAATGTGGTGTATTGTTATTCGGTGGAAATGTTAGAGACAAAATCTGTGTTATTGAAATCGGACCTGATCGGTCGGTTCTACCGGTTGATCGGTGAATCGAGTCTGGATCGATTTGGTTAATAGGTTTTCACAATTCGGATCAAATTGACACAATTTTAGTTCGATCACTAGTCCGATCTACTATATACAACATGGTTTAACCAGATTCAATCGAAATTGAACCGCTCAATCACAATTCAAATTTGATTTTATATTAAAATAATAATGACAATGATGAGTGTTGAATTCATGACCTCTTCTAATCCACTACCCCGACTTAACTTTTTGAAATGATTGGATAATAAATATAATTAACCTATCATTATGCTAAAGTATTTAGTTCAGATATTATTTATATCTATATTAATACCATTTACTGTAGCATATTTAAAAAAATATTTTATGTATAAAGTAACATACTTTAATTATTTGTATGTTTTATATTTATTTATATGTATTTGAGTGTATATTCTGTACATGTTCTAATCTATTTCGGTTCAATTATATGGTTCAACATTTTTCCTTATCGATTCGATCTAATCTGATTTTAAAAAATAATATCATCATCATCTGATTGAACCGATTTGATTCCATGATCTAACCCAATCCATCTATTTTGTTGGAACTTCCGATTCAATCTCGGATTCGATTTGAAAAACCTTGGGCAGAACTGATATTACAAAAAGGCAGTCACATAAATGTAAAAATCATCTAGCAAGAGATATGGAGGGTCTTGGATCTCGTACACACAATGAGAGTCGATGGCCTTTGGAACGACCATGAGATGGTGGTAGACTTTGGCTCCGACTTGGTCTTAAAAAGGAATGGAATATATTTTATATAATACGGTCAAGAATTAGGCCCGTTCCAGTCAACTTTGGTTTCTGCCTATTTATTATTTATTTATAATTACTGTAATATATACACACACATGCTAAAAATTATAGCTGCTACGGGTGGGTGTACACATTTATTAAGCAATCATTCTCTCCCTCCCAAGAACAGAAAGAGAAAACCCAATCCTTCCCACCTCAAATCCTCCACAGCTCCTCTTTCTTGGTGCTCTCACAGAACAGGTGACTATTTTCTTTTATTTTTCCAGGCAACATTACCCACAATCGAAATCGTGTATGCCTAGTCTATTTTTCAGTTCCTGTTTATAATTCCCAAAGTTGGATTTGTGGGTACTCTTTTTTTGGGGGTTTTATGGACATGTGATCAGTGGAGCGAAAGGTAAAGGTGGTTTCTTTGATGTTGCTCTCGATCTTTCCCAAATAACGCACTGTACGATCTGATTACCCTGTAGATTGGGATCTGTTTCGTGGATAATGTGTAATTTTACTCCGGATTGCGAAGCTTACTATGTGTTCCTGCTCACTGACGGACAGAAAGTTGTTTTTTTTAACTTCCAATCTGATGATCTACGGTTTCTAGTTTCCTGGTCAGACTGAGAAGCTTACCATGTGTTGGTCCTTTTTTCGCATGCAAAAGAGCCGCAAGTACTGATCTAAAGAAAGTTCTTGGCTCAATGCATGTTGGATCTAACTCGGGTACTCAATTTCTGTTCATAAAGAAGAGAGGAGTGTTCGTACTTGTTGTTGTTGAAGAAACTTGTTTGATAATATCAGGGGAAGACTACTGAATCAGGGTATTATTTGCTCTATTTTTAGTCACCACTTTGTCTATGTGCGAGCATGCTGAACTCAAATGTCACTAAATTGCTTGGTTGCTTGTAATATTATATTGATGGCCACTTAATTGAGCTGCTTCTTCCTGACAGTGCTTCATCGATCTCGTTAGGAATAATAATCTGAAGAAGAATGGGCTTCTTTTCATGCTGCGGAGAGGCTGATGGAGACGATCATTTCCTTATTGGAAACTCTAATGGTCCTTCACATGCAGGTAATGACAACTGAGAGTATCATTATGTTGGGAACTTAGGTTGAGATGGTTTCTTTTCTAATCTGCCCTGATGTTGGGGATGCTTGCTTCGATGGGTTCATGCATCTTTGATTGATAGTCATTCATCGCTATACGATCATTTTTACTTGAAGATTTGCAATCTAGAATGTTGGTTGGCCTTTACATAGTAACTGAAAAAGAGAGAAATGTGTAGATGGTTGATTGATTTGCTTGTTCCAACTCTTTTTTTTTTGTTTAGTGAATAATTCTGGATTGAGTGCTGCTGCAAATAGTGATCCTCCTATTAAGTTTGAGCCTATCGAAGCTCCACTCATTCCTGTTAGTGAGCTGCGAGAGATAACGGGGGACTTCGGAGGCAGGGCTTTAATTGGAGATGGTGCTTCTGGTAAAGTGTATCAAGCTGTTCTCAAGAACGGAACTGTTGCAGCCATTAAAAAGTTAGACTTCTCGAAGCAACAAGAGAAGGATTTTCTGCTACAGGTAATTGATATTGAAATTGGCAGCCTCTGCACATTCTTGATTTCAGATGGTCTATTTAAACTGTGTAAGAAATTTACAGGTATCTTTGTTGTCAAGGCTTAAAAATGAGAACGTTGTCCAGTTGGTCGGTTATTCCCACGACGGTGGCGTGCGTGCTCTAGCGTATGAATTCGCAACAAGGGGCACTCTTCGTGATGTTTTGCATGGTATATGACCAACTTAAATCTTACCCTTCTGATATAAACTGACAAGTGAGATGATTGTGAAATGGAGTTGCTATAGGTGGAGTGGAAGTTTCATGATGCACATAGTTTAAACTCGAACAACTAGAGCCACGATATTTATATTTATGGTTAATCTCGCGAGACGTGTGGTGTATGTAATGTTTGTGTAGGTCGAAAAGGTGATAAAGAGAAACAACAACTGGTGGCAGGCCCGGTTTTGTCATGGTCCCAAAGGATAAAGATTGCTTTACAAGCAGCTAAAGGGCTGGAATACCTACATGAGAGGGCACGACCACATATCGTTCATCGTGACATCAAAGCCAGCAACATTCTACTTTTCGATAACAATGTTGTCAAGATCGGTGATTTCGACATTTCGAATCAATCCCCAGACATGGCAGCACGCCTTCAATCTACTCGTGTCCTTGGGACCTTTGGTTACCATGCTCCAGAGTTAGTTATCGCAGTGTCCTTGCTGTTGGTTAATTAAATGCAACATTTTAACATTAAGTCCCTGTTTCTGAAAGCATTTGTCATTCATGCAGATTTGCAATGTCGGGACAACTTACATCTAAGAGTGATGTTTATAGTTTTGGTGTGGTCCTGTTGGAGCTCCTGACCGGCCGGAAACCAGTGGATCACACAAAACCAAGGGGAGAGCAAAGCCTGGTTACATGGGTACACCTTTTTTTGTTGTTGGCGCTTGTGCCTTTCATCGTGGCACTCTTGACACTATTGCTAATTACGATCGGTGTTTGAACATTCCAGGCAACACCGAGACTTGTGGAGGATAGAGTGAAGGAATGCGTCGACCCACGACTTAATGGAGATTATCACTTAAAGGCTGCTGCTAAAGTAAGCTGTGATCTTAATTATCTTATGTTCTTCTATAACCAGGTCTGCAGTTGCTTGAGAAATATATATATATTCATTTATCTGATATTTGAAAACTGGGATCACTAAGTTTATCTTCATTACAGCTCAAAAGAGATTCCTAACTGTAAATAATTTCGGATACTTGAGATAATGCTTATTATTGTGCTGTCGTGTGGCATTATTTTCATATGGAACAGGTGGCTGCTATAGCTGCCCTATGTACACAATATGAGGCAAGCCTGCGACCGAGCATGAATGTCGTGGTTAAAGCTCTTCAGCCTCTTGAAAATGTGCGGGCTGGTCCGTGATAACTCATGTTGCTGATTCATTCATGTGCTTTGAAGCATTTGAACTCTTGCATCCTGCTGGGTGCACTAGATCGCGTGCAACGATTACTAGGTGGTTGTGGTATTATAGGATGCAGAGTTGTATCTCATTTCGGTGGGGATTTCTCGCCTTCAGGTTAGAAGGCATCTACTGTACTGTATTGTGTTCTGTACATTTGCGTGCTTGGAAAATGGAAATTATTTGTGTTGTATGCAGGTATTTCAAAGGGAATCAACTGTATTGGTTGTTGTTGTGCCTCCTCCCATTTTAAATTCTCTTTGGCCAATATGAGACCGCATATGTAATTAAAATCAACATATCATAATTTCTTCTACGCAATGCTTTGGATATACCATGTTAAGTGAAACTAACATCAAGTTTGAAGGCTAGGGTTTGGGCGTTAGTGCATCACAGAAGCGTGTATATCACATCAAATACGATCAAGGGTAACTAGTCATACTAGTTGTCACGGGCAGCGGAATTTTTAAAAAATTATTAGATGAAACCACATGATATGAGAACATCTGTCAAAACATTTCGTCAAGAACACAAATGAGTCAAATGATTACCTCTTGAAGCGTTATTGCGATCGCGTCCCTCTAAACCAAGAGACCCCATGTCTCAATTATGATCCGACGATACAAATTTTCACTAAAATAATTTTAGTTAATTACCCAAAGCTCACAAAAATCCAAATAAATAGCTAAATGATAGAGAATTAGTCGCTCAACAAATGAATTTTTCATTAAAATAAATGATGCAAAATAGATGTTCAAATTAACATGCAAATGTAGTGGTATCCGTGCAATACATAAATGAACTTAAACAACTCAAAACATGCACAAGGAGTTGTTTGTAATTAAATATATAAGGTATAATCATGTAATTTCCCCAATAAAAAATTAAAGAAGGAAGGACTTTCTTCTCTGTTGCAATTAGGGCTCGATGGTGGAAGCGTACGACGGACGACTTCTTTGACAACGGGGGCATTGGGCGAAGGTGCAGCTGGCGGTGGGCCGAGCAAGCCTGGGTGAAGCGGTTGTGGTGGGGCGGCTGAGCTCTCATGCGTGGGCTGGTGATGCGGGTGGAAGGGAGCGCAGGCGGTGGCCACTGGTTGGATAACGTGGAGAGCATGCGTGAGGAGGCGGCTGGTGCGGTGGGCGTCGTTGAGCGACCAGGGGGGTACGGCGGTGTTGCTGCTTCCCTTTTGCCTTTTTTCTTTTTTTTTATTTTTTTATTTTGTTTTATTATGTTTTGTTTCTTGAAATAGGAAATCAAACTGAGAAGAAGATGATGGATTTGAATGTGGTGTTTGATGATGGTGGTGATGGTGATATGCTAAAAAATAAACAAATGAAGGTGTGTAGGTGGTGATGTGTTGTGATAAAAATTTGAGAAAATGAATACAATGACGAATGATAAATAAGAAAATTATCTACGATAGAAGTGAACGCCTATGGTGTGCTCACGAGAAGCACAATCCTCGCTCGAATCGTTGGCGGGTGACAAGCTCGAGCAGCGCGTGGAGGCAGCTACGATGTTGTCCGTAATGCTAAAGATCTCTCCAGAGAGGAAGCGGTCGTCGTTCTACTTCGTTGTTGGCAATCACTAAGACGACTGGTTAGAGCTCTCAATTCTCTCTCGAATAAAGGTGGATCAAAGGAAAAAAATGAGGAGAATGAGATGTATAAGAAGAGAAGAAAATGGTGGTTAGAAAAGATAGTGGAATGCTGGAGTTGAATGGGAGGTTAGATTGAGACTTGGTGGTTAATGGAAGAATATAAAAGTTAGTGAAGAGAATAAAAATTAAATTAAGAAAAGAAAATAAAATAAAGTAGGCTACTAAAATAAAATAAAAATAAAGAGAAAAGAGAGTGGAGAATTTAAAAATAAAACAAACAATATGTACATGTTTTTCTACTTTTCTATTTTTATTTTTTTTGTATTTTGAATAAAAGATATTGACAGTATAAAAATAAAATAAATTACTAGAAATAAAATAAAACACAAAAATATTTTTTTTAGATTTTTTAGTAATTAAGAAAAGTAAAAAAATGAAGAAAAAAAGAATATTTACAATATATACAATGTATACCTAGGCCCCAAAAATCATATTTTACAAACGAGCTCCAATTTTAATGAAACCACGTTCATTGGATAGATAGTTTTCTAACTTAAATTTTAAAAGTGATTTTATGCATTTGGAATTCATACGGAGCAGGATTTTGGCGGGGAAGTTGGGTTGTATGACTTTTTTTCTTTTTGGAACCTAGGAGTATTTATTTGAAGTGAAATTTATTTTGTATTTTTATATTTTATATACATTTTTATAAGAAATTCATAGAAAGAATTAGCCAAAAAGGAGTTGAAATGAAATTATTAAAAATACATGTAGTTTGAACTATTAACAAGTTAAAAAATCCTTTCTTTTACAGCTTTTTAGTATTGATTTATTTTGTATGATACTATATGTAATAATTAATGTATTTTATTTACAAGAGACATTTTTATTAATTTATTGATTTAGTTGACATTTATTTGGGATTTAATCCGAGATTTTGCTAAGATCAATATATTGAGATGATGAATCGCGGATTCATCATCCCCTCCCGACCTTCGATCGATGATAACTTCATCCTCCGATCTACTTCATCGCAGCTACGAAGCTCACCAGCTTCCTGGTGTGCTTACATGTCTGCAGGATCCTTCAGAAGAGTTCGGAGCCCAATGGAGAGGCCCTGGAGCTTCTGTTCTGTCTCTATTCTTCACTCCATGTGGCTCGATTTGGCGCAACTCATGCAAGAAAATGGTAAGGACAATGAGAGGGTCGAAATCAACCCTCCTCTGAAGTGGTACGCATGAGGGGATGTTGAGTCAATGAAGCTCCGCGAAGGAGGGAGCTTTGAATCTCGCTCAATCTGTTCAAGATTGAGGGGAAAACATGGGGATCATACGGAGAAGCGCAAGGGCGAGGAAATGGTGGTAGAAAGGGGTCGAGTTACTATCGAAGCACGACGGATTTGGGTTTGGAGCCTAATGCTCTAGTCAAATTGATTCTAGAAATTAAAGTAAACCAAGAACAGATTAATAAAACTAAAGCTAAGCCTAAGCTATTGGAATAAAAGCGATTAAAAAACGTTACCTAGAAGCTCAGACCTAACTGGAACCAAGGATCTGATGAAGCTCGCCGACGAAGTTCAACGAAGCTTGGATCTCATCTATCACACCTCCTGCATGCTGTAAACCTTACATGAAGCGAGCTGTCACCAATCTCAACACAAATGTGCCATGGTATGATGGTTCCAGTGAGGAGAAATATATCAAAATTGCAAAAGTGCCTGAAGGGGGGCATTTATAGGAGTGGGTTTTGGCAAAATGATGGAGAATATGGAGGGAGAAGGATGGTAGTTGGTGAAGGCTAGGGCATGGGCGAGATAGAGGAATAGTAAGGCTATTGAAACGTGAAGGTCTCTAGGGAGTTGGCGCATGGAGGTGGCGTAGAGAATTAGGAAAAGTCAGATGTCCCATGGCCACTGACAAAGGGGCGGTTGAGGCAAGGAAGGTTGACTGGAGGTCAACAGTCGGGCGGCTCTGGTTGGTCCACGTGGACCAACCATAAAATTTTAGGGAATAAATCCCTTGTAAAATCGATAAAAAATAATAAATGAATTCATTATTTCTTAAACCATAAAAATGTTCTATTTTTATAGTAATTTATTCTTATTTTTATTTATTTTTAAATACATTTATTAGGTGCTAATATTTACATGTATATATAGGTATATATACTTGTATTTAGCTTATTTAATTTTTATTTTTTATTTTGTATTTTATTCTATTATTTACATATTTTGTATATTTATAACTCATTTAAATACATATTTAGACATTTTTATTACTTAAATAATTAAGTATACATGTTATGTTGGTATATTATATGTATGTTTTCCTATATATTAAAGTGCATTATTTATTTTAATATATTTTTAATGATTTTATTATCATTTTATTATCTATATGTATTTAAAATAATATTTATAGATAAATAAAAATATAAGAAACTTAAAAACATCAAGAATGAATATTTTATACACGTATACTGCACAATGAGGGCCCAAATGCTACCTTTTGCATCTTAACTCCAAATTGAATGAAATCTCCTTCGTTAAATAGATAATTTAATTTTATGAATAATAAAGAGAGTTTAGTGAAATTTGAATTTGCATGGAGAAGATATGGGTCTGCAAAGTTTTCTTTATGACTTTTTATTTTGTGTGTCCCGGGCACACATTGCGTTATTTTTTAATGAAATAAATTTTATATTTTTCTTTGTATTTTTACGTGTTTCAAAGTTTATTGATTTGATATATAAAAAAAAGAAAATAAAATAGGTCTCAAAAGGCAATAATTGTTCTATAAACTTAGGGTTTTTAAGCCGTGTTTTCTGTACAATTGACCGCCCTATCTCCCCCTACTTTATTCCTTGTCGACCAAGTCATCGTGATGACTGAGTCTCGAGGTTAGGGTCACTCAGTGTCTTTGACACTTTATTGTTTTTCTTTTATTCCTTTATTCTTTTATTTTGGTATAAAATACATTATTTTTTACAATATATTTTATACAATATTTTGTATGAATTATTGAGTGTTGTTTTTCACGAATTAATGTATATGCATGCATCTAACTAGGGATTTAAGGCAAAAATGAAAGAATAAAGGTTATGAAATGAAGATTCATCATGAGGGAGATAATAAATTACACAAATCCATACTCTCCATTAGTTGGCCTTCCATCTATACTTTCAAATCTGACAAGCTACTGAGACGGTGGATTGAACGCAAGAACTAACTTATTCCCTGGTGTTGAGGATTAGGTCTTGAGGAGAGTCTCTTCAACTAAAACTTTGGGTGACATTTTGAATCGACTCTCACGAATGCAGTACACACTAAATGTCATATCATTATGCCATAGTTACATACAGAGTCTCTGATAATTAGAGAAGTTGGATTCCTTTTGACTAAGATTGGTCGAGCTTATAATTTTAAGATCCTAAAACCAAGGGTCCTTAATGAATTAAGTCTTGAAACTTCACAAGCATTGTCAGGGATTAATCCAACTCTTTCATTGTTCGAGGACGAGCATGATTTAAGTAAAGGGGATGAAGAATCTCTGATTTATCATCACATTCTTCATATATTATTCCTCTATCTTGAACTTTTTAATAAAGTCTAATATTAGTTAACCTTAGTTAGCAACTGGCCTCTTGTTATAACCAACACTAATCATTATATAATTAACATTTTTTGTTTTCTTTGTTTTCTTGTATTTTATTTTTATTAAAACTTTCAGAAAAAAGATAATTATTGTATATACTTATTTTGTCTTTTCTGTAAATTAAAAAATACAAAAAAATATCAAAAGAATTAAAGAGATACTTTTAATCCATTAAAAATTCTTGCAAAAGTTGTACTTTGTACATATGGTCTATTTTGGATTTTTGTTCAACATGAAACTTGTAGATCACATCAAGATTGAGGTTTTTATTTCTTTTTCTATTTTCCTTAATTCTCATTGGACCACGTGGTTCCCTCTGGTTGAGCCGCATGGCTTGACCCTTTACTATCATCTGCCCTCTTTCTCCATCGTCTGTCAGCTCCTGATTGATCTGATTAGGACCATCCAAGCCATGTGTCGCTCCATTGTTTGTTGTTTACCCTAGATAGAATCAGGTCCCTCCGCTAGCCCTTCCATATGGATGTTGGATTGCTTGATCTAATGACTCTAGTTCTTCGTTAACATTCAACAACCGTCCACTTCCTCACATCACCCTGCCAACTATTCCATGCCTCCCCATTTCTTCCATGTATCCAACAACCATCTCGCCCAACCAACCACACCTAGGCATTGACCCAACTTTCTGCTCCTTCACGTGACACCCAGGAACCCATAGTCTCCAACCGTCGGTCAGCAGGGGTGGCTAAAACTCGACACGCACCTCCGCAAACTTCCCCCTCTGTTCCTTCAAACACTCAACCTCTACCACCTGTGCATGTTGTCCACCAATCCATGGGCCAAGGCCGAGCCCCTCGTCTTTCTTCTGTGATAAAGGAGCAAGGAAATAAGACGAAAAAGACCCCCTACGAGTCTAGGTGTTGACCCATGGTCTCTTGACCATGTCACGGTCGCTCAACGTCCATTCAAGCTGCTTAGACCAGCTGACTAGGTCCAGCGAAACTCGAGGTCTGATGAGGATCTCATCCTAAGCCCTCGCACCGCCATTCCCTTTCTCAGATCTCCAGGTAAGGCTCTATGCTATTTTTCCTTTGTTTTCTTTGAATTGATTCGTACCACATCGATCTCCTCAATCCGATTAGACCCCACATTCACCTTCTCCATGCATCCTCGGCTTTCACACCATCCTCCGATCATCACTTCCCTTCTCCAGAATCCCAAGTAACCTCATCCCCTTTCCTCCACCACCACAGTGGAGGAACCCACCAGGGCTCCTTCTCCAACACATTGTTGTCCCTTCGATCACCCCAGAACCACTAACATGCTTTGGATATCCACACCACTAACCCCTTTTCTAGGTCCCTCTTCAGTGATTGAGCTTTGGATGGAGTTCTGATCGAGAGCTTCAGCTTCGACGAAGGCACCTTGTTCTTCTGCTTTGATCAGCCTTAAAGTTCCTTCGCATCGACGTGACCATCGCCATAGGTCATAGGAGGTCGAAGGAACCTCAATGAGCTAGAAGGATGAAGGAGGAAAACTGCGACTCGCCGGAGCCACATCATCTTTGACGTACGACATGTGAAAGGGGAGGCACCCTTGAGCTACAGGTGATGTTTGACCATTGCGATCGGACGACTCTTATGTGTCTCTAGCCTCACCTCAGACCCAACATGCCCGAAGGATCCGAACCGCATCTAAAGCACCTCGGGTCGTCACATGGACCGAGCCACCTACATCGATCATGATCCTCCATCCGAACCTCCTCCCGCTTGCCTCGCACGTGATGGCTCGAGAAATTTTTTAGCCATTCCCGCATCTTCTCTAAAATTGCATTCAGGTCCCTGTGCACATAAGGTGCATGGTATAACTGCGTGGGGGTCCTACTGACTTCAAAGAATTATAAATATGCCCCCGCACGTTGTGAAAATTATTAGGAAGGTTGTCTCTTATTTTTAATTACATTTATGCCCTTCTCAGGACTTTTTTGTTATATTTTTCATTTCTTTTGCATGTTTTCTTGCAGATATGCCCCTGAACCTTTTACATTATATTTTGAGCATATGAACTCCTTTTTCAATTATTTCAATTTCATTTGGATGCTAATATAATTCTCTACATAATGACTTGACTGTTTCACTGATATGCTAATTCTAAATATTTAATAGGTCATATGTTTTATATTTAAATGGCATTGAGTGGGTCTTGGATTTATTTTGATGCAACATTTGTCAAGAAAATTAGTTTAACTTTTTACTCATGTTATTGATCACTTGAGGGCATCTTTGTACTTGTAAAAACTGATGCATTGCAAATCATTTTGTTGCATTATGTCATCTCTTCTGATTACATAAAATCAAAGAAAAGACATCTTGTTCTTGCATAATGCATATGATCATTTCATTGCATTGTCTGTCTGTTAACCTTGGTTGACATACTTGATCGCTTAATATATATGTTAGAACATGATTTAATGATATTGATGGATCCGAAAATGCCTATTTTAAAAATGTGATTATTCGTGCGTTGTAGGCGGCAATCGGAAACGATCAAGAAAATAACCACACAAAATTTGATCAATTTTTATTTAAGTGTTTTTATGTTTATTTTACTTGGGCAAGTCCCAAGGTCGATCACAAGGAGGCAAAGTAACAACCCAGAGAAATGTCTATCAAAGTTTGTGTTCGGTTTTCGAGACGGTCTTTTTTTGGAATTTTCAATGCAATAAAGGGTGCAAAATGCAAATTCGGCCTATTTTAGGAACTAAAATGTAAATTACATTAAAACGATATCCGAAAAATACAAAACTTGGCCACAATGTAAAATACGATGAAATGTATGCACTATAATTTTTTTGGAATTTTTGGATGCAATATGATTTTTATATGGATTTTTAAATGCAAACAGAATGATTTTTAATATTTAATTATAATAAATATCAAACCTATTTATTTTCAATAAATACAATTATCTAAGATCTATCACTAGGTGATGAATCTCAGAAAAATCCTAAACTTCGAAAATGTAGGGTTTAATACCTATTAAAAATTAAATACTAAAATATGCAAAATGATTTTTACAGGGCAAACTATGGACGCAAATGCAGATCTTTTTAGGCACAATGTCAAGCACAATTAATTCTATAATATGTGATTTTTCGGGGATTTTTAGAGCAATGATTAATCAACTATAAATTTTAGAGCAAGAAATGGGTAAAATACGCAAATTTCTACAAAATATTTATCTATTAATTAACCATCCATCACAAAAATGCCCACCATATGTCAAAGTGTAGAGAATTAATTAACAAACATCATGCTATTTTTGGATTAAGAAAATAATGCAGAGAGAAGGTTCAAAACTATAGGGGAACACAGGGGTACAGATGCAATATAAATAAAATAAATAAAGACTGTAGAGGACGGAAATGTAATTACCGATAGTTTTGGGGGCAAAAATGCAAAATTCCCAAGAGAGCACGTGCGACGCACGTGCTCCTTGGGCGGCTGGACACGTGCGTAAATAGGGGGGGTCTTCTGGGGCCTTTATGCAAATGACCCACACGGTCACGTGCCCCGCACGTAACCCGTGGGGATGAGCAGCTCCCCCTGCCCACGTGCAAGGCGTGTGGCGGGGGCCTCGGGTCGGACCCGGCGGTGATGGATGGTTGGCCGGAGACGGTGGAGACGTTGATGTCAGAGGTGCTGATGAAGTTGGCCGAGTCGCAGTGGTCGTTGATGTCGAAGCGGAAGTGGAGGTCGGAGTTGGTGGTGCTGGAGTCGTCGACGATGCGAAGAAGCGGAGGAGGCCTGCGAACTCGGTTGAGGAAGATGAAGTCGTGGAGAAGAAGGCGGCGTAGTGGCCGACGTTGTGGACGAAGGCGGAGATGGAGTCGTCGTTGGCTCGACGAGGATGGAACCCGGAGCTTCAACAGCATGCCAGGAAGGGCTACGACAGCCTCGAGGGTCGGATCTCGCTGCGAATAGGTGGGGGAGCGGCCTGTCACCCCTGCTCCCCTACCCACGGTATAATCGGCGGATGAGGATTCCTATGGAGGCGGTTTGTTTAAATAGATGGGAGTTTCACCGGAGAAGGAAGGTTGTCGGAGGGCATGATTAGGGATTACTGGGGATTGGGGTTTGATGAGAACAGGTAATCGGTGATGTCTTCAGCCGAGATTGGAGATTCGATTGGAATCGAAGGTCGAAGAAGGAAGGAGATCGGAGATGGATGCGATTCGCGGCAAGATTCGCAGGGGAAGGGGATTCGCGGCGGAGATGTGCGAGATTCGCGCGCCGGTGACAGGCGAGGCGGCGACGCTCGAAGAGGAAAGGGGGAAGAAGACGGCATACAGGCGTCGTCCGATCGGCCGAGATCGGACGGCCCTGGTAGTGCCAAGTGGTGGCAGGAGGGGAATGGGGCAGCGCACGTGCGTGGCACGTTCCTGGCGGCACGTGCGCTGCACGCGAGAGGCTTTTATTTTATTATTTTATTTTTTTATTTAAATAAAATGAGTATTACAAACCTCAAAAATAGCTGACACGTAGCGGCACCAGGAGCTGCCACGTGTCAGCGCCAGATAATTTCAGAAAAAATAAATAAATAGTTTTGTAAAATCAAAAATAAATAGTAAATGACCTCGGATCGAAAAAGTTTCTTCACGAAAATTGCTCGTCTCGATGAGATCTACAACTTTCATGAGGATATCAAAACCGATCATTTGCACAAAGTGGTATTTTTGGGGTATCCCATGTACATAAAACACCTTGATTTTGGGGTTTTGTAATTTTTATGTCATTTTTAGATTAGATAAAAATCCGGAAAAAAATAAGATAAAATAGCGGTAAATAATTACACATTAATATAATTTTTTTTAGATTTTTATATATTGATAAAATATGTACATAAAATAATAAGTCAAAAACCGCTAAAATACACAATATACAAAAGAGGCCCAAAACCCAACTTTCACATATGAGCTCCGATTCACTTGAACTTGGTCTTGTTTTGAAGGTAATTGAATGTGCATTAGTTCAAAAGTGAGTAGGATTCAATCGGACATTGGATGAGGTAGATATGAGATTTTTAGTCCGGAAATCCTGAAACTAGGGTTTGGGTTTTTGGTTCACTTATCTGGGTTAGTTATTTTTTTGTATTTTTCATTTATTCTTGTCAGTGATATATACACAGTGGAGGTAGTTTTGGCTTATTCAGAGTTAGCATGAATGAGTTAAAAATCGGGGAAGTTAGGCTATTTACAGGTCAATTTTGGCTTGGATTTTTGGCTTCTTATTTTGTGCAGAAAATTATGCTAAAACGCAATTCTTATGAAAACATGTATGAATGCTAATTATGCAGAATAGATGCAAATATACTGTTGATTTTAGGGGATTTGAGCTTAATAAATGAGATTTAGAGTGATGAATTCCAGATTCATCATCCCGCAATACTTAAAGCATGCTCGTCCCTGAGCATTAAAAAGAAATGCCATGAAGTGAAATGAGATTGGGTTCCATACCAAGACCATGAGCTGAAGGTGAAAAATGAATCTAGACTCAACCTTTGGATTAATAATGTGGCGGAACTTTTGTGAGACTTAGAATTTTAAAATCAACAGCCCTCAAGTTCTACAAATCATTGCTACAGTTTCGGCTCAGAAGTCATCTTAGATCAATCCTCTTCCCAAAGCATACCCTATGAACATTGAATAACCGACTCTTGTGTGTGAAAGGTTTTAGCTCTTCCCACCCTGAATGCCGGACTACCGCGCAAACCTCCTCTCCAATAACTCATCCTCGGGGAATCAGCTATTTCCTTCTAAGGCCTGTCGCGCTGTGTTCACAATCGAATTGGGAGGAGAAGTTAGAAGAAAGAGAAAAGAACTGGAGGGTGGCCAGTGTAGTCACCTCTCCTTGTGAAGCTGGCCAGTGTAGCCGAGTCTCCACCAAGATCTGCAGGTTTCTTGAAGCTTGGACCTCTTTGGTCATATATTTATTTGGTAGAATGCTTCTTTGTATTTAGAATTTTTGGTGGTTCTGCTTGAATCTTATTTTGCCCCTACGGATATAGAATCTTTTTGTTTCCGTATATTTTTTGGGGTCTTAGAAAAAATTGTGCCCAGCCGTCCATCCCTTCTCCGAAGCTTTATTTCAACCCGTACTCCGGTCTTTAGATTTCCACGCTACTAGAAAAGAAACTTACACAGTCTTCCAACATCCCGTCTGAGTTGAGCTAAGTGCATAATGCGAGAGTACAAATTAATTCCTTTATTCCAGAGTTGTACCCAGAATGAAGAGACCAAGTTAGACACTAAGAGTCAAACTCTGTACATTGTCATGTGGAACTCAAAGAATTAAGTCACAGACCTGAAGACTCTAACATCCTATTTCTAGGTTAAGTTCCTCTGAAAATTAGGTGGATTAAGGTCAAGTCCAGACCACTCTCGGTTTCTACTCATATCTCGGTTCAGAACCTGATGATTTTTCACAGATGCAAATGAATGTGATGCTGGATGAAGTGCAGGTGTGCGGAATGCAGACACATTTTTCTTTATGCAAGGGATTTTGTTTTTGTTTTTTGTTGTTTTTGTTTTTGTTGTTTTTTTATTTATTTATGCAAAAATGGATAAGAAGCCATTTTTTTAAATTTTTGGGCATAGTCAGTGTTAGTAGCAAAACTTCTTTTTTTTCTTTTATTTTGTAGAAGTTTTTTTTTGAATTAATACCCACCCCGTAAATACATATAGACTTAGGCGCAAGTACAAGGTATGGCTAAAATACATACACAGTATATATACAGACCCCCCTATACTTAGCGAGTGCTGTGTCCTCAGAGCACCAGAAGCGTAATAAAGACATAGCTCGGGCTAAGCGTAAGAGAGTAAAATTTTGATATACAATGGTTCACCCCCCTATACTTAGACTGTGAATAGTCTAAGTATAGAAGAAGAGCGCAAAAAGAGGTGGTCAAGATATGTAAATGAGGAGAGTATATATAGGTGGGTGTCGGGTCCCCCTATACTTAGGCTCTGGTCAGCCTAAGTATAGAAGAAGGGTGGATATGAGATGATCGGGAGATAGGAGTGTGATGCGGGAAAATGGTATACACAAATGGCATCGACCCCCCCCCCCATACTTAGGCCTTGACCTAAGTAGAGGAAGAAGTTATACAAGGAGACCGATGTGGTCGGGAGGGAGGGTGGGTAGCCGATGATTAAGGCGGTTTACGGCTGATCATTTTGTGAGCTTGTGGTGGGAGATTATAATGATGAGACGAAGGTGAAACATGTGATTCCCAACTATTATCAGTATCATCCTCAGAAAAATCATGATGGATAGTAGATGAAACATTTGAGTCAGATGAAAGGTAGCCATCATCAGAGTTATCCTCAGAGGAATAGTATTTGAAAGTGGACACACTCCAGATATTTATGTCTTTCTATTTCTTTAATTCTTTCCTCAAAATTCGTTCCTTTTTAAAATCAGTCGATTTGTCCTCAGATGAATATTCAGATGCTCCGATCTCAGTTAGCTCATAAGAAATAATTCCGGTGTACTTCTGGAAGGTAGGAGCATCGGCTTTGGATGAGTAATAATTAGGAACAGGAGTTGTCCAATGAGAATCGAATTTTGGATCCTTGCGAAGATATGGCTTTAGAGCTGCCGAACAGACTTCACTCATGTAGACCACCTTTTCCGGACCTGATGAGGGATCATCAACCGATTCCTCTTCTAGCCATTGGAATTCTTCTCCTTGGTCGGTGTTTGGGCTGCGTGTTGGTTCTTAGTCTCCTGAATGTCGGTGCACTCTCGATTTGGGAGGATTTGGTCAAGATAATCAGAGTAGGTTACTTCAGGGTGCGACCATGCATATGTCTTAGGATCGTAGTAGAAGGATTTGTCTATTTTGAGATCCGCGGGAATTGAAATACTGGGGAGAGTCTCTGCATGTTCATTCTCAATTGATTTGACATTGGAGCATTCTTGTGTCAAGTTTATGTAATTTATATAGTCAGCATAGGTTGACCCAAGGTAGGACCATGCATAAGTCTCTGGATCATATGATTCATATTCTTGATTTCCCATGGTGAGCGCGCAGCTGGGAATGGAGCAGGGGGGAGATTCTCTAAACCAATAATCTTCTCAACAACCGCTATCTCAGGTGTCGTAGTGTGGTAGGGCTCTTCTACCTCTTCATGGTTGCGGTTATTGGGGAATTCGTGGGTTGCCTTAGAAAATTGTGGTTCCTCAAAGATAATTTCAGATCTAAGTGCTTCCAATGCTGTGAAATTGATTTCTCGGGTCTCACAATCGATCATTGCCTTAGATAATGCTAAGAATGGTTTTTTGAGAATAATTGGAGACTGGGTAAATTCTCCTTGATGCTCAATATCAATGATCGTGAATTCCATTTTGAGCGGAGCACCTTGGAATATCATGATGACAGAAATGATTCCTCTTGGCCGCTTTATTGATCGGTCCACCAATTGAACAATCTCTCGTATTTTCCTGATCGGTCCGACTTTAAGTTTGTGAAACACAGAGGTCGGGAGGATATTGATTGGTGAATCGTCATCAATCCGAGCATCGGTGAATATTGTTTCTTTGATTTCACAGTCAAATATGGGCAACCGCTTTACTATGCGGCTCTTGGTTTTTCTCCTCAACACCAAGGAGGAGGCCATTGACAATATATGTCTTTCGATCTTTGTTCTAATCCAGCCCGACTTTTTCATAGTCAATTTGTCCATTACAAATCTTTTAAGATCGGGGAAGTGTTCAATGGCCTGAAGAAAGGGAAGTTCAAAAATCAATTTCTTTCCTAGAGCTTCCCGTACAACAGGATCCAAATTCTGCATATCTTCTTCAGTTTCAATTTTTATATATTTTTCGAGATTTTCAATTTTTTTGTGATTTTCAAACATTCCAATTTTTTGGTATTTTTTGTGTGGTGTGGTGTTGTGGTGTGTTCCTCAGATGAGTCGGGATTCTGATGTTCAGAATATGAGTCATAGGCATAGTCATTTCTAGGGGAATAATATGAAGATGTGCTACTGTCAAAATCGTCCCCATATTTCTGAATATCCTCAAAATTTTCATCCTGAGATCCAATCATTTTCTCATTCGTTTTTATGTCTGAGCTCCCATAAAATAAATTGAGTCGGTCAGTCATATTTCTGAATTTTTCCTCCATTAATTCAAATTTCTCATCTATCCTCGAAATTTTATTCTCAAAATTCTGTTCACCATCAATCATGGGAGCAGTCGATGTATGTTCTATAAATTCATCTTCCATTTTCCCGTATGTTCTGAGAGGAGAGTTTCTTGGAATATCCGATATGTGATCATTAATTTGTGAAAATTTCTCCTTGAAAATTATGGAAGGAGTCTGCTCAGTGGAAGGATTTTGCGGGAATGTGTAGGTCTCGTACTCAACATGCCTTGACTCAGGCAGGTAATCCTGATCTGAGTAGAGTCTACTTCCATGGTCATGATCGATCGTATCCTCGAATAATTGAGTCATACATGGTATATATGTGTCAATGTCATCAGTTTGATCCTTTGTATGTATCGGTAGATCAAATGAGTGATATTCAAGTTGGTCAATAGGGATTTGATCGTTGCGGTCAATCCAACGCTGATGATCATTCAGTGCGGGTCTTTCTATCTACATTTGGTTTCTCGACCAGTAATTAGACTCAAAAGTGTTTTGATCTTGAAATGGTTCATCAACTAGAAACCAAGAATAAGACGGTTCAGTCCACGATGGAAGGTGGTCATGTGTGGTCGGATGATTGGAGTAGGAATTCAATAAGAGGGTCGAATTCATCCGCAGTTGAAAGTCTCCCGCAAATATTGGAGGATTATTGAAAGAAGAGGATGTAGTTGATTTGGGCCTAACCCAGTCAAATTCATTTTTATAGTATAGCACTGATGGATTTTCAGATGAATGTTCAACCATTTTTGAACGAGTGGAAAGAAGTGATGGGTTGGATCTGCAAGAGTTTTTAGACAAGAATTTCATGATGAGGTTTGAATCAAGAATGGAGAGAGATGATTGTATGGGATAGAAAATTTATTGAATGTGCGGCTATTGATCTTCGATATCGGTTCAGGCACACCAATACAAACACAAATCAAACCCCAGGTTCACCAACTCACACAATGAACCCGTAAGAGTTCGGCTATTATCTTTTCAATTTTAGTTGCTGATATGACAATCTTGGAAAATAATTAAGCGAGTTGTTAGGTGCCGAAATTTTCTTACAAACTGTCCCGAGTTCGTACGACTAGTTGCATCCACTTTCAGCCAGTATAGGTGTAAGTACGGACCGTAAAACGGCTACCCGTGTTGCTTAAGGATGTAGCCTTACGCAGTGTCCTTTAAACCACCCACTCTGCTAAGGAAGTTCGGACCGATAAACGGCTACCCGTATTCCTCACTGAGAAGTAGCTAATCGTTTTTAAAATCAGTAGTCTGAATGAAAATATCGGAGCTTGGTTCTAAGCCTAAGTGTCGTCTCTCGCTCACTCAGAAAAATAAAAACATCCAAGGTCGGGGTTACTCTCCCGCAAAAAATCTTGATTTTATGGGTTAATTTAGAATCGGCTATATTTAGCAGTCTCAATTTTATTTAAGTGATCACTGAAAAATTTAAGTGAGCAGAAATGTGCGTCTACCGTCCAGTCCCAATTTCCTTTTAAAATTATGTGATAAAACAAGAGGGAGAAATTCGGGAAAAGCCGATGCATGCGAAAAACGATGATGTATGCTCAGTTAGAAGACTTACAGTGAATCCTCGCAATCTCCATGTGGGATGCTAGACTGAAATTAAAAATTATTCTATATGAGATGCAAGCCGATGAAAAACCGCACCTAAGCAGAAAATTCTATTAGTGGGGAAGAATTGAGTTGAATTTTGGCTAAGTTGAACGGTCTAGGCGCGTCTCAATTAATAGTGCGGTGTGGCTTAAGATCTTACGAGCACAATCAAGAATTAAAAATGTTCTGAGAGCCGTATGTGCAGGTCTAACCTAATCGCCACTCAAGTCGGGCCCCACCCTCACCGGAGAGTGAAACAGGCCACGACACACCACAGAATAAAGTCAGAGGTCTTGTTACACACGCGAGAGTCCGAATTGACACCGCTGTAAATAAGCAATTAATTACAAGAATTAAAATGTGCAGAAATAAACCTAGACTCTACGCTCTCTCACGACTCGACTCGATCTTAAATTAATTGCGTTTTTTTAGGAGTTCGGTGAAGATGCTTCGATTTCTTGAAAAACCGCTCCACGTACAATAAGTACCTCGCAAGAAAAATAAGAGAGAAAATGTAAGAGAGTGACTAAAAATATATGAAAAATAAATGCTGAAAAAAAATTGCAAGAAAAAAATGAAATTTACAATGAGAAATTCGGGGGTCAGACTACCCGAATGCGGAAAACTGAAAGAAAATTTTCAAGACAAAAATTTAAGTCGTTTGCCTCCCCGGCAACGGCGTCATCTGACGGATCCGAAAATGCCTATTTTAAAAATGTGTTTTTATCGTATCGTGCGTAAAATGATTATTCGTGCGTTGTAGGCGGCAATCAGAAACGATCAAGAAAATAACCACACAAAATTTGATCAATTTTTAATTAAGTGGTTTTATGTTTATTTTACTTGGGCAAGTCCCAGGGTCGATCACAAGGAGGCAAAGTAACAACCTAGAGAAATGTCTATCAAAGTTTGTGTTCGGTTTTTGAGGTGGTCTTTTTTTGGAATTTTCAATGCAATAAAGAGTGCAAAATGCAAATTCGGTCTATTTTAGGGACTAAAATGTAAATTACGTTTAAACGATATCCGAAAAATACAAAACTTGGCCACAATGTAAAATACGATGAAATGTATGCACCGTAATTTTTTTGGAATTTTTGGATGCAATATGAATTTTATATGGATTTTTAAATGCAAAGAGAATGATTTTTAATATTTAATTATAATAAATATCAAACCTACTTATTTTCAAGAAATAAAATTATCTAAGATCTATCACTAGGTGATGAATCTGAGAAAAATCCTAAACTTCGAAAATGTGGGGTTTAATACCTATTAAAAATTAATTACTAAAATATGCAAAATGATTTTTACATGGCAAACTATGCACGCAAATGCAAATCTTTTTAGGCACAATGTCAAGCACAATTAATTCTATAATATGTGATTTTCAGCGATTTTTAGAGCAATGGTTAATCAACTATAAATTTTAGATCAAGAAATGGGTAAAATACGCAAATTTCTACAAAATAATTATCTATTAATTAACCATTCATCACAAAAATACCC
Organism: Ottelia alismoides; assembly: GCA_037367405.1. NCBI lineage: Eukaryota > Viridiplantae > Streptophyta > Magnoliopsida > Alismatales > Hydrocharitaceae > Ottelia > Ottelia alismoides. The sequence continues at coordinate 272,326 of JAZKJV010008863.1, read as the reverse complement.
ATCATATGTCAAAGTGTAGAGAATTAATTAACAAACATCATGTTATTTTTGGATTAAGAAAATAATGTAGAGAGAAGGTTCAAAAGTATAGGGGAACACAAGGGTACAGATGCAATATAAATAAAATAAATAAAGACTGTAGAGGACGGAAATGTAATTACCGATAGTTTTGGGGGCAAAAATGCAAAATTCCTAAGAGAGCACGTGCGGCGCACGTGCTCCTTGGGCGGCTGGACACGTGCGTAAATAGGGGGTCTTCTAGGGCCTTTATGCAAATGACCCACGCGGTCACGTGCCCCGCACGTGACCCGTGGGGATGAGCAGCTCCCCCTGCCCACGTGCAAGGTGCGTGGCGGGGGCCTCGGGTCGGACCCAGCGACGATGGATGGCTGGCCGGAGACGGCGGAGACGTTGATGTCGGAGGTGCTGATGAAGTTGGCCGAGTCGCGGTGGTCGTTGATGTCGAAGCGGAAGTGGAGGTCGGAGTTGGTGGTGCTGGAGTCGTCGATGAGGGCGAGGAGCGGAGGAGGTCTGCGAACTCGGTTGAGGAAGACGAAGTCGTGGAGAAGAAGGCGGCGTAGTGGCCGATGTCGTGGACGAAGGCGGAGATGAAGTCGTCGTTGGCTCGACGGGGATGGAACCGGAGCTTCAGCAGCACGCCAGGAGGGCTGCGATGGCCTCGAGGGCCGGATCTCGCCGCAAATAGGTTGGGGAGCGGCCTGTCACCCCTGCTCCCCTACCCACGGTGTAATCGGCGGATGAGGATTCCTATGGCGGCGGTTTGTTTAAATAGATGGAAGTTTCGCTGGAGAAGGAAGGTTGTCGGAGGGCGTGATTAGGGATTACTGGGGATTGGGGTTTGATGAGATCAGGTAATCGGTGATGGCTTCAGCCGAGATTGGAGATTCGATTGGAATCGAAGGTCGAAGAAGGAAGGAGATCGGAGATGGAGTGTACACGGCGGGCGGCGGCACGATCTGCGATTCACGACGAGATTCGCGGGGGAAGGGGATTCGCGGCGGAGATGTGCGAGATTCGCATGCCGGTGATAGGCGAGGCGGAGGCGCTCGAAGAGGAAAGGGGGAAGAAGACGGCCTACAGGCGCCGTCCGATCGGCCGAGATCGGACGACCCTGGTAGTGCCACGTGGTGGCAGGAGGGGAATGGGGCAGCGCACGTGCGTGGCACGTGCCTGGCGGCACGTACGCTGCACGTGAGAGGCTTTTATTTTATTTTATTATTTTATTATTTTATTTTTCTTATTTAAATAAAATTATTATTAAAAACCTTAAAAATAGCTGACACGTGGCGGCACCAGGTTAAGTTACATCCGTGGCTGTTTTTGGTTATCCTAATAATTACAAGATGGAAATGATTAAATAAAAGTAGCACCCATTTCAATCCATTATAGACAGTGTATGTGCAGTTCATTGAAGAGATTTGTAATAAAAGGGAGCCATATAACCTGATGGTGGTGCTCTATATGCTATGAGAGCAGAGATACATAATAATCTTCAGGTACGAGAGGCTATACTTAGAGAATGTAATGTGGGAAGTGTGCAGCTTACAACCTTTTAGGGTAGTGATTGTAACAAGGGTGTTGTATTATTCTCTTTTTTCAGCAATTCCCTCTCAAAAGAAAACTACTGGCACTGTGCAAGAAGTTATCTAAGGTATATATCTTAACATGCATCAAGACTTAGAAGCACCTGCACTATAGCCTGACAAGAAATTAGGACCATGTCATGTTAACGAAGTAGCTGTATAAGTAAAGACAAGCAATGACAAGATTTTCATTCATGTTGATAAATAGCAACTCAAAGATTTTGAATTGCAATATTTTCCTCCTAATCAAATAATTTCAAGTAAATTATAAAAATCGAAAGCTTTTGCCAAATTGGAAATATATAAAAACAAGTATTACTATCGTCATCATTATTAACTATTAGATTATTTATTAAATGGAGAGTTAATTGTTCTTCTTTAATCTTATAAAACAAAGCAATGAATTACCAATCATCTTGACATGGCACTTACATGTTCAGTCAAGGCAAGGTTTGCTTCAAAAAAGGACTTGATGGTCCCAATATCTTCCCAGTAATCATTAAACAGGTATGCCTGCAACAAATATTACCACTCAAATAAGAAGAAAGGTGTTGAATGGTATAATTGGATGGTATATCAAAAGTAAAAATTGGATCTCATTCAATGAAAGAGAATCAGTATAATGTAGTAGAAAACTGAAATTGGTAGTTACGGTAGGCTAGAAAAATCTAAATGATCCCTTTTACATGTCCTAATAAAATACCAAATTAAGTTTCAAATTCTCAGCATAGAATCATATTTCGGTAAACAAAACTAATTGAAAGTTCTACAATATAACGTTGTAGACAGCTTAACAAAGACTAAATGAAATAGGCAGAAATAGAAACAGATTTATCAACTAGTATACGAGTTGACTCCAGGGTTCCAGGTCGAGGATTAATCGTATAACAAATAACTAGTCAAAAGTAGTGTGTTGCCACCTTCTGAAAAATGAAATAGTACCCTAAGATCTATTGTAAAAATCAAACCTTGACCTTACATGTATTTTAGGTGTGTAGAATCACATGAAAGATCAAAAGCAAAGAAACAACAAATATTTAACGTGGAAAAATTCTCAAGAACGAGAGTAAAAACCATGGCTAGGGTTTAAAGCCCCAGAGCTATAATCCTCACTGTTCTGGAGGTAGGGTTTCCACTAGGGATGCAAACGGTTATCCGTCATCCGTATCCGTTTTAAAATGGATACGGATATGGATATCGTTTTGATATCCGCAAACATCTGTATCCGTATCCGTATATCCGTTTTTGTCTATAAATATAGTCATATATATTTATTTTTAACCCTATATAACATAATTATATACCTTCTTTTAGACTATTGGTATAAATTTTATGATACAAACACATTTAATAAATTTATATCATGTGTTTTCCATCCAATAAGTATATATTTAAGTCGATTCTATAGAGTATTTCTAACATTACTCGTATGCGATCAGTATCCGTTTTACATCCGTGTCCGTTTTTAAAGGATATGGTAAGATAGTTTTAATATCTGTCAATATCCGAATCCGTATTCGTATTCAAAAACGGATAAGGATACGGTAATACCTATATCCGTATCCGTATCCGTCCGTTTGCATCCCTAGTTTCCACTCAACTCTATTCTTGTGAATGGGGGGGTGAGCCACAGATAGAGGGGAAGGATAAACGGATCCCCACCCAAGATCCATTTACATTTACCCATTTACAAAAGAACTCAACAAGGTGAAATAATAGAATATATGATCCGTTCCGGTCACTTCTACAATGAAGCAGAAAGGGATCATATTATTGCCTCGTATAGTCCTTCGATATAAGAGGAAGATACACCACGGAAATATATCTCTTCCAATCTAAATTAGACCTCTTAAAGAAAACATAAGATTAAAAAAGAAAGGAAGTTATACCTTGATAAGGAATTCCTTTGCAGAAGCAGGAATTATTTCAGATCCAAAGTCATTAGCTGTTGGGAAACGCCATCTGACTACCAACAATATAATGCTCAAATATCGATTCATACACAACATTATTTGTATAATCAACATTCCCCAGAATTATAGTTGGTCAGAAAAATCTGGTAAAAGATAGTATGTTCCTCTTTTTTAAAACTTTCCGTAGATATTGATATACATAACCCGAATCAACATGCTTCAGGCACTATAATCTCATGCCCATATAAACAAGGTAAAATCTTCTTAATGGTTCATTTTTTTGTTCTTTACTCAACAGAAGGTTAACCATGGTTAGACTGGCAGTAATTCAATCACCATTTTCTTCTTTTGTCGAATGTTCTGAAAACTTTTTCCTTTCTAGATAGAAATGTATTTTTTTAGAGTAAAAGGGGCATGCCTCCAAATTGGAATACCCCAGAAATATGGACATGTGATTTTTACAGTTGCACCCTCCTAACTTTTGCAATATCAGTTATGCCCCACATTTTTTTGCAAATCAATTGTGCACTTATCTTATTGCATTGCTATCATTTGTACCCTTCAGTTACTTTACCTATAATGAGTGAACCAAATCACGGCTTATTCAAACCAATATATGGTTAAGTAATAATTTATTTCACCTATACACTTATATTCTTAACCCCAATGAGAGAGCAAAGGTGATGGAGCCGGCCCCCGGCCCCTTTCCCACTGCGAGTGTCGCCCTCAATTCCCCTCCGCCCAGATCAACCCCCCTCCCCACTACCCCCTCCCCATTGCCGACAACCTCAACATTCCCTGTCATTTCTTCTTCCTCCTTTTCATGTTCTCTTCTTCCCTAATCTAGACAAAGTGCCACCAATGTTGGTGGAAACTTAAGGATCTCTCAGAAGATGGTCGTGGCTCGCGGGCTCCACCATCGTGCTACACCAAGCGGAGCCATACCGCCCAAAACTGCACCCACCTCTCCACCCCTCATCACCGACCTTGGTCATCTCAACAAGGTCGAGCTCCACTCCATGATCCACATGCAAGGCCTATTCCAAGTTGTTGGTCATGGCATACCCCCACCCTCTTCCACCGCCTCATGCACATCACAAGGTAATTCCTCCACAATGCCCTTGCCTAGGAGCCTAGCAACAACAACAAGTGGTATAACATCGATAGCATGGTCGACGAGGAGTGGGTAGTAGATTGGTTGGAGATGGGGGAGGCACTGGTGTTGGGGGAGTACTGCATGGTGGATCGATTTGGGGAGAAGGGATGGAGTACGAGATATTTACCACTAATCACCTTCCTCCAGGCCTGATTTGGCTATGGGGTTCAAGGCACACACCGCATGTCAAATGCATCTTACCGGAGGTGGAAGGGGTAAGGGTGGAGGGAGCTGGGCAGAGGAAGAGCTCAGGGTAGATGAGGATGAGGCAGAGGGGGCAGGACGGAGGTGGAGGACAGGGTATAGAGGTGCGGGCGGAGGGATCTAGGTAGAGGAGGAGGTTAGGGTGATGGGGCTAGGTGAAGGAGGTTAGGGCGAAAGGGGATGAGGGCGGAGGAGGTCGGTGCTGGAGGATGAAAATGACGAAGAAGATGATAAATTTAGGATTTTTTACATGACCTATCTTTCTTATTTTCAATTACATTTTTGCTCATAAGTTAACTGTTGCATAAGTTAATTGCTAGAAACCACAAATGCGGAAGCTAATATCAAAGAAATAGAAATAAAAACATGAAAGGAACACCGAGATTTTTACGAGGAACCCCATTCTCCAAGAAGCGGGGTGAAATCACGGGAGAACATCTCAAAGGGTTGATGTTGCATTCAACTTTATCATCTAACACAAGAGGTTTGGGACTTCTTATATAACCTCCACAGACCCTCCAATTCCCACCACTGGTAGATGTGTGACTAAACACTGGATGTGGTAAATGGATCTTGGAGGGCTCCATTTACCCATTTACTACATAAGTGACACATACTCCAACACTCCCCCTAAAGCTGGAGCATGCAATGATCAGCTTGAACAAACCAAAAGAAATCTCAAACTCACAATACAAGACATTACAGACAATATCAGCTCAACGCAAACACAACTGTCGATTGTTGTCGAGAACGTTGCTTCTCATGCCGTGCAAGTGAGGAGGAACAAACTCTCCCAACTTTGTCGATGTCATTGTTTTCCGACAAGAATGAGAGAAAGGGAGTGTATTGTGTAGAAGCACATGCCAACCAGTTGTTCAGACTTTATAGATTTTCAGATTTCAGACTCGACATTCAGACTCCGAATCTTCAGTTTTGATGTGCACATGTTTGTCATCATTTGTAAGGTCCCCATCTTTATTTTTGGTCTCAGAGTTTTCATGTGATCCATAGGGACTCTAGGGTAGACATCACATTCTCTATGCCATGTGGGCTAGGGTTTTCATGTGGTTTCATAGGGATTCCAAAGTAGAGATACCATTCTCTGAGTCAGTATGGGAGAGACCCAGTTCTCCGACGAGGAGGCTTTTTCAAACTCCATTCTCCAACGAATGTGGACTTCGACGAGGATGTCTCCACGGCTTTTTCAGTTTGACCCTTCAGATATGGAGCAGTTGTCCACATGATTGTGGCGGGCCAGAGTACTCCGACAAGGAGATTCATTCAGTGTTGGTGATTCTAACAGGTACAGTATAGAGCACACCCAGTTTGACTCACACTCCATCCTTAGCTGACGATTTTTTTCTTTTTCTTTTTTAATAGGTCGTTCCTTTTTTATGGCTTTCTTCTCGTATTTTTTGGTTCGCGTATGATTTTTTTGTTGTAGGCGCCTTTTCCTTTTTGAAACATGGCCTGAAAATAGGGCATAAATTATGGCTTAGCCCAATTAAGCTTACAAATAAAACAATGGCCTATTTTTTCTTCAGCCCTTCTCCCCCCCCCCATTTTTTTAAAAAAATAAAGCCACTCTTTTTTAATACAATGCAACAGCGATTTTTTAAAATCACAGCCCATTAGGGCCTAGAATATTGTAGCCCACTCCTTTTTTTATAAGAGGACCATCGGGCCCCCTTCTATCACAAACTAGGGTTTCTGTAGCATCCCCAAGTCCCAAGGTACGGGAATAGCATGTGATATTTGTTATCACAAGAATGTATGGTTCGGTAGTCATACAATGAAATTTTGGAGGACTTCACCGTAGTGTACAGATAGCTAAGGGGTTTAATGCACGAAGATTTGGAGACCATGGATTCCCCTTGGCATAGCACAAGTGTTCGACGACACTTGACAAAGAAGAGCTGCAACATTCTACGTAGGAGTGTGGGTCCCATTGATGACGTGGTGTGATTACATAGCATGCTGACATGACGGGCGACATACCATGCTGATGAAGCGGGCGACGTGGCATCGGTTGCAGAAGACGAAGGGATTGCACGAAAGATGAAAAGCCAAGGTATGTAAAGAGTCTTCTCGAAAGACGAAGGGTCTCTGTAGAAGATGAAGAGTCTTTGCATTCATTGTACATGTAATAATTGGTGTCCCTTCGTATACCCCATGCTTGTGTATAAAAGGAGGGATAGAGCTCATTTGTAAACAACACACTTGAGAGTGAGTCTCTTGCTAATAATAAAGAGGAGTTAGCGTCATTGCTCTTGTGTCTTTGTACTTGAGTTCTTCTGTTCAAGTATTCGAGTAGCGTGATTATTCAACGTATTAGTTTCTGTCTACATGATAGGGGAGGGTTCGTTAGCTTACGAGAAGCTAACGCCATACAAATTAGTCTCAAAAATTAGAATTAAGACTATACCCCTATAACAACTAGTAACAGAGATTGAGAGATGACACCGAACACCGGTGATTGCATTGCTTCTTTGGAGGGAGTCGTGTTGGAGATTTAGTCCACACTTGGTACTCATACCCACCACTTGGCTCGTTTGGAGGACAACGCATGCATAGGATCATTAGGCGTCGATGAAGGGAGTCCGCATTCGGCTGACGTAGTGAAGGCACTCGAAGAGAAGCTAGAGGAGCTTAAGATCCTGATGCAAGAGCTACATAAGGAACTCTCCATCATCAAGAAGGCAGTCGCGAACAGGGACGAATCCAGCGATATGCGAAGGCTAAAGGTCCCAAAACCCAAGTTACACGGTGTACCAAAGACTTGGAGAATATTTGTGGGACATGGAGGTGTATTTCAAGGCTGTCAAGACTCTTGAGGTAGAGAAGGTACCCTTGGAGGTAATGTACCTATCCGACCATGTGAAGTTATGGTAAAGGAGTCATGCATCTGAAGGAAGATCAACCATCTCGTCTTAGGATGAGTTGGTGAAGGAGCTGAAGAACCCATTTCTACCCACCAACACTACTTGGGTAGCAAGGGAGGCACTCCAAAGGCTGAAGCAGATGGGAAATGTACGGGAGTACATGAGACAGTTTTCATCATTGTTGCTGGATATCAAAGGTATGTTTGAAGAAGACAAACTCTTTAGTTTTATGATGGGTCTCCAGAATTGGGCTCAGACGGAGCTTAGGAGGCAAGTGATAAAGGACCTCCAGACGATCATCGTTGTGACAAATACGTTGGTCGACTATAAAGTCCAACCCATTGTTGAGAAGGAGACCGAAAAGGCGAACAGGCCTAAAGAAAAGAGCAAGGGAAAATTCAAGAAGTCTGGGAAGATCGAGACTTCGAGGGAGGGAGTATAATTCTCCAAGAAGGTCGAGCAACCTAAGGGGAAGGGTTGCTTCATTTACGACGGGCCACATCAGGCGCGAAAGTACCCAAAGCGAGAAAAGCTGAACTCCATGACCATGGAGGAGAACTCGAATGAAGAGGCATGCATGACGAACCTGAAGTTGTTGCGCAATGTTCGCTTGTGTCCGCTAAAGTCGAGAAAAGAGGCGAAGATGGAGGTGGAGTGCGAAGATCCAGAGCTGGTATACCTCGATGTCGTGGTACATGAAAAGACCCTTTCTGCTATGATAGACATTGGAACGACACACAACTTTCTCTCCAGCAAAGAGTTAGGGAACTTAGGGGTTCCCTCGGAAAAAAGCCAGTGTCGTGTGAAGCTTGCCAACTCCAAGTCATTGCAAATCGAATGTATGGAAAACTGTAACGTCCAGTTGGGTGATTGACAGAGAAGAGTACGCGTCCTCATGGTACCTCTAGACGACTTCCAAATCATTCATGGAGTCGAGTTCTTGAAGAAAGCAAAGACATATGTGACTCCTTATCTAGTAGGAGTTTTTTTTCGCAGCTACAGATAGTCCATGTTTCATCAGGGCTATCAAAAAGAAAGGATAGGTTGGAGCAATGTCCACGATGCAAGTCTACAAGGGCTAAAGAAATGGGAGACAACGTACTTAGGTACGGTACGTGTCGAAGAAAATAGCGAGGAAATACAACCATGCCCCAAGGGAGTACAGAAGATGATGGTCAAGTTTAAGGATGTGATGCCGAAGGATCTTCTCCTGAAGTGAGACGTGGATCATGCCATCTAATTACTACCAGATACAGTACCCTTGCACTTGCACATTTGGAGGAGTTGCGAAGACAACTCAAGGAGCTGATGGATGTTGGTCTGATGTGTCCAAGCAATGCTCCACATGGAGCACGAGTGTTGTTCCAAAAGAAGAAAGATGGGAGATTGCAGATGTACATGGACTATCGCACGGTGAATAAGGTGACAGTGAAGAACAAGTACCACGTCCCAAATGTTGAAGACCTATTTGATCGCTTAGGCCAAGCCAAGTACTTTTCAAAGATGGATCATTCTACCAGGTCCGCATCAAGGAGGGCGACAAACCTAAGACGGTGTGTGTGACACGTTATGGTTCTTTTGAGTTTCTTTTTATGTCGTTTGGGTTGACTAACACCCCGGCTACATTTTGTATCCTAATGAATGATGCCTTTTGTAAGTATATCGTCTCTTTTGTTGTGGTTTAGTTGGATGACATAGTGGTGTACAGCAGAACCCTAGAGGAGCATGTCAAGCATATACGTATGATGCTTGAGAAGTTGAGGTAGAACCAGTTGTACTTGAAGCTGGAGAAGTGCACCTTTGATCAGGAGACCATCTCCTTCCTCAGGCATATCATTGGAGAAGGCACGAGATTAGCATGGAACCCAGGAAGACTCAAGAGATTGAACAGTGGATGATATCCACAAAGGCTACAGAGCTGCGATCCTTCCTCAGACTGGTGAACTATTACAGTAAGTTCATTAAAAGATATTCCAAGAAGGCAGCTCTCCTAGCGGACCTGCTTCGGAAGGATCAACCTTGGAGATGGATGTGTGAATGTCAGGAGGCATTCTAGAAGTTGAAGACGGTGGCAGCGGAAGAGCCAATTCTGTGACTTCTAGACTTTGAGAAGCCATTCGAAGTCCACATCTGTAAAGCCTTGAACTTGATCCCTCTCGGATCCTGTATCATAAGATCCGGCTCGTCAAGAGGAAACCAACAGAATTTGTTTCGTATGAATCGGACTTCGTTTGGAATTGTTGTGAATTTCGGAAGAAAGAGAAGTAAAGAGGTTTAAGACATCCATTAATCCATAATGAACGTCATTAAGACTAATTAAACATGATTAAAGAAATTAATGACAGATTGAAAATCACTAATGACCATTAGTGAACACTAATCAATAATTAGCAAAAGATAAGCATAAGCCGCGAAAGTTAAATCGTGATTAGTAAAAGTTAATCACGATTAGCGTTAATTAAACGTCATTAGCAAATCTAGAATCCTCTGGAATGTTCTAACTTAAGCCCTAAGTTTCGGATAAGTTTTGGCCAAAACCATGGGCCAAAAACTATGGGCCGCTAACCGCGGTTAAGGGCTAAACCATGGTTTACTAACCATGGTCAGGGGATTTCTGGATCCTACAAATACCCCACCTACCCATTCATTCTCTACGATTTCCACTACCACCACCACCCCAAGGGCTAGGGTTGAGAGGTCGAGAGGAGGATTGGGAGGCAGGGAAAGAGCGCTAGCGAAGCGTTGCCGGGAGAACGAGGAGGAGAAAGGTATGAGCCTCTCTTAGTTTGCTTTGTAAGATAGGATTTCAATTCATTCTCTTTTCTTCCGAGCTTTGTTCTTGATTCATCTTTCTTTCCGATTCCTTTTCTGTTGTGGTTCGAAGAGAAATCTGTGTAATACCCTACTTAGATGTAGGCGGCTATGCACGTCAGTGAACCCTGTCATTCGTCACACATTCACTCATCTAAGACACGTGGTGTCTACCGATTCTCCATCTCTTATTTTTATTCTTTCAATTCTGCTTTTATAGTTATTTTGATTGAGAAATTTGTGTAATACCCTACTTAGGTGCGGGCGGCTATGCACGTAAGTGAACCCTATAATTCGTCACACATTCACTCACCTAAGATGCGTGGTGTCTACCGACTCTTCATCTCTTGTTGTTTGAGTATATTCTTTCATTTCATTATTGTTTTCCTCTCGATGATTTTATAGAGGAAACTTTTTCCGTTTTTCTTTTGAAATATGTCCCGATATAAAGGGAAATTCTGTCGAACTTTTTATAGAAATATGTCCCGATATAGATGGAAACTCTGCCGAACTTTTCCTAGAAATATCACCCTATATAAGGGGAAGTTTTGCCGATGTTTTAAGAGAAAAATATGTTCTTCATGTTCTTCGTATTCTTCGTGTGTTCTTCATGTTCTTCGATCGTTCTTCGTGTTCTTGGCACGTTCTTAGTGTTCTTGATAAAAAATGAAATTCGATCATTTCAGGAGCTATAAATCTTTCTTTTTGAAAAAGAATCGCGATAAAGCACTGTATACGTGCGAGAGAGCTCGATTAGGTAACGAAATCCTTTCTTTTGCCGTTGGGTAATCATACGAGATTACTGAAATTCCTGATTTTATGTTCTTCGCTATAAAGAACCCTAATTTGGCTATTTTTGAGAAAGTACGAAAAGTTGCTTTGTGATACCCACTAAAATAAGGTTTAAACATTAAATGGATGCAGTGGTTTCTAAAGTTAGGGTTTGGAAGTTTAAAAGAACATAAATTGAGTATATAAATACATGAATTAATATATGTGTAAGTCTATACTCAGTATTTATGGTTACACTAATCTAAAGCTTAACAGAGGAATTGCATCATGGGAATTGATGTGTTCTGAGTTGGATCCTGAAAAAGATCGTATGTCACGTTAAGGATGACTGGGAGCAGAACTACAGGTTGGGCATGCAACCTGTAGGTTTGTCGGAAGGAACCCGTATTGGTGTTTCCCTACCTAGGTAGTACACGGTTGTCTTGTTATGAGAAGTGCGCACGAAATGAATGATTTGCAACGCGTAGTATCGAGAGCCAATATCTTCGGGTTGAACGACGGAAGATGTGGTCGTGACATGTGGAGGCACGGATGGTTCAATAGTGGCTGGGTCACGATAAAATGTATTTAAAGCCGCTAGGTAATATGATTAAATGTTAGCCTGAGGTTTAAGCAATTGAGTTCTCAAGGACGGTGTGCTCCTTTGTTTTCCAAGATGAGGGTTTGAGACCATGATTAATAAAAGAAAAGGAAATTGTCAGGGTAGTATTGGAGGATTGATTGAGGCGACGTGTGGTAGTATAAACTCATCAGATCAACACAATCTCCAATCCCGAAATGTCCACAGCTTCGGAGTCCAAGAATGGTGGGGTTGAACTAATCCCTGACGTGGAATAGAAAGGAATAGGACTTAAATTAATGAGAAGGAATGAAACTTTTTGTGATAACAACTTTTTAAAAAATTACACAATTTGCTTGCTTTTTCCTTCTTCGTTACTTAGCATTCGCTAATTGTTATCCTACGATTTATGAAAAACCCAATAGATGTCGGTGAGCCATCACAGGGACCTTAATAGACATCCAGCCAGACATAGTAGCTTTACTTTGTAAGGTAGTTAGTAATCTTTTTGTGTATTTTCCTTTCAAGCTGATGTACTTGTAAATGGTTATAGTGGGACAATGTATCATCTGAACTTTATTTTGTGAATGAATAAGTGTTGAAATACTTTCTTCTGAATATACTTTATTTGCAGTCCATTTTTGAATGCTAGTTGTGATTGCTGAATAAATTATTGCTGAGTAACCAGATCCGGTTATAGGAGGATCCGACGGCCCGAGAATCAGGGTCACGACAGTTTGGTATCAGAGCCCGGTTACTCCAGTAATTTATTTAGTAATTGAAACTATGAGCGGTATCCAGAAACTAAGGTTGTATAAGATCCTTTGATCTTAATAACTGACTGCAGTATCATTCACAAGTCATTGTCCCTTATGTACATCATGCTAAGACATATAGGATCTGACCTTTGACCTTGACTCATCCCAGGATAATGACAGACCAAGACGTGTCTAGGGAATTAGTGGCCATGATAGTGATGACCCATGAGATGGAAAAAAAGTAGTAGGCATTAGAGTGAAGACTCAATGCCACAATGAGAGATCAAAGTCATCGAGACCCGCGGATGATAGAGTTGAGGGTTCTATTCATCCTCATAAGAACGAGTCTAGATACCATCATTCCATAGAATTTGGTTGCTCCTACTCCATTTGGAGGAGTAGTGGAGGAGGCACTTCGTAGGCACAAAAAAAGAAAAAAAGAAGAATATTTTATTTCTATTATAAGGATAAGATTCCGATAATACCACAAAACCATTATCTAAGTAAGGAACCAGGAGGTCAATTATAATCAAGAAGATCTTAGACGACTATGTGGGATAGATTGCAGGACACCAGTCACGTGCTTATCTGATACTTATCGAAATGAATTACTTTGATCTCATCCTTGGGATGGATTGGCTAGAAAGGCATCATGCATGCCTTGATTGTTTCCAGAAGACAGTAACTTTTCACATTCCTAACTCGATAGAGTTCCAATTTATTGGAAAGACATCCAGTGATGATGTCAAGTACATATCTACTCTACAGGCTCAACAACTGTTAGAACAATGGTGTCAAGCTATTTAGCTTATGTATCCACTACATCAGGGTCAGAAAGAATGATAGAAGATGTATCTGTAGTGTGCGAGTTTCCTGATGTATTTCCAGAGGAACTACCTGGATTACCACCTGAGCGAGAGATTGAATCTGAAATCTCTCTTATACCTGATACTCAGCCTATCTCTATCCCTCCATATAGAATGGCACCAACTGAGTTACGAGAGTTAAAGGCACAGTTGCAAGAACTGTTAGATAAAGGATTCATTCGTCCTATTACTTCACCATGGGGAGCACCTTTCTTATTTGTCAGAAAAAAGGATGGGTCACTGCGGTTGTGCATTGATTATAGACAGTTAAACAAGAAAACAGTAAAGAACAAGTATTTCCTACCAAGAACAGATGACCTCTTTGTTAGCAATGTGAGCCCCGGGCGAACTATTCCTACAATAAATGTTATTGTAATAAATGATTTATCAATAAAAGTTATTGATTATTTTCACTCTATTTCTGAGATTGAATGAATGAATGCACTATAGGGTCCCTCTGTACAATTAGGGTTATGTACCATGGCCAACTTGATAATCATACAGTTGTTGATTCATTGATTGAATCATAGAGGCTGATGCTTGGATGAATATCTAAGGAGTTAAATAGAGGACTCATCAAGCATCGTCAAATGATTGTTAAGTGTTGATCTCCAGTCTGAGTAGGAGATGGCAATCCTTTCTCATATGGCTGATATCTGACCGACCTCTTGATGCAGGTCCTCTGCAAGGGAATAGTGATTCGGAGGTGGCAGGTTAGTTGAGTCAATGGGTTGACTTAACGAGATCGAGATAACCAAAGACCTATGTTGAATACTGTCACAGCATAGGCATGCATCCTCTGACCAGAGATGTGTTGATATATGTCTGAGTATGTACATTTGGCAGACCAACAGGTTGATGACCTAACCAAGGTCTATACACCGGCGAGCTGGTGTGCATGTAAGGACATATGAGTAATACGATCTCTCAAAGGGATCATACAGGTTTACTAATGAACCAGGAGACATGAGCTCACTCATGAGGTATTGGGACTGATCAAATTCCATGCATGGTCAACATGCTTTGGAAGCATGACATGAATTTGAAGGTAAGATATATGCTTTGGGAAAGCATATGATCTATGCCAAATCCCAGTGACCAAGATTGAGAAACTCAATGATCAAACCCTAAAGATGACAGTGTAAAAGTGATCTTTATCTTCAGAATGATCATAGGTCTTCCAGTATGCGGGATGTACAGATGTTGGGAATACCTGAGGGTGATGTGATCATAAATGATTGTATAACCATGACGCTTCCATTCCGAGGGAGTGATGAAACAGGTTTGGATTTTAGTGACTCCTCTCATTAGAGAAGTGACCTAATCTTAGTCCATTAACTGGACATTGATCTGAATGAGATTCAGATGCAATGAGAAGATTAGGTCTACGGTCTTGATTTGATCAAGCATCAGTGGGAGGTCCATGGGATCTGGATTTGAGATATGATCTCAACATCCAAGTCACTATACGTGGAACAATACAATCGCCCTGTCCTTATCTCCAAGTATCTGCGGAGAAATCGCATTATTCTTGAGGGGTTCAAGAATAATTCCATGGATCTGAGCAATGAAGAAATAATGATTAAATGTGATTTAATCATCTTGATGTGTGTAGAGATTATCCAATATAATTAAATATGATCTAATTATTATGGATAAGAATAGTGTGGATAGAAATATCCAATTATTCATAATATATTATAAATGTGATTTATAATGTATTAGAGAGAGCTAATTATAATTTATATTTGTTGATTAATTATTAAGTGTATTGGATACACATTGTGTGATTAATTGACAAAGTAAATTATATGTTGTTTTGGGTTGTGAATATGATTCACAATTCAATGGCAATATTGCAATATTCTCAAATATAATTGTAAATTATATTTTGATGAATAAATCCCAACAAAAGTTGTTGGAAATAAATAATAGAGAAATTCAAGGAGATATGCAATCTCATGGAAATCCATGAGATTGCCCCATTTTGGAAGGTGGTGGGCGGCACCTAATTCCTATATGGAATGGGTAAATCTTTCCCTCTGGTTGAGCGACGGAGCAGAAGAGCTCTGGCTATCGCGAATATTCTCATGCTTTCATCAGCTCGAAACCTCCACCACCCTGACTTGAGGTTTAGCCGCTTTGGCTACAGGGGGAATTCCTGCTTTGCCTCCTTCGTATATGGTGCCCTGGGACTATCCAAGGATGGGGCTCACCCTTTAAATGGACTTTCCTGTGTGTGCTTAGCTTAAGGCGAGAAAAGGTCGCTACGAGGTCAAGCAGGCCGTCCACCCTATTTCATGGGGATGCATGTTCTCCTTTGTAATCTTCTCTTTATTTAATTGATTTAATTTTAGGATTGATGTGTATTTGATTTGTCAAATATATTTTAATCTAAATTAAATCACAAGTTGTTGGTTTTTACCAACAACATTCTTGACCATTGGATTGACATAAATCAATCTCATCTATTGATTTTATATGTCCCATGGATTGAGATCCATGGATCCCAAAACCCTATAAATAGAGAGCATACCTTGCTCTCTTGGCTATGCAATATTGGAGCTCTCTCTCTCTCTTTCTTGATACGCGTCAACCCTCTCTCCCTCTAATTGGTGGCCGACCACCAAAACCCTAGGGGAGGTTCTTGTCGACGCCATCGCCACCGCGTTGCCGCTTCGACGTTCTTCGGTTCTCCGTCTTCTTGGAGTGCTACACTCACGAAGGAGACGTTCGATCTCGTACGACGAGATCAGGAGCAACCGTGCTTGGATCATCTTCTTGGATTGTGAGGACTACGCGGTTCATTCCCGCGCTCGCAAGCGATCTCACTGACGATTGAACTTGAGACAGGAGGTCTCTTTCTTTAGAGACTTGATCACCCACGCTTCAAGAGGTATAGCATTATACTTGTTGTGGTTATAGATGAAACAATCCGAGAATCGTTCTTGGATCATGTGGTTTCATCATATGAATTTTTTTAAATTCCACTGCATAGAACAACTAGTACGACTAGTCGTTCTACGTCGTATCCGATACGACGATCATGCTTCCGTGATGTGCTTGAGGATAAATTCCATATCATTCAAGTGGTATCAGAGCCTTAGGTCGACGATTTCGAATATGATTCGCAAACCGAGGACGACTTGGGTTCGTTAAGGTCGCGAAAGTTTTTGTCACATTTGATTTCGCAGATCTGTTTAGTAAATAATTTCGTCCATGTTTAAAATGTTTAAGCACGAATTATTTACTTATATTTTGTTTCCCATTAAATAAGGAAACCATAGGATCTGAGTTTGCGTAAATCGGATTTCGTATACTCGAGATATGGTTGTTTTAGTGAACATCTATGCACTGTTGCGGGAACTGTAGATCTTAACATGATTAAAGAGTTAATTATTGTTTTGATCCGCCTCGAAATGTATGAAACATCACTTGGGTTCTATCCTAAATCAAGTTAGCAATCTTTGAAAATTGAGTTTGTCTAATTTGGATTTAAATTGATTGTGATATGTTAATTTTTGTGAGTAGGGGTCACTACTAAAATTGCAGTCCTAATCTAGAACCAAGTGATTGTCAATTAATGAAATTAATTGTTAATTTCATGAAATAATTATGGAAAATATTTTTGAAATATTGGAATATGATTATTTCCCTAATTAACTTGCCTCAACCAATTAATTGATTAGATTTGATCTAAATCATAATTGGAAACACAATCTTCAAACTTGATGCTTGAATAGGATTGGGAATTTGTGTAGCAAATTTCCTTATAATCAAAAATATTTTAATTATTACTGTATGGTATAATTTCGGTTGAAAAATCGATGATCATCTCAAGTATAAATTGATATATCTGGCATTATCCTTTCCTGAGGTGGATATGGTGTTTAGTCGGAGAGCATTGGGGTAGCGGGTTGCAACGTATGTGGTCCGTCCCACTCTCGTCGGTACTGGCCATGACAACGGGTAGGGACTCGATAATGCCGGAGAAAATCAAGGTGTATTTCCTAATTGTTAAAATTCGAATTAACACGTACTTTGAGATATTACCATATTTATATTCAAGTAAAAATAATCAAGTTTGTTGATTGAATTGGATTGATAATTAATTTAATATGATTAAATTGATTATGTCCAATTGAGACACTCTATTATGAATAGAGTTATTATTACCCTTGGAGAATTAATTATATTAATGTGATTCATGATAATTAATTAAAATTTGAATATGAGATGGAGGATCACATAAGTGACATCCATGGTCTTCCGTCAAGGCGGGTTCTGTCGCCAGGGATTGCATGTAGGAGACGCCTGTCCGAAGTGACAGCTCTTGCATGCAAGCGCATCTGGATCGGACTCTTTGCTTCTCGAAAGAGTAAGGCCGTATGCGCAGTGAACCCAATATCGGATCCTCATATTATTGGGGCGATATTAGATTGCGCATAGCGAGTACTATTCCTGTTGACGGTTGGTCAATTAACAATGGGTTAACATCGCCTTAGGGGTGGTGGGTCCGGGTGTTAAAGACCGAATTGGGAAATGCAAGTTGGACTTGCAAGGCGGAATGTGTTCCCGCTTCTCTTTATTGGAGTCGCAGATTCTCATATTATTGGGATGTGACAAAGATAAAGAGGAGATCCCAATTCTTGGTAGAGATATAGCAGTAAGTATATCTCTTACTTTGAAAGTGATTAAGGGAATGAACTTTCAAAGTCGACAATGCAAGAATAATTTGATTTAAAATACCTTAATCAAATATCATAAATTTGAATATATGTTTATATATTCTAATATAGTGCATTCTTAATTTCGGAAAATGAAGTCTTTGAACCCACTTAGTAGGCTTCTTGAGGTCAACGAATTGACCGACCCAAATTACTCGGATTGGATCCGTAATTTGGAGCTTGTTCTCTCTGTAGAGAGCATAAGTTATGTGCTCTCCGAGGACAAGCATGAGAGCCCTAAATCCAAGGAAGAAAAAGCATATAATGACAAGTATGATGAAGATCATGTCTTGGCTAGATGCTATATCCTGGGTTCTCTCTCCAATGTTCTGCAGAAGCAACATGTGGAGATGAGCACATGCCAGGAGATAATGCAAAATCTGAAAGATATGTTTGGTGACATTAACCGCACCCAACGTTACAATGTTATGAAAGAACTCATTCGCTGCAAGATGCAGGAAGGGACTTCGGTCCGTGAACATGTACTCAAAATGTTTGGGTACTTGTCAGAGCTGGAGACCCTTGGAGCTGCCATGGATGCAGATATGCAAGCTGACTTCATTCTGCTGTCGTTGCCCAAGTCTTTCAATAACTTTGTAGTCTCATTCCACATGAACAAGCTAGAATTGACAAGCGCTGGTCTTCTTGCTGCATTAAAGTCTGCAGAAGACGTAATGAAGAAGGATGGTCCCGCTGGCAGTGCAATGGTTGCACAGGTCAGAGGGAAGCGCAGTCGGAAGCATGGTTCTCGGAAGGGCCCGGCCCGGAAGAGAAAGAAGAAGGGACAAGGTGTTGGCTCTTCTTCCAATGCATCCACTCTAATGGCGTCGAAGAAAACCGACGCCTGTCACCACTACAAAAAGCCAGGGCATTGGAGGCGTAACTGCCCAGAATACCTGAAGTCGTCAGACAAAGATAAAACCCCAGCAGGTATGAAATCTACTTTCATCAGTGAAACTAGCTTTCTCGTCGGACGAGAAGGAAGTTGGGTTGTAGATTCCGGTGCTTCTGTTCATGTATGCAATTTGTTGCATTTGTTTCAGGAAACTAGAAATCTTGAGGAAGGGGAGATAGTCATCCAGATGGGATCTGATACAAGTGTTGCAGCAGTAGCCGTCGGGACTTGTCGACTATCATTATCTAGTGATAGAGTCCTTATACTTAAAGAGTGTCTTTATGTACCCGAAGTCAGAAGGAACCTGATATCTGTATCTAAGCTTCTTAGAAGCGGATATTCATTCCTTTTCTGTAATAAATTAGTCATAAATCGTTACGATAAATATATTGCGGATGGTGTTTTGATTTCTGGTGGACTCTATGAATTGAGCATTGATAAATGTATCATGAATGTTACAACCACTAATAAAAACCCTAAAAGATCCAGGGAGGATAAAAACATCTCAAATGAGATTTGGCATCAAAGGCTTGGCCATTTGTCTGTTGATAGGATCAATAGATTGATAAAGGATGCACCTCTAGATTTTCTACAAGTTCAACATTTGCCCACTTGCAGACATTGCATTCAGGGTAAAATGACTAGGACGCCTTTCCGTAACAAGGATATGAGATGCGAAGGTATTATTGACCTAATACATACTGATGTATGTGGTCCCTTCAGTACTGTGACTCGAAATGGATATCGATATTATTTGACATAAATTGATGACCATTCGCGATAGGGTTTGTCTTCCTATTACGTCATAAGTCTGAAACCTTTAAAAAGTTCAAAGAATTCAAGGCTTTGGTTGAGAACCAAACCGATAGGAAGATTAAACGGATTCGATCTGATCGAGGTGGCGAGTACCTCTCGGATGAATTCAAGGAATACCTTAAGAAGAATGGAATTGTTTCCAATCTCACTCCTCTTGGAACTCCCCAACTTAATGGTGTTGCTGAAAGACGCAACAGGACCATCATTGACATGGTCCGCTCAATGATGAGCAAAGCACATTTACCTCTTAGTTTCTGGGGATATGCAGTAGAGACTGCAATATATATCCTGAATAGGATTCCTAGCAAATCTGTACCTAAGACTCCTCATGAGCTCTGGTATGGAACCAAACCTACTGTTAATCACTTGAGGGTTTGGGGTTGCTTGGTCCATGCGAAGAACGTGCACGCAAGTAAGCTAGAATCTCGTTCTCGTGAGTGTTACTTCATTGGGTATGTTAAAGATGGTATTGGATACCAGCTTTATGACCCTGAGACCCAAAAGATTTTTGTTTCTAGAGATGTGAAATTTCTGAAGAATGATTTCCTTAAAGGTCAAGACAAGAATGAAATGGAGGAACTCATTGAATCCCCTGAGGATTCTGAGCTTCCTGGACCAGAAACTGAGGAGATAAATAAAGATGAAACACGCATACCTCTTCGAAGGAGTTCGAGGGTGGTTGCACCACCTGAAAGGTATGGATTCCATGTGTCAAGTGAGACTGACATTGATCCTACTTCATTTGATGAAGCACTCGCTGATCAAGACATGGATAGATGGATGCTAGCAATGAAGTCAGAAATTGACTCCATGCATAGGTGTATGGACCCTATAGGATCCACCTGAAGGGGTAAAATCCATTGGGTGTAAATGGATCTTCAAGAGAAAGAGGGGACCTGATGGGAAAGTAGAGACTTTCAAGGCACGGCTCGTAGCCAAGGGCAACACATAGAGAGAAGGCATCGACTACGATGAGACATTCTCTCCTGTGGCTATGCTTAAATCCATTAGGACACTGCTAGCTATAGCTGCATATCTTGACTACGACATCTGGCAGATGGACGTCAAGACGGCTTTCCTCAATGGATACCTCGAGGAGGATATCTACATGGAGCAGCCCCAGGGCTTCACAACTGAGGATGGCAAAGTATGCAAGCTGAAGAAATCCATCTATGTGCTCAAGCAAGCTTCTCGTAGCTGGAACATCAGATTTGACGAAACCATAAAGAGTTATGATTTTGTGCAAAATCCTGATAAACCTTGTGTGTATAAGAAGACAAGTGGGAGCGTCATTGTGTTCATCGTGCTTTACGTAGATGACGTCCTTATCATTGGGAATGATATAGGGATGATGACCAGTGTAAAGATTTGGTTGTCCCATACCTTTGAGATGAAAGATCTTGGAGAAGCCTCTTACATCTTAGGCCTGAAGTTGTTCAGAAACCGAGAAAAGAGGATTTTGGGATTGTCACAACATGGATACATTAAGAAGATTCTTGAACGATTCCATATGGATAGTTCCAAGAAAGGATTCCTGCCCTTAAGACATGGTATCCAATTGTCTAAAGGAATGGCTCCTCAAACTGTTGAGGAAAAGGTCATGGCCGGATGTCCTTATGCATCAGCTGTAGGAAGCTTAATGTATGCCATGATGTGTACTAGGCCAGATATCTGCCATGCAGTGGGAGTAGTAAGTCGTTATCAATCCTGCTATGGAGAACAACACTGGAATGCAGTAAAGAACATATTCAAATATCTAAGACGGACGCAAGATTACATCTTGGTCTATGGAGATGGTGATCTCTAAGTCTTGTGATATACAGATTTTGACTTCCAATCGGATGTAGATGATCAAAAGTCGACATCAGGGTTTGTGTTCTTGTTGAATGGTGGTGTTGTGAGCAGGAGAAGCAAGAAGCAGGACACTACTGCAGATTCAACAACAGAAGCCGAATACATTGCCGCATCGGATGTTGAAAAGGAGGCGGTGTGGTTGCGCAAGTTCGTCCTAGAGCTTGGCGTAGTTTCCTCTGATACTCCCATCCCGTTACTCTGTGATAACACGGGAGCTATTGCCCAGGCAAAGGAACCCAGATGGCATCAAAAGAGCAAGCACGTGGAAAGGAAATACCACATCATACGGGAGATACAAAAGCATGGTGACATCATCATCACCAAGGTGGCCTCTGCCGACAACGTTGTTGATCCTCTTACCAAACCTCTGACACAGAAGGTTTTTGACCAGCGTGTAATGAGTATGGGTTTAAGGATTGTACCTGAATGGTTCTAAGGGCTAGTGGGAGATTGTTAGCAATGTGAGCCCCAGGCGAACCATTCCTACAATAAATGTTATTGTAATAAATGATTTATCAATAAAAGTTATTGATTATTTTCACTCCATTTCTGAGATTGAATGAATGAATGCACTATAGGGTTATGTACCATGGCCAACTTGATAATCATACAGCTGTTGATTCATTGATTGAATTACAGAGGCTGATGCTTGGATGAATGTCTAAGGAGTTAGATAGAGGACTCATCAAGCATCGTCAAATGATTGTTAAGTGTTGATCTCCAGTCTGAGTAGGAGATGGCAATCCTTTCTCATATGGCTGATATCTGACCGACCTCTTGATGCAGGTCCTCTGCATGGTAATAGTGATTCGGAGATGTCAGGTTAGTTGAATCAATGGGTTGACTTAACGAGATTGAGATAATCAAAGACCTATGTTGAATACTGTCACAGCATAGACATGCATCCTCTGACCGGAGATGTGTTGCTATATGTCTTAGTATGTACATTTGGCAGACCAATAGGTTGATGACCTAACCAAGGTATATACACCGGCGAGCTGGTGTGCATGTAAGGACATATGAGTAATACGATCTCTCAAAGGGATCATACAGGTTCACTAATGAACCGGGAGACATGAACTCACTCATGAGGTATTGGGACTGATCAAATTCCATGCATGGTCGTCATGCTTTGGAAGCATGACATGAATTTGAAGGTAAGATATATGCTTTGGGAAAGCATATGATCTATGCCAAATCCCAGTGATCAAGATTGAGAAACTTAATGATCAAACCTTGAAGATGACAGTGTAAAAGTGATCTTTATCTTCAGAATGATCATAGGTCTTCCAGTATGCAGGATGTACAGGTATTGGGAATACCTGAGGGTGATGTGATCATAAACGATTGTAAACCATGACCCTTCCATTCCGAGCGAGTGATGAAACAGGTTTGGATTTTAGTAACTCCTCTCGTTAGAGAAGTGACCTAATCTTGATCCATGAACTGGACATTGATCTGAATGAGATTCAGATGCAATGAGAAGATTAGGTCTACGGTCTTGATTTCATCAAGCATCAGTGGGAGGTCCATGGGATCTGGATTTGAGATATGATCTCAACATCTAAGTCACTATACGTGGAACAATACAATCGCCTTGTCCTTATCTCCAAGTATCTGCGGAGAAATCGCATTATTCTTGAAGGGTTCAAGAATAATTCCATGGATCTGAGCAATGAAGAAATAATGATTAAATGTGATTTAATCATCTTGATGTGTGTAGAGATTATCCAATATAATTAAATATGATTTAATTATTATAGATAAGAATAATGTGGATAGAAATATCCAATTATTCATAATATATTATAAATGTGATTTATAATGTATTAGAGATAGTTAATTATAATTTATATTTGTTGATTAATTATTAAGTGTATTGGATACACATTGTGTGATTAATTGACAAAGTAAATTATATGTTGTTTTGGGTTGTGAATATGATCCACAATTTTTCAATGACAAGATTGCAATATTCTCAAATATAATTGTGAATTATATTTTGATGAATAAATCCCAACAAAAGTTGTTGGAAATAAATAATAGAGAAACTCAAGGAGATATGCAATCTCATGGAAATCCATGCGATTGCCCCATTTTGGAAGGTGGTGGGCGGCACCCAATTCCTATATGGAATGGGTGGCCGTCCACCCTATTTCATGGGGATGCATGTTCTCCTTTGTAATCTTCTCTTTGTTTAATTGATTTAATTTTAGGATTGATGTGTATTTGATTTGTCAAATATATTTTAATCTAAATTAAATCATAAGTTGTTGATTTTTACCAACAACATTCTTGACCATTGGATTGACATAAATCAATCTCATCCATTGATTTTATATGTCCTATGGATTGAGATCCATGGATCCTAAAACCCTATAAATAGAGAGGCATTCCTTGCTCTCTTAGCTATGCAATAGTGGAGCTCTCTCTCTCTCTTTCTTGATACACGTCAACCCTCTCTCCCTCTAATTGGTGGTCGACCACCAAAACCCTAGGGGAGGTTCTTGTCGACGCCATCGCCACCGCGTCGCCACTTCGATGTTCTTCGGTTCTCTGTCTTCTTGGAGTGCTACACTCACGAAGGAGACGTTCGATCTCATACGACGAGATCAGGAGCAACAGTGCTTGGATCATCTTCTTGGATTGCGAAGACTACGCGGTTCATCCCCGCGCTCGCAAGCGATCTCACCAACGATCGGACTTGAGACAGGAGGTCTCTTTCTTTAGAGACTTGATCAACCACGCTTATAGAGGTATTGCATTATACTTGTTGTGGTTATAGATGAAACGATCCGAGAATCGTTCTTGGATCTTTTGGTTTCATCACATGAAATTTTTTAAATTCCGCTGCATAGAACAACTAGTACGACTATTCGTTCTACGTCGTATCCGATACGACGATCACGCTTCTGTGATGCGCTTGAGGATAAATTCCATATCCTTCACTCTTTGACCAATTACAGGGTTCAACTATGCATTCCAAGATTGACTTAAGATCTGGATACCATCAGTTGAAGATTAAAGATGTGGATATCCCCAAGACAGACTTTCGAACAAGATATGGACATTATGAATTTTCAATTATGCCTTTTGGACTGACAAATGCCCCAGCGACCTTCATGGATCTCATGAATCAAGTATTCAGGAAGATCCTAGACCACTTTGTAGTAGTCTTCATTGATGATGTGCTTATTTACTCCATGGATAAGTACCAACATGAACACCATCTCAAGCAGGCATTCGAAACACTAAGAAAGAACAAACTGTATGCTAAATATATCAAATGTGACTTCTGGTTGATTGAAGTATCCTTCTTAGGTTATGTTATTTCAGAGGCAGGTATATAAGTTGATCCTGCAAAGGTTAGCGCGGTGATAAATTGGAAACGCCCGAAGACTGTCACAGAAATACGATCTTTTCTAGGTCTAGCTGGGTATTATAGAAGATTTGTGAAGGACTTTTCACGAATAGCATTGCCAATGACTAGGCTAACTCAGAAGGAAGTCCCATTCATATGGTCTGATGCATGTGAAACTAGATTTCAGACACTAAAAGAATGCCTATCATCTGCACCCATCCTTACTCTACCCTCCGGGAGTGAAGGGTTTATAGTGTACATTGATGCGTCTAAAGAAGGACTTGGGGCAATTCTTATGCAACATGGTAAGGTAGTTACGTATGCATCACGACAGCTCAGGACACATGAAAAGAACTACCCAACACATGACCTTGAATTAGTTGTTGCAGTTTTTGCTTTAAAGATATGGAGACGTTACCTCTATGGTATTACTTTTGAAATCTTCACTGATTATAAAAGCTTGAAATATCTATTTGATCAGAAGGAACTCAATATGAGACAGCGACGGTGGCTAGTTGTTGAAAGACTATGATCATACTACTACCCTGGTAAGGGGAATGTCGTAGCAGATTCCCATAGCAGAAGAACTTATTCACCTGGGTTAATGAGTGAAATCCACTTCAGGGGTTTACTATCAACGTTAAGTGAATGGAAACCATTTGATAGTAGTGCCGATACTATAACAATTCCTCACCGATACAAACCAAAGATCTGAGATAAAATAAAGAAAGGACAAGAGGATGATCCAGTCCTTAAATACTTGAAATAACAACTTGAGAAGAATGAGATAGAGGGATTCCATATACAAGATGGGTTACTGTATAACCATCACAGAGTTTGTGTACCAAACACACCTGAACTATGAAAAGACATCTTACATGAAGCACCCTGCTCAAGATTATCTATTCATCCAGGAATTACAAAGATGTATAAGGATCTGCATTCATACTTTTGGTGGCCGGGAATGAAGAAAAATGTTGCTGAGTTTGTGAATTCATGTTTCACTTGCCAGCAGGTAAAGGCTTCACACCAAAAGCCACCAGGATTATTGCAACCCCTCCCTATACCTGAATGGAAATGGGAAAGCATTTCCATGGACTTCGTTACTGGCTTACCTCAGACGACTACTAGTGAAGATGGTATCTGGGTTATAATAGATTGTTTGACGAAGGTAGCACACTTTATTCCAATAAGCTTATCTTTCACTCTAGACTAGCTTACTGAGTTATATATTACACATGTGATCCACCTTCATGGTATCCCAAAGGAAGTAGTTTCCGATCGAGATTCACGATTCACCTCACACTATTGGGAGAATTTCATGAAAGCCTTAGGTACACAACTATGCTTGAGCACAACATATCATCCACAAACAGATGGTCAATCAGAATGTACAATTCAGACTTTAGAGGATATGCTACGAGCGTGTGCCTTAGAATGGAAAGGATCATGGTTGAAACATTTGCCTCTTGCAGAATTCGCATACAACAACAGCTACCATACAAGTATTGGCATGGCACCATTTGAACTATTTTATGGGCGTAGGTGTACTACTCCTTTGTATTGGCAAGAGGTCGGGATAAAGAACTTTTATGATTCAGATAGACTGCAAGAGACACGAGAAGCTATAGAGCTAGCTTGAAAAAGGCTATTGATTGCTCAAAGTCACCATAAAAACTATGGTGATACCAGGCGAAGAGACCTTGAGTTTGAAATAGGCGACTTTGTATTCCTCAAAGTATCGCCTATGAAGGGAGTTCAGAGGATTGACTTGCATGGAAAGTTAGTACCCAGGTTCGTGGGTCCCTTTGAAATCATTCAGCGGATTGGAAAAGTTACGTATAGACTTGCGCTTCCTCCACATCTTTCTGCAATACATGATGTTTTTCATGTATCAAATCTGAGAAAGTACATTAGGTTTCCATAGCATAAGATAAGTTATGATGATTTACATGTTGAGCCAGACCTGACATACCAAGAAATGCCTGTGAAAATACTAAGTAGAGATATCAAGAAGTTAAGGAATAAAGAGGTGCCTCTAGTTAAAGTGTTGTGGCAGAACCAAGAGTTTGAAGAAGCCACATGGGAACCTGAGGCGGAAACGAGAGAGAAATACCCCTACTTATTTGAGTGATAACACTATGTGTTGTATATCTTCTTTATAAATAAAATGGTGTTCATTCTCTTTAAGATTGTTATAATTTCGATCCTCTTTACGTCAGTGAACCCTGTGATTCGTCACGCATTCATTCATGTAAGACGCGTGGTGTCTATCGATTCTCCATCGTTTATGTTTCTACTCTTTCAATTCTTCTTTTATAGTTATTTTGATGGAGATATCTGTATAATACCCTATTTAGGTGCGGGCGGCTATGCACGTCAGTGAACCTTGTAATTCGTCACACATTCACTCACCTAAGACGCGTGGTGTCTACCGATTCTTCATCTCTTGTTGTTTGAGTATATTCATTCATTTTCGTTATTGTTTTATCGATGATTTTATAGAGGAAACTCTTTCCATTTTTCTTTTAAAATACGTCCTGATAAGGGAACTGCCGAAATTTTTCTAGAAATATGTCCTTGTATAAGGGGAAACTCTGCCGAAGCTTTTATAGAAATATGTCCCGATACAGAGGAAAATCCTACCGAAATTTTCCTACAAATATCACCCTATATAAGAGGAAGTTTTGCCGAAGTTTTAAAAGAAAAATATGTTCTTCAACTTCTTCTTGTTTTTCGTGTTCTTGGCACGTTCTTAGTATTCTTGATACAAAAATGAAATTCGATCATTTCAGGAGCTATAAATCTTTCTTTTTGAAAAAGAATCACGATAAAGCATTGTATACGTGCGAGAGAGTTCGATTAGGTAATGAAATCCTTTCTTTTGCCGTTGGGTTTTCATACGAGATTATTGAAATTCCTGATTTTATGTTCTTCTCTATAAAGAACACTAATTTGCCTATTTTTGAGAAAGTATGAAAAGTTGCTTTGTGATTCCGACTAAAATAAGGTTTAAGCATTGAATGCATGCAGTGATTTTGAAAGTTAGGATTTGGAAGTTTAAAAGAACATAAATTGAGTATATAAATATATGAATTAATATATGTGTAAGTCTATACTCAGTATTTATGGTTACACTAATCTAAGGCTTAACGGAGGAATTACATCATGGGAATTGATGTATTTTGAGATGGATCCTGAAAAGGATCGTGTGTCACGTTAAGGATGACTGGGAGCAGAACTACAGGTCGGGCATGCAACCTGTAGGTTTATCATAAGGAACCCGTATTGGTGTTTCCCTACCTAGGTGGTACACTGTTGTCCTGTTATGTTAAGTGCGCACGAAATAATGATTTGCAACGCGTGGTACCGGGAGCCAATATCTTCGGGTTAAACGACGGAAGATGTGGTCGTGCCAAGTGGAGGCATGGATGGTTCAATAGCGGCTGGGTCATGATAATATGTATTTAAAGCTGCTAGGTTATATGATTAAATGTTAGCCTGAGGTTTAAGCAACCGAGTCCTTGAGGACACTGTGCTCTTTTGTTTTCCAGACTGAGGGTTTGAGATCCTGATTAATAAAAGAAAAGGAAATTGTCAGGGTAGTATTGGAGGATTGGTTGAGGCGACGTGCGGCAGCATAAGCTCATCAGATTAACGCAATCTCCAATCCCGAAATGTCCACAGCTTCGGAGGCCAAGAATGATGGGGTTGGACTAATCCCTGACGTGGAATAGAAAGGAATAGGACTTAAATTAATGAGAAGGAATGAAACTTTTTGTGATAACAACTTTTTAAAAAATTACACAATTTGCTTGCTTTTCTCTTCTTCGTTACTTAGCATTCGCTAATTGTTATCCTATGACTTATGAAAAACCCAATAGATGTCGGTGAGCCATCACAGCGACCTTAATAAACATCCAGCTAGCCACAGTAACTTTACTTTGTAAGGTAGTTAGTAATCTTTTTGTGTATTTTCCTTTCAAGCTGATGTACTTGTAAATGGTTATAGTGGGACAATGTATCATCTGAACTTTATTTTGTGAATGGATAAGTGTTGAAATACTTTCTTCTAAATATACTTTATTTGCAGTCCGTTTTTGAATGTTAGTTGTGATTGCTGAATAAATTATTGCCGGGTAACTAGATTCGGTTATGGGAGGATCCGACGGCCCGAAAATCGGGGTCGCGACAACACCGACGTGTCCGACTACATATTTAGAGGTGTATTAGTACAAGATGGGCATCCTGTGGCGTATGAGAGCCGCAAGTTGAATCCAACAGAGAGGAGATATTCCGTGCATGAGAAGAAAATGATAGCAATGGTCCATTATTTGAGGTCATAAAGCCACACCTCCTCGGATCAAAGTTCATGATGTAGCGAACAACGTGGCAACAAGCTGCTTTGCCACACAGAAGAAGCTGACTCCCAAGCAGGCGTGATAGCAAGACCTTCTTGTCGAGTTTGACTTCTAGCTTTGCTACAGGCTTAGGCGAACCAATCAGGTAGCAAATGCTCTCTCGAGGAAGAGCAACCCAGAAAATCCAAAGGTCACTGTGATCGCATCGATCACCCGTGTATTTGGGGACATGCTCGAACACATCCGAGAGCAAATACAGGAGGATCCGGTTACTTCACGCTTGATGTAGCATGTGAATGATAGAGAAGTCCAGAGATTCTGGGTAGAGGAAGGCATACTCTACGCGAAGAGCAGGAGGTCTTATGTTCCCTCGAGCGATGGCTTAAGAAAGATGTTAATGAAGAAAGCACACGATGCACAATATGTTGGTCATCCAGGGTAGAGCGAACGCTGGTACTCCTCTCCTCAAGCTATTTCTGGCCAAATATGGAGGAAGACGTGGAAGTCTATGTACTTCTCTTGTATACTAACAAGACAAGACTGGGAGAAAGAAGACGACATGACTGTTGGATCCCCTGCCCATCCCATCAAAGGGCCCTCTCCTTCTCCTACTAGGGGTTCGTTTGGTTGCAGGATTGGGCAGGGTTGGGTTGGGTTGGGTACTATTCACAGGGGTACCCCCTCTTCACAGTTTACTATTCACCCAGCCCACCCAACCCAATCCAACCCTGCCCAACCCTACAACCAAACGAACCCTAGGGTTTGGATGCACCCAACTTGTGGGTGGCGGCGAGTCTTGCTGTGAGAGTGGTGTCAGACTTTGCGATGACAAGGAGTCGAGCCGAGGAGGCGGTGGTTGGCCTCAACGCATGCATGGTGATAGTGGTCTTGATTACAATAACGACAGCGAGATGTAAGTTGTAAGCTCCACCATCAATGACAATAGTGATGGTTACAAGGTTGGGTTTTGGTCATACGAAGCAGTAGACGACAATATCCTGCATTGTGGTTGACAGCTGGAATCTTTGGGTTGTTGGCGACGAGGTAGACTTCGAAGGCAGGAGCAATCGGATGAGAGGAAGGGGAAGTGTCTTGGCTCGAAGCACATGAAGAGGCGATAAGGGTGCTTATGGCACGTGAGAAAGCGGTCGGTGCTGCGATTTTGGGTTCAGTGAGGTTAGGGAAGGGATTGGGAGGTTTTCACGAAGCACAAGGGGCTCGTGAGGGGGTCGATAGAGGGAAGTTATCAGTGGTTGTTGGGGTGTTAGTGCAGTGGAGGGGACATGTAGCTATGTTAGAGGAGGTGGGTGAGGTGTTGGGTAGGGGGGTTGTGGAAAAGATGGTGGTGGTTGTAGGTCTGGCGGTGTTGGTAGAGGTTTAGAGGCCATTATGAGGAAATGGCAGCGGTTTATGGTGCGAAAGATGGGTGGGGGGAAGGGGCTGGGGGTGGTGGTGTAGCTGTTAGGGGGGTTGAGAGTGCTGGAAACGCCTTCAAAAGTGGTGGAGGCAGGTCTGAATATATCTGGGTAGCAATTTCGGGTGATTGCAGCATCTAGTGGAGTCAATCTCAAGGTGCTCAGGGTCAAAAAATCTACATCCAACTCCCGTAGACTCGATTGAAATTTGAGCAATACGAACATCAACTCTTTAATGTAGGCTTCTTCAGCTCCTCGTTTACATTCCACCGTACAAGAATCTTTGGTTGTGTGTTTACACGAACATATGTATGGATTGTCAGATAGTTAGATTTAATCTGTAGGCCATGCTCTGATACCAATTAATGGAGATGAAGATATTCAAAGGTGAAAAAAATATTTTTTAGCAGTGGAAATGTTTGGTGGAGATGTTACTAATAGAATAAATGCAGGCTGGCTAAAGTGGAGAGGAGCCTCTGTAGTCCTCTGGGATAAGAAAATTTCTTTAAAAATTAAAGGAAAGTTTTACAAAGCAGCCGTGAGACCTGCTACGCTCTATGGATCTGAATGTTGATCTGTGAACCATAGACATGTGCAGAGAATGGTTGTAATAGAAATGAAAATGTTAATCTGCATCCGACAGGATCTCTCCTCAAGTTCTTCCTTGACTAAATCTCGATTGTCCTCCAGACTGTCCAGTCTACACACCACCTATTGAGCAGCGGACCTCCTGACTCTCTCGAGTGCTCGGATCTTCTTACCATATTCCAATAAATACTTCTAAAGCGTGCCTAGCTTCAAAGCCAATCTAGCAATTGTAATCCAACTAGAGTATACTCATTGTAGAAATTGATAACCATGGCACCAAAATCGTCCTTAAGAAGCCACTGACAGTACTTGTAGATCGAATACACTCCAGAGGAAAAATCTTTTTGCGGAAGCAGAGGACGAGCAATCAAATCCAATCAAATCAGCAACTTCATTGCACAAGATGTTAACATGGACTCCCAAGTGGGTGAAAATTATGATTTAAGCCTTCCTAGATTAAGATTCCTAGATAGTCGAGCCAACCAACTATTCCATTATGTCTTGAGATATTTAGATAGTATCTCAACCAATGACAAGCATAAAGCTTACAACTTTAGATAACACACCAAAGTCACAACTTTGGATCAAACACCAAAGTCACAACTTCAACTGAGCTAACTACAGCACTGCTTGAGACTTCACCTCAAGTTTCCTATAGAGAGAACTCCGAGAGTATCTACAGAACAACGTTAGCTTAACAAGAAAAAATAATTATCTGAGTTGATTAAATAAGCAATCAATTTACATATATCAATAGTCAATGGAGAAAATATAGAAACAAGATATATAAATACTTGATTCAGACATATATATCTCTAACACAAATGAAAGCTATATATATAATTGAAAAATATCACAAAATTTTTCTAAGTAGCTTCAAGGAAATCTCGGACTGCACACAGAGAGCTTGAGGAGCTTGCTACATGTCAGGACTAGCTTACAGGTTATAAATCTTTCTTGAAGATA
The DNA here is from genome assembly GCA_037367405.1 of Ottelia alismoides. Classification (NCBI taxonomy): domain Eukaryota; kingdom Viridiplantae; phylum Streptophyta; class Magnoliopsida; order Alismatales; family Hydrocharitaceae; genus Ottelia; species Ottelia alismoides. The sequence goes on along the minus strand of JAZKJV010008863.1, from coordinate 239,798 downwards.
TAAGTACTCAAGAATGAGAGAGAGAGAAAGAGAGAGAAGAATACTTGAATGAGTTGTGTGTTGAAATGAGGAGGTAGGGGTCTCCTTTTATAGGGTTTGAACCATGTAACTGTTGGAATCCAAAAATACTAACGTTTAAACCTAAAATGATGGATTAATATAAAGAGCATGATCGATCAATGCTCAGCGATCAGACAAGAGAACATGATCGATTAAAGGATCTGTTACAGAATTCAAAACTCAAATAAATGATCGATTATAAAAAGCGATCTATAGAGCAATAAAAAGTAACACTCAAGGATAGATAGCATTCAAAAAATACCCAACCATTGAGAGGCCTTCTCTTGTGGTTTCATCCCACTCCTCATAGAGTAGGGTTCCATGTTAAATATTGGTGATCTTTCCATGTACTATACTTCTTTATCTCTGATACGCTTCCCCACTATGGTTTTTTATATATCTCATAAGACAAATTCATCATTTCCATCTTAATAATTGGACCAAGATTCTACATGTAACCTAATGAATTGAGGATATAGTCCTTGTTGTCTCCTATATTTGATAAAAGAAGAAAAGCCGTGAAATGACATACATGAAGTAAGATGAATAAAAATGGTCTACTCAAGCATGTCATGGGATTTATATGTGTAGATAGTAAACCTAGCACAACAATGTCTCTATGTACCATGAAGATGCTTAGGAAGTATATCATATTGGTTTAGAAGCGTTTCGAGACCAACTTAGCTAAGATAATCTTCGTTGTTGAGTTTGAATAAGACATTCCAAAGAACTCTAAAAAATACATAACCTCTAATTGGAGATCATATGATGGAAAGAAGTTGTCGAGACATATCTACGAAAAATGCCTCGTACTTGATTGGGACATTGAATCTTCATCGATAACCAAATGAGTTTAGAAGGCACAACCTACATTTGGTTGAGAAAGCCAATTGACTAGTCGAGCTATAAGCGTAGGACTAATCTATGAGGCTTGTTGCAAGTTTTCTTTGCGGTGGTGACAGAGGTAGCAATGGTCGAGTAGGTTGTTGGGAAGAAGCTTTTAGGTGGAGAGCTAAGTCCAGGAGCAATACGAAACCTCGATCTAGGACCATTGCTCTGCTATCATGTAAAAATAATACAAGACAATGATTTATTCAATAAATAGAACCCTAGTCCTCTGTATTTAAGGGAGGGTGTATAATGAAATAAAAAGTACAAAACTACCCATGAGGAGTTGCACCTTTCTAACATTTATTCATATCTCAAAGTTCTATGTTGCAGAATTTTTCGCTTCGTGTTTGAGATTTGAGGCAACAACTTAAATCACATTGGCATCTTACGGTTGCTTGCTACGACAACGAAGCCTTTTCCTACTTTAAGTAGGGTTGGCTACATGGATTTTTTTGCCTCCATTCAGATCTATTTTGGGTCACTCTCAGGCTTAGATCAAAAAAACTAAGATCCCTTCGTATAGTCTCATTCCAACACTTCCCGGGCCTTCCACGCCCTCTTTTAGCAGGCTCAACATTTCAAAACTCACATTTCCTCACCGGTGCATCAGTTGCCCTCCTTCACAAATAGCCAAACCACCTTAAGCGATTTTCTCGCATCTTATCTTCAATCAGAACTACACCCACTTTCATTCTGATGGCATCATTCCGAATCCGATCTTTACGTGTGTGTCCACACATCCAGCTTAGCATTTTCATTTCTGCTATTGCCATTCCCTGCACATGTCTATGGTCCACAGGCCAACATTCATATCCATAGAGCATAGCAGGTTTCACAGCTGCTTTGTAAAACTTTCCTTTGATTTTTAAAGGAATTTTCTTATCACAGTAGAGGCTCCTCTCCACTTTAACCAACCTGCATTTATTCTATTTGTAACATCTCCATCAATTTCTCCATCAAGTTGCAAAATAGATCCCAAGTATCTAAAAGAATATCTCTTCTGAACGTTATTATCACCAATCTTATCTATTCCTTCACCATTGCTTCCATCAAAAGTGCACTCTATATATCCAGTCTTAGCCCTACTTGTATGAAATCCTTTAGCCGCCAAAATATGTCTCCAGACCTCAAGCTTCTTATTTACTCCTCTAGACACATCAATAAACACATTATCATCGACGAAATACATACACCAAGGTATCCCATCCTGAATGTGACTTGTCAACTCGTCCATAATCCATTCCCAAAAAAGGTTGGTTCTCTAACTGCAATCTACCACATTCCATTCCAAAGAAGAGATTCCACATGATGCTTGTTGTGAAAAATGAGCAATCTATTATTCAAGGGAACCCTAGGCTCTCTTATATAGGTAGAGACCTTACAGTTAAAGTACATAGTAGTCCAGAGAACAATAAGAAATTACGAAAAGGTACATAACATATAATAATATTGGTCTCTACACTTCCCCTCAAGGTGGAGCATAGATGTCGATCATGCTCAGCTTGGAAGAACATCTCTGGAAGGGTCCTCTGAGCAACGGCTTGGTGAGCACGTCAGCAGTCTGATCCTCTGAGCTCACGTGAGATGTAGATATCAAGCCTCTCTGGATCAAGTCTCTAGTGTAGTGGTAGTCAACTTCAATATGCTTCGTTCTTTCATGGAATGATGGATTGTTGGCAATAAACAATGCTGCATGATTGTCACACTGGAGCTGCATAGGTAAAGGTACGGCTACATGTGGATCCTCTAGCATAGATCGAACCCACATCATCTCCGTGCTTGCTTGCGCCATGGCCCTATATTCAGATTCAGCACTAGACCTTGCCATAACGGTTTGTTTCTTGCTTTTCCAAGAAACCAGACAACTCCTAACAAAAATGGCGAATCCTGAGGTTGACTTTCTATCCTTAGGGCATCCTGCATAATCGGCATCTGCACATGTTGAAATAGATAAATCTGTGCCCTTTAGAAATAGCAACCCTGAGCCTGGAGAAGACTTTAGATACCTCAGTATCATGTATATGGCATCCATATGAACTTGTCTTGGTTGCTCCATAAATTGATTCACCCCGCTTACTGCAAATGCAATATCGGGTCGAGTTATGTTAATATAAAGGAGCTTACCCACCATTTCTCTATATCTCCTTTTGTCTACTTCAGGAGTGTCATCATCATACAGCTTCATGCTTGGATCCATTGGAATACTTGATGGTTTGCATTCAGCCATGCATGTCTCAGTCAAAAAATCTGTAATGTACTTCCTTTGGGTCATCACTAGACCCTGTGTATTCCTGGCAAATTCCAAACCCAGAAAGTATCTTAGGATTCCAAGATCCTTTGTGACAAACTGACGGCCTAGAAACGCTTTTGCCCTCTCTATTCCTTGAACATCATCTCCTGTAACCAGAATATCATCAACATAGACCATGATGACAACCGTACCTGTAGAAGCCTTCTGAATAAACAACGAGTGATCTGCATTCGATCTTTTGAACCCCTGTCGTTCAATCAGATGGGAAAGCTTCTGGAACCACGCCCTTGGGCTCTGTTTAAGCCACACATTTCCTTGTGAAGTCTACACACCATATGCTTCTCCCCTTCAGCAGTGAACCTGGGTGGTTGCTGCATGTAGACTTCCTCCTGCAGATCTCCATACAAGAAGACACTCTTAACATCAAGTTGAGAAATAGGCTAGTCACGTACCACAGCAACTGATAAGAGTATGCGAAGAGTAGAGTGACGAGCCACCGGAGAAAATGTATCCATATAGTCCATGCCATAGGTTTGTGTGAAACCTCGTGCGACCAACCGTGCCTTGTATCGATCTAGACTGCCATCAACGTGGTATTTAACTGTGAATACCCATTTACAGCTAACAATTGATGCATCAGAAGGAGCATTAACCAAGCTCCATGTGCCATGAGACTGTAAGGCACGCATCTCGTCTTCCATAGCCATTCGCCAGCAATCAATCTTCATAGCTTCCTGATAGGTCTGTGGTACGTCCACGGAAGACAAGGCTGCAGCAAATCTCTAAAAGTTGCTTGTGAGGCGACGAAACGACACCTGGGAAGCAAAGGGATAAGATGCACACGTCCGCTTTTGCTTCCGGATAGCAATAGGAATATCGAGGTCATCGTCCACTGTCCTAGATGGTGTAGTCTCCTCCTGCAATGAAGAATCCTTCACATGTACCATATCTGACCCGTCAGTAGTACTATCATCAACACATACCTGAGGCGTGATAGATGTCCGATGTGTAGCCTGAGCAGGACCTGACCGACGTGTATAGAATTTTGGTAGAGGTGGAATAGGAGGTTGTGGAGGTGGTGGTGGCGGAGATGGTGGTGGTGAAGATGACGTAGTAACAGGAGCAGGCAGACCACTTCACTCCTTGTACACGTCCCTGAGAGGGATGTTTGAGAAGTTATACAGTACCATTCCACTCACAGCAACTCCTGAGCAGCAGAAGACGTTTCGGAATGCCACCATGGTGGGCGTTCTACTTGCAGGTCTAGATCCTAAGTACGAGGTTGCCTGCTCTCAGATTTTGGCTGATGTAGTGATTCCTCTAATGGAGGATGTTTACCGGAGGCTCAGTCGCATATCAGTTTCTTCCAGCTCATCTACTCCACCCCTATCGGCGATGGTAGTATCGCGTGGGCGAGGTGGTCAGTTTTCTGGTCGTGGACGTGGACCTCGTGGTGGGGGTGGTCGCTTTCGTCAGCCTTGTTCGTACTGTCACCGCACAGGCCACTCGAAGGATACATGCTACTCTAAGCATGGGTTCCCAGCATCGGCGCGTGTAGCCGAGCATGCTCTGCCCCAGTCAGCATCTAATGCAGACAACCGTTTCGAGGAGCTTGTGGCACGTCTATGTGATATTATGCCACAATCATCTGTTGATTCTTCTGGTGGACCTTCAGATGTTGCTGCCACTGTCTCTGCCAGTTCCTCTGCTGCTGCTAGTACCTCAGGTAGTACTACTGCATTTATGTCTTGTCATGATATATCTGATTGGATTATAGATTCTGGAGCCACTTATCACCTCTGCCGTGATCGAGAGAGACTTGAGTCCTACAAGGACATTCCCCATGGCCGGTCAGTAAAGATTGCATATGGTACTCATTCACCCCTTGTTGGACAGGGGGAGGTCGTTCTATCTCCATCCATGCGTCTACAAAATGTTCTACATGCTCCTGGGTTCTCCATGAATCTTTCGTCTATTAGTCAGATTACGAAGGAGTTGCACTGTCGTGCCATATTTGACCCCTCTTCTCTTATTTTTCAGGACATACTAACGGGCAGGGTGATTGGCTGTGGCTCTGAGCTAAATGGTCTGTATCGGCTAGTCCGGAATTCTTATACTGGTGTTTCTTCTCATTCCGTCGGACTAGTATCTCCGTACATCTAACATCTTCGCTTTGGTCATCTCCCGCTCCAGAAAATGCGACGTCTTCTGCCTCAGATCTCTCCGAGTTCTCCCTTTCGCTGTGAAGAATGTCAGTTGGGAAAGCATCATCGGTCTAGCTTTCCTAGTCATCAGGGTCGGAGCAGTAGCTCCCCATTCGTGTTGTTTCATATTGATATTTGGGGTCCGAGTCGTGTTCCCGATCATCAAGGACACAGGTTCTATCTAGTTGTCGTGGATGATTTCTCTCGTGTATCTTGAGTCTTTCTTTTAAAGAATAAATCTAAAACAGGAGATGTGATTAAAATTTGATTAATGAAGTGCAGAATGTTTTTTCCTCTACTGTTAAATATGTTCGTACAGATAATGCTCTGGAATTCTGCACACGGTCTCTCTCTCAGTCTCTCTCGTCAAAGGGCATTATCCACCAAACTACTTGTGCTTACACATCTCAGCAGAATGGCGTGGCAGAGAGAAAGCACCATCACCTTCTTGACATTACTCGAACTCTTCTTATTCAGAGTTGTGCTCCTATCTCTTTCTGGGGGGATGCTGTCCTTACAGCTTGCTACTTGGTCAATCGTATGCCGTCATCTGTCCTGGGTGAGAAAATTCCTCTTTCTATCATTTTTCTTGATAAGGAATTATTCTCACTTACTCCTCGGGTCTTCGGTACTATTGCGTTTGTTCATCTTCTGACTCCTGGACTTGACAAACTCTCTCCTAGAGCTGTCAAGTGTGTCTTTGTCGGTTACTCTCGAACTCAGAAGGGTTATCGCTGTTATGAGCCCATAGACAAGAAATACTTTGTCAGTGCTGATGTCACGTTATTTGAGTCTGTTATGTATTTTTCCCCTACAGGTGACAGGCTGGTACCATCCACTACCAACGATGATGTCTATGTCCCTCCGCCTCCTAGTTAGGGTTCATCTGAGTCCACTCCTTCTTCATCGTGAAATATCATGATGAAGCTGTAACATCTTCGTCTCATTCCGCACTTGTGGATACGTTGCAGCCAAAATATCCCACATTTCCTTGGCAGTGGGCTGATGGAGGACATCATTGGCAATCTCCATCGACAATGTGCTTGACAACCAAACCTTGGCATAAGAATAATCAGCCTCCCACGAGGCATATATCCCTGTCTTCTCTGTCGGCTCTTCCTCGGTAAGAATATGTTTCTTACCGTTTGACTTCATGAGGCTCATGAACTGCATCGCCCAGAGCTCATAATTCGTCCCATCTATCTTTACTATCGGCGCGGGACCTTCGAACGCGCCTATGGAGGGCATATCAACCTTGGAGTTTGACATAACGCCAGAGATGAAGTACTAGGGTTTGTAGACAAAGAGACAGGTGAGTGTGTATGTAGACGTTACACACCCAAATCCATATAGACTGCGAAGAAGGCGGCTACGGCTGGAGGCGGCAGGAGGAGAGGCCAACGCCGGCAAGGGGACGGCCCGGGAGGCCGGAGGCGTGGCCGAAGGACGGCGGGGTCTAGGGGCGGCAGGGCCGAAGGCGGGACCGGGAGGCAGGGCCGGCGGCGGTAAGAAAAAGGGGGGGACGGCGGGTGGAAGAGCCCTAGGGTTTAGGCTCTGATACCATGTTGTGAAAAATGAGCAATCTATTATTCAAGGGAACCCTACGCTCTCTTATATAGGGAGAGACCTCACGGGTAAAGTAAGTAGTCCAGAGAACAATAAGAAATTACGAAAAGGTACATAACATATAATAATATTGGTCTCTACAATGCTCAAAAGATTCCATACCTGAGAAGATTTAGAAGTATCTCTTTCCTAAATACATATATCCCCATTGAAGCAATATAAGGATTCTTTGCTGCTTCTTTTGGTGGCAACCCAAGTGTGCTGGTATCAACTTCCTGCAGAGCATGGGAAGAGTACCACGAACATAATAATGAACCAAATTTATCATAACAATATAAATAATAAAGTTTTACCATTGCCCTCAACTCTTCTCCTTTAGGTTTCTCGCTGAAAGATATTATTTGACCATTATTATCTATCTTCATCAATCCAAATTCGGATGCACGACTGTCAGAAATGGAAAATCAGAGGTGTAAATCATGTCAGGTCTGCGGGTTATAGAAAGAAATGAATCTTGATAAGGCTAAAGAATATAACAGCTTATGTAAAGGAAAATGCAAAAAAAAACTCAACAAAAAGAGTAACTGCTTCTCCATTACTTATTTAATAAGAATGATCATCCTATGCAAAGCTCTAAAGCTCTCTAAACTACGGAATAATGGTTTTTTTTGTGAATGGCATTTTATTGTACTCCGATGCAAAGAGTAGGTGGTAATTGGCTGCTGCAGTGCAAAGCTTCCAAAACCCAATAATCAATTAGGTAATGAATTTCTTGACAGGATCGGAAATAAATTGAAAAAAGATAGAGATGGCAGTAACACACCTATCATCGATTGGGAGACAAGAAATGGTAATGTCTGCTCCACTTTTCCTATGGTTCTGAAATTTAAACCAATGAGCAACTTCTACGTGTAGAAAGGCGCATTCGAACGATCAGTTGTAAATAAGACCCACTGATATAACAGTAGATAGATATGTGTAAACGTAATTATCTCACCAACATGTGCAAATGCCATACCTGGATAAGGTCCATATAATCCATGCGATACAAATGATCCCCAGAGAGAATCAGTACATCATCAATGTCCTTGCATTTGGCATCCTGCGTATACAATAAAAGAATTGAACTTTCCAAAATGTAGTCTGAATCTGTGAACAAAATTGACTATGCAAATGTCCAAAATGAACACATATATGTTTATGGTGGAAACCAATTGCTAATAAAATCATTTTTCTGGAATTCATAAATATTAGTGTGGAAAAAAGAATGAAAGAATAGAAAAGCTTGTTTTATTCTAGAGGTCTAGGGGTCTTTATATAGGATAAACCTTCATAGAATATTCCTGGCACGTAGGATATTCTCTTAACATATACTCCTACCACATAGAATATTCTCTTAACATATACTCCTGCTATATAGAATATTCTCTTAACATATACTCTTGCCATATAGAATATTCTCTTAACATATATACTCCTAATACTCCCCCTCAAGTTGGAGCAAATTTATCAGTCATGCCCAACTTGGAAACAATCCAGGAGAGTCGCTTCTTCGATAGTGCTTCTGTGAAGATATCTGCAAGCTGAAGGTTGGTGTTGATGTGAGGAGTAGTAATCCTTCCAATCCTGACAGCATCACGAACAAAATGGTTTTCAACCTCTATATGCTTGGTTCTCTCATGGAACACCGGATTCGTGGAAATATATGTAGCAGATTTGTTGTCACAATATAGTGGAATAGGAGTAGTGACAATAATACCAAGTTCTTGTAGAAAAGTTAATAGCCACGTGATTTCACAAGTAGCTTGAGCCATCACCCTGTACTCTGCTTTTACACTGGATCTAGATACAACAGTCTGCTTCTTGCTTCTCCAAGTAACAAGATTTCCTCCAACCATCATAGCATAACATCTGGTGGAGCGTCGATCCTATGGTGAGCTTGCATAATCTGCATCAGCATATGCAATAATATCGGTGTATCCATTTGTCCCATAGAAGAGACCACTTCCCGGTGATTCCTTCACATATCGTAGAATCTGAAGATCATCATGCCCGTGACTGTAACAAGGTTAATCCATGTGTTAACTAGCTCTGCTCACTGCATAAGAAATATCTGGTCTGGTGACAGTAAGGTAAAGAAGTTTGCCAACCAGGTTCCTATATCGAGTAACATCTTCGAAGATAGGATCAGAGGATGTGAAGTGTTTCTTAGGATCTACGGGAATACCAACGGGTTTGCACCCAAGTAATCCGGCTTCCATAAGAATGTGCAGACAGAATTTTCTTTGTGCAAGATGAAGATCCTCTGTAGTGCATAGTACTTCTATGCCCAAGAAATATCGTAATGGACCAAGATCCTTGGTAACAAATACCTTTTGGAAGAAGGCCTTGGTCTCTAGTATCACTATATCATCATCACCTGTGATGACCATATCATTCACATAAACTGCAAGAATAATAGTACCAGTTGCTCGTCTTCTGACAAACATAGAATAATCGGAGGTTGTTCGTCGGAAGCCAAGAGTATTGATCTCAGCGGTAAGTCTGTCGAACCATAACCTTGGGCTCTGCTTTAGGCCATATATTGCTTTGCGAAGTCGATATACAAACTCCCCCTCAACTTCATAACCCGGAGGATGCATCATATATACTTCCTCATCAAGATCACCTTATGGAAACACATTTTTCACATCTAACAGAAAGATAGGCCATGCCTTATTAGCTGCCACAGACAGAATAGTCCTTATTGACCCCATATGCGCAACCGGTGAGAATGTCTCAAAGTAATCTACTCTATATATCTGTGTGAAGCCTTTTGCCACAAGACGAGCTTTCAACCTGTCAATCGACCCATCTGGTGATTGTTTAGTCGTGAAGACCCATTTACATACCATAGGTTTAGTCCCTTTGGGACATTGCACTAGATCACATGTTCCCCTGGAAATAAGAGCATCCATCTCGTCATCCATGGCCTTTCACCATCCTGAATCCTGCAAAGCACTATGGTGGTCTCTTGGAATAGAAATGGTCATGAGAGCATCTGCATATCTTCTATCAGTGGTTGATAAACTAGCAGTAGAAGTAAAATGAGATATGGGATGAAGTGTGCACTACCTCTTAGTTCTGCGTAGAGCAATGGGAAGCTCCTTAGGAACATCCGGGACAACAATGGAGTGGACACTTGAATTAGGTATATCATCCTGCAATAAAAAAATAGGTAATGGAACATTTGGTGATTGGGATTTTTGTTTTATCTTATAGACAATGGGTGGAGGTGGGAGATCAAGAGGGATATCGGTAACAGATTGTGTGAAGAAGCTGGCCTGCTCAAAAAAGGTTATATCTGCAGATATATAATAGCGGTGTCCAATTGGATCATAGCACCTGTAACATTTTTTAGTATGAAAATAACCAAGATAAACACATTTAATAGCACGAGGAGAGAGTTTGTCAGTAGTGTGAAAGTTATGAACAAATACAACACATTCAAAAATTCGTAAGGGTAGAGGACAAGGTAGCTCAGTTGGGTGGAACAGAGAGAAGGAGGTGGATCCATTTATGGATGGAGATGGAACTTTGTTGACAAGATGGATAGCAATTAAAACAGCATCCCCCAATAGGTTTGGGAACATTCATCTGGGGTGAGGAGGCATCGGGCTATATTTAGAGGCGTCTGAGTTTCCTTTCGGATACCCTGTTTAGTTGCGAAGTGTAAGGACATGATGTTTGGTGAATTGTGCGGTGGGATGCAAAGAAGTTGGTTAGATCATGTTGAGTGAATTCCAAAGCGTTATCTTTGCAAAAAATTGAACACCAGAGGAAAAGATATTATTGACATAATGGAAGAAATTCTTAATGACGTTCTTTTAATGGATAGAACCAAGATGATCAATTGTAGTCACCGACAAAAACAACAAAGTACTTATGTCCACTAAGGGTACGGACTGGACAAAATCCTCAAATATCACAATGAACTAAAGAAAAAGGATTTTTGCGGCGAGGTTCAGAACAAGCAGGGAAGGGCGCTCAATGATGGTTCCCGAACTGGCACGGCACTCAAAGGGCTTGAGCGTAGAAAGGGGGAACATTAAAGAGAGAGCTTTGGTGAACGGATGACTGAGGCGAAGATGTTAAAGAAAGGGATTGACGGAAATAGATGTAGCACCAGCAAAACCAGAATCAGAGGGGATATCAAGATAATATGGGTCGTTCTCATATACCCCACCAAAAATATGTCTCGTCAGGATGTCCTGAAAATAATAACAGAATTCATCAAAAATCACATGACAGTTAAGTTCCTGGCATAACATATGAATAGATAAGAGACTAAGCTGAAAATCAGGAGCACAGTGCACATCAATAAGTCAGAGTTTGGATGAAAACTCCATAGTCCCCACACTAGTGATAGGGGAATGTGCTCCATTGGCAACCCCAATAGTCCTCACAACGGAAGATAGATGTGCAGAGGTGAGAAGACTACCTTCCCTCGTCAGATGAGTAGAGGCACCAGAGTCAATAATCCATGCAAGGATGGATGCAGAGGCAATATTAGAAAGTGTACCTGAAGTAGTGTCTAGACTCGCAGTAGGAGTAGAGGTACTAGTGTTACTGGTAGAATTTTGTAGAAGCTGACGTAGACGATCATACTCAGATGCAGTGAAGGATGTCTGACTACCACCAGACGGTTGTTCTGACGAGGTATCTGTATTATCATATGGGCCTTCGTATGAGGTAGCCTCATAGGCATTGTTGGCATTAGTAGGCATGCCAAACTTTGCCCAATAACGTTCAGATGGATGATTCCAACGTCCGCAGTAAGTGCATGTTGGATAGCGGGCGGTGGAAGGATCCCGTCCACATCCACGTCCGAAATCACATCCTTGTCAGCCTCGTGGCCATGACCACGGCTTAAGTCATGATAGCATCCTCCTTGGTAGTTAGGCCCCCCTCTAGCAAAATGTGCAGTAGTCTCCATACATAGCTGAGGGGAGGGAGAATCAAGTTCATGTAGTCAACCATATATGGTCTCTAGAGTGGGTAGCGCAGCAGCGGTTATAAATTGATCCTTCACAGTCTTGTATCGCGGATGTAATCCTGACAAGAAATGATACACTTGTCATTCTGCATGCTCACCTATCTGCTTATCACAACAAGCAGGTTGAAAGATAAGAAGTTCCTCAAACAGGCCTGTGTGGAGCCTGTAGTACTCGACCAAGGATGTATCTCCTTGATTTGCAGACCAAATCCGTGTGTGGATATCTGAGAGCCTGGACTTAGTTGTCTTTTGAGAGTAGGTGTTATCAAGGCTCTCCCACATAGCCTTTATCGTCTCCTTGTAAAGAGAATTTGATACAATATTTAGATTAACGTTGTTTGTCATCCAAGTAATCACTTGGCAGTTGTCCACGTACCAGGTATCGTAGTCTTTGTCCATCTCCTTGGACGGATCTTTTGTGAGAACATAGTTCTTTCGTTGACCACCAACAAACACCTTGAAGGATCTTGGCTATAGTACAGAGTTCTCAGAGCCTTCTAGCTTTATAGAAGTTCCATGTACCATCACAGAAGAAGTTGGGTACATGGGCTTGGGCTCTACAGATGCCATAGTGGTCGAGTAGGTCAAGAAAAAGTGACCTAGTTAGTTCTTGCAGTCTTATTCAAGCATCACGGAGACCTAGCAGTGCATCTATTAGGTAATCGGCATCAAGTGATGATACCCTAGGTGATCGGCAAAGGAGAGAGAGGTAGTTGATGTACGGGAAGCAGCGCGGGGCATCTAGGATGACATTGGAGAACACTTATGGTAGCGCAAGAAGCCTGGGCTGGCGTCTGGCGGCACTGGGGGGTGCCTAGGGCGTGAGCAGAGGCGTGGGACACCTGGGATGGCGCGGGCGAGCGCCTGGGGCAGCGCTGGGCTGCCTGGAGCAGCGAACAGTGGCGCGGGCTGCGTTGCAAGCTCTTGGAGTCGTCACAAGTAGGCGGTTGCTGCTTAGGGAGGACTTGGGGCTAGCGGTGGCAGAGGGATTTAGGTCAGAACACCGATCTAGGATCGTTGCTCTGATACCATGTGGAAAAAAGAATGAAAGAATAGAAAGGCTTGTTTTATTCTAGAGGTCTATGGATCCTTATATAGGACAAAACCCCAGAAAGCTCAAAGGAGAAAATACATAAATGCCTCATAGAATATTCCTGCCACAACATATACTCCTACCACATAGAATATTCTCTTAACATATACTTTTGCTACATAGAATATTCTCTTAACATATACTCCTGCCATATAGAATATTCTCTTAACGTATATACTCCTAACAATTAGTATGTAGTGTTCTCTTAACATATACTCATGCCATATAGAATATTCTCGTAACATACATTTTTCCACTTGAAGTATGGTTGATTAGAGGAGTTCTTTGCTTCCATTTTAATACCATAAACCATACTAAGACAGGCATTCCAAGTTGTGTACAAGCATCCATGCCTCCCGCATGGCTCATCATCATATCACAACATTGTGTTTATGAATTCTAAAAATCACATTCAATGTGTATATTAGGCTAAAAAGAGGAAAATGTAGGATCTTGACCAAAGTTAATAACACCAAGGATTAGGACAAAAAAGGTACCAGTGGCTAGTGAAGATATAAGCTCAAGGTAGAAGTACAAATGGTTTATCACGTTCGACATAAGTATTTCCTATTTCATATAAGGACATCATCATATCTTTTCCTTCTTTGATGTTTAGGGTTTCACCTCTATATAAGAAATTTGCAGCCTCAATAAGAATTATCCCATTCCAACCTACTTTTTCACACAGTATCAAAGTGACAGTCCCATAATAGAACTCTTGGCCTCACCTGCTCGAAACCCTAGCCCCCACCTTCCACCTCCCATAGTCGAAAGTCTCAAGAACCACTCAAGTCACCACCCACAATCACTGCAAGGGTCGTCAACCCATCTAGTGGGTGGTAGTGATCAATTAGTGTCCAAATGCACCGCCCATAAAAACATCCAGCCGACCATGTTACCCCTCGTGGTGCTGCCAACCCCTAACGGTACAACCAGTCGTTCAGTTGTGTTGTACACGCACTCATGTGGAGTATATGGAGGAAGATCTACTCGCGCGTAACTCTTTTAAGAATTCTGAACATCAGTTTTTTAAGTTCCATATATTGTTGCAATAAGGATGACGAGAGGAACGAATGCATGGCTTCAAGAATGAAATTTGTACCGAAAAGTTTTGGACTAGTCGATCAGCTTAAAGGTGACTAATCAATCAATTTTTATGGTTGGTTAGGGATTTGATCAATCACCCCAGATTAGTTGATCGATCAGTAACTGATTGATTAATTTGACAAACTGATAGATCAATCAAACTCATAGACCAAATTTTGATTGAGCAGAGTCAAACTGACTGATTGATCAGTTGACCTCCTGGACCCAAATCAGAAATTGAAAATGGGATCTTTGATAATGGAAAATGAAAAGAATGTATAGAGATCATTGCATGGGATAGAATAACATAAACCAAGGTTATTGCGTAATAACCCAAAATATTTTTATGATTTAAATGTTAACTCATTGAGTAAATATAAAGAAAAGGGGCCCAACTCCCTACGGAAGGAAGAGATAACCGCGTAATGAGTGTCATGAGTGAATGCATTATGACAATTCACATGTTTAAATACAAATCGAATACTTAACAAGTTGCTAGTGATGGTTGTGGTGTGGTTGCTCGTGTCTCGTTAAGAACACTTCCTATAGTGGATGTTCGCCTTGCAGAAGGATGTGCTTCCTATGGTGCACAGGTAGATGGAGATAGGCTTCACAAGGGATGGGCATTCAGCTTGGACCCCGGGTTAAACGTAGATAGTCATGATCCCAAAAAGACAAGGTGGGTGACGTGTTGTACTTGGTGCTTTCAAAATCTGCTCGACGGAGTTTGATGCCAAGTAGTGTAGTTGGTAGTTTAAGTTTCATCCTTGTACATAGAGTTATGACTTGGAACAACATTTGATGTAGTCGCACCAAGTAGTATTCGCAGTGTTAACCTCATGAGGGAGTTCCGAATTGTGGTTACTTAAGAAGGAGAACAATGAATAGGTTTCCTATTTATAGAGAAAAAATGAAGTCCTTGGAAGCTTTTACACGAGTGTACTATAATAAGATTGTTAGAAAATAGAGAATGCGGAAGCGGAATGATAAACAGATCATAAGAATAGAGAAAGATAAAACATGGAAGACAAGGATTTTTACGTGGAACCTACTCCTAAGGAGTGGGATGAAACCACGGGAGAAGGTCTCAAAGGTCCAGGTTATGCATTGCCCTTTTTTCATATGACTACAGGGTTGTGGGGCTCTATATATAACACCCACGCAGTCTCCACATCTCTAAACTGATAGATGCTGGACTAAAAACTGGATGGGGTAAATGGATCATGGAGAGATCTATTTACCCAACTCCCATACATATGGCGCACAACCAAATACTCCAAAACTCCACCTCAAGCAGGAACATGCAATGCTCAGCTTGGACAAATAGAAAGAAACTCAACTCACACTAGAAGACACTACGGACAATATCAACTCAACGCACACAACTTTCGGTTGCTGTCGAGGACGTTGCTTCTCATGTTGTGCAAGTGAGGAGGACGAACGGGCTTGAGTGTGAGTCAGTTGAATCTCCTCGTCGGAGAGCATGTGCTCTGTATTGTGTCTGTCAAAGTCACTGCAACTGGAAATGAGTCTCCTCGTCGGAGTACTCTATCCCGTCACAACAATGTGGACAACTGCTCCATTTCTGAAAAGGGCCGAACTGGAAAAGGTCGTGGAAGTGCAATCCTCGTCGGAGTCCACGGTTGCTGGAGAATGGAGTCTGAAAAGTCTCCTCGTCGGAGAATTGTGTCTCTCCCATCTGGCACAGAGAATGGTACACTATTCTGGAGTACCTATGATACCACATGAAAACCCTTACTAATATCGCATAGGGAATGGTCCTCTACTCTGGAGTCCCTATGGCTCACAAATGGTCGAACAATAACAAGAAAAGATGGGGACCACTACAAAAGATGGCAAACATCTGCTCATCTGAAAAGACCGCATACATGTGCGAGTCTGAAACTGAGGACTCGAAATCAATCGTCGAGTCTGAAACTGTAGAGTCTGGAATCCAAATCTAGTCTAGAGAATCTGACATCTGAATGGACCTGTGACTCTACACAACACTCCCCCTTTCTCCCATACTTGTTGGAAAAATCAACATCGACAAATTCAGGAGAAGACAAGATATTGAGGAAAAAAATGAACATTCTTGACTTTTCTTCATCATTTTTTTAATAGCGGTCCATTTTTTTAAACGATTTTTTAAAAGTCATTTCAACAACTTTTTTACGGCTTTTGCACCATTTTTTTTGAAATTTTGTACGGCTTTTCTTTGTACGCACCTCTTTTCCTCAAAACAATAACCTTTTTTCAACTCAAATTTTTACGTCTTTTCAAATTGTCATTTTTTAAAGTTGGTTTACCTCTTTTTTTTAAAACATTTTTTTTTAACACTCGACCCAACGTGGCCCTTAAATCTGCAATATTTTTTTTAAACGCCAGGTGCTCCAACCCAAAATGGGCTCTTATTTTTTTATAAGGGATGGCAAGCAATCCTAGGGTTCCCATCGTAAGAACGTCCTTGTATCCATGTGCTGCCGCTGATAGGGGATTCTCTGCTTCTTCGCGCGCCGCCCGGGAGTTCTCGCTGCCGAAGGAGCGCAGCAGCGGGGAGCGCTGCCGCCCCGGAGGGAGCAGCGAGAGGGAGGAGATCTCGCAGCTCCATTATGCGCACGGACGTGCCAAATGGTGGGGTGGCGCCTAGGTCGCCACCTAGTGGTACGCGCATGGGGCTTTGTCGAAGGAGATAGGCGACATCTATGACTTGGGTTGCGATGCCTTGTTATCGCTTGTGTGCGGTTCTTGCGCTGTGCGTGGAGTAACCGGAGGTCTTGCGCGCGACAAGGGGAGAAATCGCAAAGCTCCGATAGGGTGCCTAGGGTTGTGCGACGTCGGGTTAGGGCGTGGAGATGTGGCGGCGCCACTGCACACAAAGGAGGGACTTCTTCAAACGGGAGCCCTGGAAGAGGGGCTCGGGGATGCGCATGCTGGAGGAAGATGCTCCTCCCTGGAGCATCGAAAGAAGGAGATCTTGGAGAAGGTCGGTCGTAGAAGAGAAGCCCCAAGATGGTGTTTTCACTGGCAAGGCGGAGGAGATGATGTTGGAAGCCGTGTCGCCCGAGAGAGAGATGGGGTACCGCGTACACGCTTGGTGGCTGAAGGCAACGCACAAACATAATTAGGTTCTATTAAAACCCTAGAATTTTGGACCGAACTTGAACAAACAAAAATATTCTTCAACTGATAAATCTTTAAAAACATAGAACCCCAAAAACGAATCTCGAAAAATAAAGAGCTTGAAATCCTCGAGAATCGACCCGCTCTGATATCATGTTAGAAAATAGAGAATGCGGAAGCGGAATGATAAATAAAGCATAAGAATAGAGAAAGATAAAACATGGAAGACAAGGATTTTTACGTGGAACCATACTCCCTAAGGAGTGGGATGAAACCACGGGAGAAGGCCTCAAAGGGCCAGGTTATGTTGCACTTTCTCCATCTGACTACAGGGTTGTGGGGCTCTATATATAGCACCCACGGAGTCTCCACATCTCCAAACTGTTAGATGTGGGACTAAAGACTGGATGGGGTAAACGGATCCTGTAGAGATCCATTTACCCATCTCCCATACATATGGCGCACAACCAAATACTCCAACAAAGATGGATAATGATTTGGGAGAACCCAAAGTCATACCCTACAACATTGATGATATTTTCCCATGGATAGTGGACTTGAATGGTGTTGTGATGGTTTATTGCATCTTAGCGATAACTAGAGAATCAAGGTCATATGTGTGACAGACACAATGTAAGTTGAGTTATGCCTTGTAAAGGTACGCTTCGCAGTAAGTGTGTATGTACCCTCGAGAGAGAGCTAGTACGCTTCTTATTATCTTTACACTAGTACTTAGTGTTAGCATCATTGTTGGGAAAATGCTCATATTATTACCTTTTTTGTGGACCCAACAAGAGTACCCGAGCAACCAAAGCAATAGTATTCGTATATGCAAGCTTTACCTTCAGACTTCACTAGATAGGGTGTGTTACTTTTTTGTACAGCTTCTTTGTTTATACCATTTACAACTTTTGTGTGGCTGAGACATATTGTTTTAGCCTTACATATATGCATGTTCTATCTCTCGTGGGGATGAATTATATTTTTGATATAATGAATGAGAATAAAGAGTTTTTTGATTCTTTATTTATTCTCTTGTTAAATTATATTTTAAATGGTAATCTATAATGCATGAGATGAATTTGCTAAGATTAGAGATCTTGGGTGTGCTGGACATTAATGTATGTGGCATCCCCAAGGAACAAAGTGTGGCAAGTTGTCACATACATATTTTCAGCAGATACCTAAATATCATCTCATCTATATGTGAATTTGGTACATATCTTAAGGGAACTCCTCCCTTATCTAATACTATCAGCATATTACATGATTGTATAAAGAGCTTGTCGTTTTTAAGACCACATGTTGCGCCAAGCATATTGCCAGAGCGGTCTGAGTAGCAAGCTTACCGGTTTCTTATGAATCTGAGTCCTCGCTGCCATACAACAAAGGATCGATTCCTCATTGTTGACATAGTTTTATCTCTTCAGACGATATTCAGTTGTCTTCAATAGCTTTAGTCTACTTTCGTCTAACCTACAAACTTCATATAGTGGAGAACACAACTTTTCTTACATTATCAAGATATAGTGATCGTTAGGGTTTTTGTGGTGGTCGAGGTCGTCATTTTGGTCATGGATGAGGATGTGGTTATACTTTGTGTATATATTGTAACAGGTCTAATCACTCGTTCGACAAATGTAAGATGAAATTTTGTAGATCCCTAATGGTCAACCAAGAGTCTGTCAAGTTTGATGGTTTTTCGACTACCACTGAGAAGAATCAGCAAGCCATTTCAATTATTCTCTACAGATTACTCTCGAACTATGCAATTTTTACAAAGTATTCCCGCTACTTCTTCTGATTATGCACCTATTGCTAGTCTTGGTGACCACCTCATGTACTATAGTGAAATATGAATCTACATCGCCTCCAACATGGATTATTGATTATGGAGCTTCTCGTCATCTAACCGAAGACAGTAGTTTCCTAACCTTCTTCACATGTGAAATCATTTTGATTAGTTGATTGATGCATCATAAAATTGAGAATTGGGGGGATTAGGATTTTTTAAATTAGGGTCTGTGGCAATTTTGATTTTTTTTGAGATAATGAGATCGCGTGTAATCTCTAATTGTGAGTTATTAAGGGTGTAACCCCGATACGCATATTCACAGTATTTCAATTCCGATCGCATTAGATTCTTGGATAGCGACAGTCTTCCGACTTGCCGTAAGTCCGAGAAGGGAAATATGACATTCATATTCAATTAACACAGATGCCACCAATTTCATTAATTTTCATATTATATCCCAAGAAGAGAAAAAGCACAGTAGAAATATTTGTGAACATCAACAACTGTAATCAATGATATATGTTCTTACACAGAATCATGGCGTCTAGGGCCGACCTTTTCATGTTCTATTTGATTCTGGTGCGGCGCATTCTTTTCTTGTATAGTGGCTACTAGCTTCTTTAGATAGATTTGCAAAGACTTTATCATCTCCATATCACATCCTAGGGTCAGGCGTCCAGTTGTTCGTCATTTCCCTGATAGTTAGACACTTACCCGTACTGATTGGCGGTCACTCGATGATCGCAGATTGTCTACCCCTACAGCTTGATGAGTTCGACTTAATTTTAGGTATAGATTGGTTATCAGCTCATCATGCACTTGTTGATTGCTTTAGGAAGTACTTTTGAGGGTACTATATATGACTTCACAATGAAGTACATTTCAGTGTTGCGAGCTCAGCGACTTGTTGATCAGGGTTGTGATTCATACATTACATTTGTTTGGGAGGTACCTGATCAGGAGCCAATGATACAGGACAACCGAGTAGTATCAGAATACCTAGATGTGTTTCCTGATGAGCTAATAGGATTACCTCCTAAGAGAGAGATTGCGTTCGAGATCACATTACTACCAGATACATAGCCGATCTCGATGGCTCCTTACCATATGGTACTAGCTGAGTTGTGGGAGTTGAAGGTGCACTTACAGGAGTTACTTGATTTGGGATTCGTGAGACCGAGCACTTCATCTTGAGGTGCTCCGGTTCTATTTGTCAAGAAGAAGGATGGATCCATGAGGTTATGCATCGATTACAGGAAACTGAACAAAAGAACGATGAAGAACCGTTATCCTTTGCCACGCATCGATGATTTGTTCGACCAGCTCCAGGGATCTTCGGTATTTTTGAAGATCGACCTTCGATCAGGCTATCATCAGTTGAGGATTCGTACGTCGGGTATTCCGAAGACAGCCTTCAGGACTCGCTATTGACACTACGAGTTTGTGGTGCTGCCGTTTGGGCTCACCAATGTACCTGCAGCATTCATGGATATGACGAACCGGATCTTCCGTCCATATTTAGACAAATTTGTGGTAGTGTTCATTGATGATGTGCTCATATATTCACGAATTGAATGGGATCACGCGAATGATCTACGGATTGTCTTGGATACATTGCCGGAGCACAAGCTATATGTGAAGCTAAGCAAGTGTGAGTTCTGGTTATCCTAGGTCTCATTTCTAGGGCATGTTATTTCTGAAGCAGGCATTGCAGTTGATCCTGCAAAGATAGAAGCAGTTATGTCTTGGGAGCAGCCCAACACTGTCACGCAGATTCGAAGCCTCCTTAGACTAGCAGGCTATTACAGACGCTTTGTCAACGGATTTTCACGCATAATTCGCCCTCTGACACGATTGACGCAGAAGGAAGTTCCATTCATTTGGGACGATTCTTGTGCGCAGGCCTTCAGTACACTGCAGGAGAGATTGACTACAGCGCCTATTCTAGCTCTTCCTTCAAGCCCTCAGGATTATGTCGTATACACAGATGCATCTGGAGAAGGTCTAGGAGCAGTGTTGATGTAGAGAGGACAGGTGATTGCTTACGCATCACAACAGTTGAGGCCGTATGAGCGAAACTACCCCACGCATGATTTGGAGTTGGCGGCAGTTGTCTTCGCCTTAAAGATCTAGCGCCACTATCTATATGATGTGAATTTCGAGATTTTCACGGATCACAAGAGCCTAAAGTATATCTTTGAACAGAAGGAGCTGAACATGAGGCAGCACAGATGGCTCGAGTTACTGAAGGATTATGATTGCACGATCTCTTACCATCCCGGTAAGCGAAACGTGGTGGTTGATGCACTTAGCTGGAGAGCTCATGCTGAGGGTACGGCAAACTGGCTATATACATGGGATATGCTCGTATCTTTAATCGATTGGCATCCTCAGGAAAGCACATCCATTTCTACCATCGTGCCTCCACGATTCAGTAGTTTGTGGGATCTCATCGTCGAAGGTCAGAAGATAGATCCTTGGATTCGAGATAGATACATGCGAGCCCTCAAGGATGAGATTGATGATTTTGTAGTGACAGATTCCATTTTATGGAAGGCAGGACGGGTCGTTGTGCCCAACGACGAGCAGTTACTAAGGATGAAAACAGTCGGATACGAATATAAATATAGGTATAATCATATCCTTATCCTTTTAAAAATATGAATACGAATGCGGATACAAATATTGACGAATGTGAAAAATGTGTTACCATATTATTAAAAACAAATACAAATATAAAACGAATACGATACGAATAATAAAAGAAATACTTGAAAGATTAACTAAAATATACATGTTTAAGATTATTTAAACATAAAATATTCATAACAATTATATCGACAATGGTGAATGTAATCATAAAATGTTATACACACATTTATAAATAAACATATTACTATACTAATGTTGGAAAACGAATATACGATTACGAATGCAAATATTTGTGAATATCAAAGTGATATCCATATCTGCATCCATTTTAAAACGAATACGAATATGAATGTCAAAATATGTATAGAACGAATACGATAGTAGATCGGATACGAATATATTCACATTAGTTTTCATCCCTAGCAGTTACGCAGAGACATACTTGACGAGGCACACAGTTCACGGTTATCTATCCATCCAGGTAGCACAAAGATGTATCGTGATCTGCGCCGACATTTCTGGTGGGATGGAATGAAGCGTGATGTGGCGCAACATGTCAGCAAATGCATGACTTGTCAGATGGTCAAGGCCGAACACAGGAGACCACCAGGATTACTGCAGTCTCTCCCCATTCCCGAGTGGAAGTGGGAGAGCATTTCTATGGATTTTGTCATGTGATTGCCAAAGACACTAGGTGGCCATAATTCCATTTGGGTCGGTGTTAATAGGTTGACCAAGTCAGCCCATTTCATACCTGTCAACATGACTTACACTCCATCCAGATTAGCCAAGGTCTATGTGCAGAACATCATCAGGCTACAAGGTATACCACGAGAAGTGGTGTCTGACAAGGATTCGAGATTTACATCACACTATTGGCATCAGTTCATGTCAGCACTACAGACAGAGCTGAAGATAAGTTATGCATATCATCCGCAGACAGATGGGCAGAGTGAGCGCACCATTCAGACACTCTAGGATTTATTTCGCGCTTGCACTTTGGAGTGGAAAGAGTCCTGGAAGGATCATCTGTCATTGGTTGAGTCCACGTACAACAACAGCTATCATTCCAGTAT
Organism: Ottelia alismoides; assembly: GCA_037367405.1. Classification (NCBI taxonomy): domain Eukaryota; kingdom Viridiplantae; phylum Streptophyta; class Magnoliopsida; order Alismatales; family Hydrocharitaceae; genus Ottelia; species Ottelia alismoides. Next base: position 216,966 of record JAZKJV010008863.1, on the reverse strand, counting down.
CGGCATGGCACCATTCGAAGCCCTATACGAGCGAAGATGCCTCACACCTCTCAGCTGACGAGAGGTAGGTGATCATGCTCTTTACTCCGTAGATCTCCTAGAGGAAATCGCGAGAGTTGTTGATCTTGTGAGACGAAGGCTTCTGACAGCACAAAGCCGCCAGAAGAGCTATGTAGACCGTCGAAGAAGAGATTTGGAATTTCAGGTAATCCATTTCTTTCCTCTTCATCCATTCAATCATGACTTATACATATTCAACTTAAATCTCATATAATGACATTCCTGTAAATTACAGGTGGGAGATCGGGTATTTCTCGTGTATCTCCCATGAAGGGAATACAGAGATTCGGTGTTCGTGGCAAGTTGGCACCACCATATGTTGGACCATTCGAGATCCTTGCTAGAGTGGGGAAGGTGGCATACCGAGTAGCTCTTCCTCCACATCTTTCCAGCATTCATGATGTATTTCATGTATCCAACCTAAGGAAGTATGTGCACGATCCACGACACGTCATCAGTTACAAGAATCTTGACGTAGAGCCTGATTTGACATACGAGGAGAGGCCGGTACAGATACTTGACCGCGCTGTGAAGAAGCTTCGCAGCAAAGAGATTCCATTAGTCAAGGTGTTGTGGCATCGTCACGGCGTCGAAGAAGCGACTTGGGAGACTAAAGCTGATATGAGAGCAAGATATCCACAGCTTTTCTAAATGTAATCCTCAAAACAAGCATTTGTGATTAGATACATATATATATATGGCTTGTTTTCTCTTTGAGGTTTTTACGAGTTCAAAATCATTTGAGGTTTTTATGGCCATATGAAATCCAAACAAAAACACCTAATGACCTCGACTCGAGTCTCGAGGACGAGACTCCCTTTGAGGCTTTTATATTTGTAACACCAAGAGTCCGCACAAACCCGAATCCAACCCTATTAGGGTCCGATTAATTCAATAAAGTTATCTGGCAACTTTAGATAACCTAAAACGATCAATTGATTGTGAATCAAAAGTCGTTCGGGTGAAATCGATCAAAAATCGGTCGCATCGTAATGCGTGTCGCGGAAAAGCCACGACGCAAATTCGGAAACCGCAAAACGAACCGAGACCGTCATTAATCCGATTTCGACGAAACAAGACTAACGGAATCGACCGTTCGTCAATTGGAGGTCGTTTGATATTTTTAAAATCGCAAAATTTAAACCCAAACCAAAACCGTATCTCAAAAATTTCGGGGGTTCAAAACCCAATCGAAAGTATATCAATATTATACTCATATTAATCGCCATTTTGAAACAATCGAAATGAAATATTTCACTTCAAAATCCGAGGTCCGAGGCACACATACGGACAACTTTATCTCTATGTATGTTAAATAAGAAGAAAAATTGATTTAAAAAATGTGCTGAACAGTAGCGGGCTACGGCAGTTGTACTTTTAAAATATATATATCACTCTTCTCCACTTGGCCTTTCCCTCCTTTCCACTTAACAGTCCACTCTTCACCACATGACAAGCAAATTAAGTCCTCTCTCTCTATTTAAACCTTTCCAACGTTAAGACTAAGAGCCAAATGCTCTTCTTTCCTATCCGAAATCCCCCTCTCTTTTCTATTGACCAAATTTCCTCAACTGTCTCTCCAATCTCCTGCCAATTTGAGCTGCTACAGCAGCTGCCAGGACTGATTGAGCAACCATTTCTGCTCATGGAAGAGCAGCAGGAGCAGCTGTCTTCAAAAAAATCAATCAACTGCTCCTTGCCAAGAAACTGAAGCTCTTTTTGTGCTCATATCTACTGCTGAAAGCCCCCTTGAAGAAGCTCTCATGCATGCAATATAATCCTCAAGAACAGAAGATCCAAATAGGTACGTTCCCACCCTGCCTTATTGCTGCCATGCATGCAAATTTTACACTAATTTGATCCCACGTTGATGCCCTTGTTCATATACAATTCGTTATTTTGATTTTCAAACAGTGGTTGTTTGGTAGAGAGAGAAAAAAAAGATCACCTAATCTCTTTATCAAATATTGCATCATTTTGTATAGAAAACAGTAAAAGTTTATGATCGTGCAGATTTTTGTTATTAAAGTAAATAAGATATTTTCATATAATTATGCCTAACATTATAATAACTAATATGATATCAGTCGTCTGTTCAAAATCATTTTTTTTGGAATTGATAACTATATGTGTTTGCATCAATGAATCATTGATATCTGATGTGGCTGGAGTATATATATTCCATGTGTATCAGAGTTAATCTAGAAGATATTTATGCTATTTTAATTGCATAAATTGCTCTGTGGTTTTGAGAAAATCTGCTATTTTACAAAAAAATTGTCAATGCCTGTATATATGGCAAGTAAAATCTACAGAAGTAGTGACTTCATAAATCAAGATTTGTGCAATACGTCAAGTTGAGTCACGGATGTCTGGAAGTATCATATGAGGATGATGGAGCATTTTATAATATAAGATTTCCATCTAAGTTTCCACTAACTAATCAATGACTGGTTGTTAGTTGAATTAATTTTTTTTTATATTCCTCTATACATTGCAGTCCTCCTGTCAATATATAAAAGAATAACTCGGAAGCCAAGTATATTAGCCTGCCATTTGATTTGATACCCTCTCTGAACATAGAAACTAAGCAATAACTCTACCATACACATGTTGGTACACTGTCGATATAATATGAAAATGGTTTCTATTATTAATAAGAAGGGTGGGCACAAACTATGCAAAATTTATATTCCCAGCCTTTTTAAGGTACATAAAAGTCATATATATATATATATATATATATATATATATATATATTGCCCAGTTAATGTCATTTGACGACTAAAGATGAATGGATGATATCTCCTTTCTGCATTAGTGTTAAATTATGAAATAATAAGATAATTAAAAGTAAATACTCACATATATCTCTTATATATCAATATAGCAAAACACTACTTTAACTTGAGATCGTATGGATCAAGTTAGAGTATTGAAGAGTCTGGTGGCTAAATGGTTGAAACTACCAGTTTAAATGAAACAGTAATTGGATTTTTCTTATTAATAAAAAAAAATCTTTTCACATAGCCAGGATCAGTCACAGTCTCAAGAGAATATATATATATATATATATATATATATATATTGTAGGAAATCATATTTTATACCCTCTTTATTATAGACCATGTCGATTACGGTATCATTTGAAATCTCCTTTAGTTGAGTCCTCAAGTCTGCGAATAGGATTTCGCAGGCTCTTAGTTTTGTTGGGATCTATGTGGAAATTTGGGACCCATCTTACACTAGTTATTAATTTGAGTATGGAATTTTCCTTTATTTATTTTATTTTGTAATTTCAACCCTATTATATATAGGGGATGGTAGCCATTATTTCGGAACAGTTGAAATTAAAATTAGAGTTTCTTGATAACCTCCCCCCCCCTTTACGTTTCTCTACTAAAATAAGGTACAATAGGCATGACTTCTTCTTCCTGCTCCCCTTTCCCAAAATTCCCACTCCACCCAAAATTCTCATATGCATCACTAGTAGTGCACTTTCACCTATTACCTTTATCAATACTATGAAGTTCTCTTCTAGACTTAAGTATCATATAGTTTTGCATGCACCTAACTTTTCTTTGGGCTTATCATTGTGTTATGAGCTTAGTTGTTAAGTGATTTTCTATGAGCAACAACAACAAAGCCTTGTCCCGTACTAAGTAGGGTCAGCGACATGGATTTTTTGCATCCATTCGTATCTATTAGATCCAAATAACTCAGATCCCTTTAAATGGTATCCTTCCAACACTTCTTAGGGTTTCCTTGCCCTCTCTTAACATGCTCAACATACCAAATCTCACATCCTCTAACAGATGCATCACTCGATCTCCTCTGCAAATGGTCAAACCACCTTTAGCGGTTCTCTCTCATCTTGTCCTCTATTAGAGCTACTCCAACTTTCCTTCTGATCACATCTTTATGAATCTTATCTTTTCATGTACAACCACATATCCATCATAGCAGTTTCATTTCTACTACTATCATTCTCTGCACATGTCTATGATTCACATGCCAACATTCAAATCCATAGAGTAAAGCAGATCTCATAGCTGATTGTAATACTTTCATTTTATTTTTGTTGGAGTATATGCGTCATTCTTCTATAGATGATTAAATGGATCCCTCCATCCAGTGTTTATTCTCACATCTACCAGGGGTGGGACTTGGAGGGATTGTGGAGGCTATATAAGAAGCCTCAGACCTCATGTATCAAATGAGAATATTGAATGCAACATATGGCCTTTTGAGGCCTTCTCCCGTGATTTCATCATGCTCCTTAAGGAGTAAGGTTCCATGTAAAATCCTGGTGTTCTTAATATTTACTTCATTATCTCTGATATTAGCTTCTGCATTTTGTGATTTTTAACATGGTATCGGAGTGGGTTCAATTCTCGTGGATTTAGTGTTGAGATTTATGTTCATGTTATGTTCAAGATTCGATTCAATTATTGTTCTCTCTTGAAAATCATTTTTTATGAAGATAATGTTCTGAAGATCATTAATGTTAGAGATTATATATTATGTTCTCGAGTTTCTTAAAACCCTAATTTTTGCTACTGCAGGTGCTCCAGGCAGCCATCAACCCATGGTGGTTGTGTTCGTCCTGCTCCTCCGATCTTCAATCCAAACAATGCAGCAGGCACCTTCTACGATTGTCATCTCACAGCAGCATCACAGGCGAAGAACCCATACATGCCTTTGGCGGCGAGCTCAAGGTGGTGCCCTCACCGCAATCAACAAGGAGCGCCAGGCAGTTCCCCTCCGCATATTCTCCAGGTGATTATCCAGTCTGCGTAGATCTTATGCGGAACCTCCCATACTCCAAGCGATGGTGGTCGGCATCGCGCTATAAAAAAATTGTTGTTGTTGCGCACTCCCTATGCGACGCTCCACCCCCCCTATCGCATGAGGCGATTTCCTCCAGCATACCAGGTATCGTTCCTCAGCTCCAAGCTCTAGGCGGCACTGCTCTCCCTCGCAAAGTTGAAGAAAGAAGAAGAAGAAGAAGCTCCATTGCGGAGCCCCATATCGCACAGGAGGTGTCATATCGCAAACCATTGTCGCCTCCTGACAGAGCTTAAGCTCCATCACCAACGAGCCACCTTCTCAGCATCAGGCAGCAAGATCTAGACAGAGCTACTCCTTCTCCAGGCGCAGGCGGAGGCCTCACCATCTAGTGATGGCGGTGTCGACTACTGCAGAAACCCTAATCGGTGGTGATGGCTCACGAGAGAAGGGTTCTCAAGTGGAAACCCTAATTAAAAAAAGGTGGGGCCTAATTGGGTCGTGATTTCTTAAAAAACAAAAACAAAGAAGAGCCCAATTTGGACTACAGCGTTTAAAAAGAAGAAGAAAGATGCATTTGTTTAGGCCCTATTTAGGCCAAATTTTCAAAAAAATAAGAAAAGTTGTACATGAGAAAAAAAGGGGAAAGGAAAAGTCGAAAAAATTGATGAACGGCTTACTTTAAAAAAAGGAGAGACAGCTATTAAAAATGGGATATTTGAAAAAAATGATTTAAAAATAAAGAGAAACTGAGAAAAAAATAAGATCGGCTTATTTGGTTTCTGTTTCTCCCCATTTCTATGTCTTCCCCCAACTTTGTCGATGTCATTGTTTTCCGACAAATATGGGAGAAAGGGGGTATAGTGTAGAGTTACATGTCGGATTCAGATTCTCTAGACCAACCAGATTTTCATACTCTACAAGTCAGTTTCAGACTCTGCAGATTGGTTCAGAGTCCATGTTCGAGGCACTCCATATTTGAGTGACCCAATTTCTTCGAGTTCTCCAGAGAGAGACTCCTTTTCAGATGTATATCTGTGCGATCAGTTGTGCGGTCCCCATCTTTGTTTTTGATCTCAGAGTTTTCATGTGATTTATAGGGACTCCAGAAGAGAGATCGCATTCCCTATGTCATGTGGGTTAGGGTTTTCATGTGGTTTCATAGGGATTATAGAGTAGATCCCATTCTTTGAGCCAGTATGGGAGAAACTCAGTTCTCCAACGAGGAGACTTTTCAGACTCCGTTCTCCAACAACCATGTACTCCAACGTGGATGTCTTTACGGCTTTTTCAATTTGGCCCTTCAGAGATGGAGCAGTTGTCCACATGATTGTGGCAGGCTAAAGTACTCCGATGAGGAGACCTACTTCCAGTTGCAGTGACTCTGACAGGCGCAATACTGAGAACATACTCTCCGATAAGGAGATTCAGTTTAACTCACACTCTAAACTATTTGTTCCTCCTCACTTGCATGGCATGAGAAGCAACATCCTCGATAGCAGTCGACAGTTGTGTTTGCGTTGAGTTGATATTGTTTGCAGTGTCTTATATGGTGATTTTGAGATTTTTTCTTTTTGTCCAAGCTAAGCATTGCATGCTCCAGCTTCAGGGAGAGTGTTGGAATTTATGTGTCATTCTTGTATAGATGGTTAAATGGATCCCTCCAAGATCCATTTACCACATCATGTGTTTAGTCACACATCTACTAGTGGTGGGAATTGGAGGGTCTGTGGAGGTAAGAAGCCCTAGACCTCCTATATCAGATGAGAAAGTTGAATGCAACATATGACCCTTTGAGGCTTTCTCCCATGGTTTCATCCCGCTTCTTAGGGAGTAGGGTTTTACGTAAAATCCCAGTGTTCTTAGTATATATTTCTCTATCTATGATATTAGCTTCTGCATTTCATAGTTTTTAACTATTTTCAAATTCAAGTTATTTTTGTATGAGAATTGTTATTCCTATCTCTTCTTCTTAATCTTCCAAAAAGTCATCATGCTCCTTTTCCAGCTTCTATAATTGATTCCTTTCTTCTTCACAGAATTTATAAAAGTATTTTCCTATAGGGATTTTATCACTTGTGCCCCTCCGAGATATCGCAATATCAGTTAAACCCCTATCTTTTTGGTAATATCAGTTGTGCCCCTCACTTCTTTCTCCGTCATCACTTGTGCCCTTCCGTCAGATTGACCGTCAAAAAATTAAAATAATCATGGTTTATTCAAACCATGGTGTGGTTAAGAAGGATATTATAGTCAGAACAAAATCAAGGGGAATGAGGGCTCGAGGGAGGAGCTCGGAGCAGACCGCGACGGAGGGAGGGGGAGGCCCAGGGGGCGGGAGCGGCAGGGAGCAGGGGATGGGACGGGGCAGGGGAGCGGCGCGGGGAGCATGAAGCAGGGCAGGGGGGGCGCGGGAAGCATGGGGCGGCGCAGGAAGGGGAGGGGGCGGCCCAGGGGACGCGGGGCGGTGCGGGAGAGGAAGTGCCTGGCATAATCGAAGGTGTAGAACCCGACGAGATCACAATTCAGGAGTGCGTGGAGGATCTCCTCACGCACGGGCATCGTGCGGTACATCTCGGAGGAAGGGAAGGGGAAGGCCACTGCGCACCCGCCCCCGCCTCTTGCAGCGGTGCCCCGCGCCTGCAACCGCCTCCCTCTCTCCTTGCGCCCGCGTCTTCCGTGCGAATTAGCCCAACCGCGCCAACCCACCTTCCCCTCTCCCTCACATCGTTCTGGTGGGCGGGGTCCACGCTGTCGGGGGTGCGGAGGGCGCCCACGAAGATGGTCTCAGACGGGGAGGGGAAGGTCGGCTTCAGCTAGAGGACCAGGGCGTCGAGGTCGCACGAGAACGACCACCCGTGGAGGCTCGGGCTCGACGACGCGTCGCGGCTCGATCGGATGGGGATATGGTGAGCCACGATGATGCGTCGCTCCAGGGGAGGGCTCGGGGACAACGTCGGCGAATCCGGGCCGTCGGAGAAGTTGTGGATGGCTCCCGGAATGTGGATGGCTCCCGGAACGGTTATCGGGAGCCGAGGAGGGTTGGTGAAGTCGGAGCTCGGGGAGGAGCTGGGGCAGGCTGGGGCGGAGAGGGAGGAGTAGGAGGTTGGAGGAGGAGGAAGAGGATGGGGGAAGAGGAGGAAGAAGAAGAGGATGAGGAAGATGGTGTCAAAATGACCATTGAACCATTTTTTTAAACATAATTCCGCTTCTGTCCTCAAAGTTAACGTCCGTTTGCACTGTGGATGGACAGCAACTAACCTAAGGGGCACAACTGATAAAACGACAAGAAGTGAGGGGCACAACTGATATTATCAAAAAAGATAGGGGCATAACTGATATTGCGATATCTCGGAGGGGCACAAGTGATAAAATCCCTTTCTTATATCTGATCTTCCAATCTTCTCATGTCCATTATTCATATTTCTTCTTGACTGAGTAATCATTTTTAGACATCGTGAGGTATATTTCCATTGAATTCTCTAAATAAATTTTACCTCACAGTTATGAAGTTTCATTATCCACCATATCAAACATATTTCTCTTGCATAACAAGTCAGTTTTATCAATTTTATCACATATCTTGGGGTTAGGTGAGGTTGTGGAAACATGGGGAGTATTAAATTGATTATCCACATAAATGAAGTCAACCAACCTAAACCACTCCAAGCATGTAGTATGACACTAGGTTAAGGAATAGGGAGGTCAGCAACTTCATTAGCATATAAGTAACCATTATAGAACAAAAAAATGTAGCAGTACAAGATGGAACGCATAAAGTAACATCCATCACATAGACAACTCGATGAATGGGATCACAACATAGGTATCCCCTTTATGACCTAGAGTACCCAACAAAGAATACACTTTACAACTCAAGGCATAAATTTGTCTAGACCAGAAGAATGAATATGTGTAAAAGAAGAGCACCGAAAGATCTTTGGTTGAACATGAAATGAGATCTTCTCAAGAAAGAGCAAAGAATGGGAGTGTGCACCTCTAAGATGGTGGAAGGCATGCATCATAGACTTGTAATGATTCGGGCATATAAAGAAATAATTATTCCTCTCAGTTACACCATTCTATTAAGAGATGTAGTTAGACGATGCATGGTAGATGATAACATGTTCCGGAGTGATTGCAAAAATAAAAAAACACTACCTGGTGAAAAAATGACATGAAGATTCAAAGCATTTTTCATTTCCATTTGAATATTTTTTAGAACACTGCCAACTTAGGCTTTTAATTTCAATAAAAAACATCTATATACATGAGCGAAGTCCTCGACATTAACAAGGTAGGTCCCCATACATCAAAATACATTAGGTTAAAAATAGACTTAGATACTCGACTATATACACCTAGGATCGAGTTCCTATGATATTTTTCGAGTTGACAAGTCTCGCACTAAGACAAGGAGGTTGGAATATACGGCAAAACTCTACTCATTTTTGGTAGTCGAAAATTACCGATATGGGGTGCAATAAGAAAGCATGACTAAATGGAGGTTGCCTCAAATGGAGTTATGACCACAACTAATCGTCTATTTTGTAAGTATATCCCTACAAATATGAGACATCCGATCCCCCCACAATTTGCCTCTTTTGTAATTTTACAAAGAGAAATTGAACTCATAGGAAATTTCAAAAGCAAATAGGATATTTTCCAATTTGATATGTGGGGCCATCTGAAATATCTCTAACCAATAATAGTTGTATCCCATCAACTATAAGAATAGCAGGGATAAAAAAAGTTCTTGTTGATTACCGGAACGCACAAGGCACTCAAAAGAATCACATAATTCACAAAATATAAAACATTTTAGAGATATTTGATGGAGCAGCATAGGTTATAATGTCATGTTTTGCATGAAAAAACACTGGAGCCGATGGAGGCGTACTAGAGATGGTGTTGTCTGAGACCCTAACTCAAATTATCACACTTTGCTCTATATATGGTGGAAGCAATATAATCAGGTATAACAGAGACACTTAAATTGAGTAGTGAGAGGTTTTCTATGATTTCCCCAATAACCACCCCCTCATGTGACCAGTCCGACCACAAAAGTGCTTAGGGTCAGATTCGTCCAGGTAGTGACAGCCACGGCCTTGACTACAAGTGACTATGGGAAAGGTGGTCTCAACTTGTGAGAAACAAGAAGAGAGATAAAGAGTTTACTCAGCTAGTTATATGCCACTTTCATAGAGGGAATATAGGATGCAATAATAACCTATTATTATAGGACCTCATAAGGAGGATCAAGACCTCCAAGGAATAATTCAACCATCACCTAAAATATAAATAGTACTTGCATTTGACAAGTATTAGACATGCATATATGAAATCAGTCTGTGAATGGAATTCAAAGCAATATAGTATTGGGCTAGAGGTGTGTTATCCTTCTTTATTTGAGAAATCTCAACATATATCTAGAGGATATGAGCGTAGTTCTCCTTAGTCGCATGTTTTAGGAATTCTTATAGTACACAATATCAGTAGGAATCATTTAAATGCAATATGTTCATAATCCATGTTTTTACCATGTCGTTTATCCATTTTTTCACATTGTTAGTTCGCATTTCATTTGGTAGTGTGCCCTTTGTCACAACCTTCAATCATGTTCACAAGAGACTGAGACTATAATATATGTTTACCACATCCAATTTGGTAATGGAGCTTGTTGAGAAAAGTAAAATAGATGTTTACTCATGAAATCCTAGGCTCTCTTATATAGAGGAGAGATCTATGGGTAAATTACATAACATAGACATAAAGAAATAAAATAACCAGAAATATACATAGGAATGTAGAAATATCTCAACACTCACCCTCAAGATGGAGCATAGATGTCAATCATGCTCAGCTTGGACGAACACTTATGAAATGGCCCCTTAAGTAATGCCTTGGTAAAGATATTTGTTGTTTGCTCTTCTGAACTGACATGAGAGGTAGAAATCAGACCCTTTTGGATCATATCTCTAGTATAATGGCAGTCTACCTCAACATGTTTCGTTCTCTCATGGAATGCGGGGTTGTTGGCAATGAAAAGAGCAACTTGATTGTCACATTGGAGGTGCATGGGAAGAGGCACCTCTATAGTCAGGTCAGTAAGAACATATCTAACCCACATCATCCATGTACTAGCCTGCATCATAGCCTTGTATTCTTACTCAGAACTCGATCTGGTAACCACGGTCTGCTTTTTGCTCTTCCATAAAATCAGGGAACTCCCTGTAAATACAGCAAAGTCTGAGGTAGACTTTTTATCCTTTGGACATCCAACATAATTTGTATCTGCACATGTTGTAATTGAGAGAGATGTGCCCCTGCTGAAAAGAAGTTCCATACAAGGTGAAGTCTTCAGGTATCTCAGAATTATATGGACTATATCCATATGTGTCTGTCTGGGTTGCTCCATAAACTGACTCACTTTGCTCACAGCAAAGGATATGTCGGGCCTAGTAATAGTCATATATAGTAGCTTGTCAACAAGCTCATTGTACCTCCTCTTGCTAACCTCCTCAGTGTCATCATCATATAGCTTCATGCTCAGGTCAATAGGAGTAGTGGCAGGTATGCAATCTACCATGCGTGTCTCTGAAAGAATATATGCAACATACTTCCTCTGAGTCATTACAAGACCTCGTTGGTTCCTGACAAACTCCAGCCCAAGGAAGTAACGTAAATGTCCAAGATCCTTGGTCACAAACTGTTGACCTAGGAAGTCCTTGGCACCTTGAATGCCCTGCTTGTCATCCCCTGTAACAATAATGTCATCAACATACACAAGAATGACAATAGTACCTCTCTGGGTCTTCTGCACAAACATGATCAGCAGTCGATTGCACAAACCCCTGCTGCTCTATCAAGTCCAAGAGCTTCCGGGACAATGCTCTTGGACTCTGCTTAAGGCCATAAATAGCCTTGTGTAGCCAGCAAACCTTCTGACACTCCTCCTCAGCAGCAAACCTAGGTGGTTGCAACATGTAGACCTCTTTCTGTAGATCATCATAGAGGGAGGCATTCTTTACATCAAGCTGGTACAGGGGTCAATCTTGTGTCATAGCAACGGAAAGAAGAATACGTAGAGTAGAATGTCTGGCCACTGAGAGAAAGTATCTTGATAGTACAACCCATATGTATGGGTGAACCCACGTACTACAAGTCTCGCCTTATAGTGATCTACATTGCCATATGTACGGTGTTTCACAGTGAACACCCATTTGCATCCCACAACGGACGTGTCAACTGGAGCAGAAACAAGACTCCATGTACCACATGACTGTAGCGCGGCCATCTCCTCCTCCATAGCCAAGCGCCAGCGACTATCCTTCAATGCCTCCGCATAATTCCGTGGAATTTCCACGGCAGATAGAGCCGCTGCAAATCTCTGAAAATCCCTTGTTAGGTGATGAAAGAAGACCTGAGAAGCAAGAGAATAGGAAGCACAAGACCGCTTCTGCTTTGGAACTGCAATAGCAATATCCAGGTCAGAGGGAACGTCCTCCATCTGTGGGCTATTTTTTTGCAATGATTCCTGCACAGATATATCTTCAGACCCATCGTTAAAAGATATGTTATCAAAACAAACCTACAAACCTGGGGCTCGCGGATGATTGGCGATGACCATGAGAAGAAGCAGTCCGACGAATGTAGAATTTAGGTTAAGATGGAACAAATTGCGCATGTGACTGGGGGAGGAGGAGGTGGTACCGGTGGAGGTGGCGGGGAAGGTGGTATAACAGGCACAGGAGGAGGTGGTGAGTAGCTCGTAGGAGGAGGTGGTGAGTAGCTCGTAGGAAGAGGTGGCATGTAGACCTCATAATCTAAGTTCGATGAAGCCAACTTGTCACATGTAGGAGAGAAGTACATCACAGACTCAAAAAATGTGACATCAACACCGATATAGTATTTTCTACGCAAAGTGTTATAACACCGGTATCCCTTCTGAGTCCTAAAGTACTCAACAAACACACATTTGACAGTTCTAGGAGCAAGCTTGTCCATAATTGGTGAACAAAAGCAACAGATACGAACACACGAGGAGTAAGTGAGAATAACTCCTCAGGGAAAGCTATGGAGAAAGGAATTTTCTCACCAAAGACAGACGATGGCATACGATTCACCAAATAGCATGTTGTGAGAACTGCATCACCCCAAAAGGAATGTGGTGCATGACTCTGAATGAGAAGAGTTCGAGTAACATCAAGAAGAGAACGATGCTTTCTCTCAGCAACACCATTTTGCTGAGAGGTATAAGGACAAGATCTTTAATGAATAATCCCTCCAGATGAAAGAAAATGAGATAGAGCACGAGTACATAATTCCAAAGCATTATCAGTTCGCACAAACTTCACAGAGGTGGAGAAAACATTCTGCACTTCAGTAATAAAGGTTTTGATCACATTTCCTGCTTCCGATTTATTTTTCAAAAGAAATACTCATGACAATCGTGAAAAATCCTCCATAACCACAAGATAAAATATGTGCCCCTAGTGATCTGGAACACGACTCGAACCCCAAATGTCAACATAAAATAACTCAAAAAGGGAGCTATTGCTCCGACTCATATGATTGAGAAAGGCAGACCGATGACGCTTTCCCAACTGACAATCCTCGCACTGAAAGGAAGAACTAGGTGAGATATACGGCAGCATATGACACATCTTTTGAAGAAGGAGATGACCAAACCGAAGATGCCAAGTGAACGGAGAGACAGATCCAGACGAATGATAAAATGTGCATGCATAGGGAGTCCGAACCAGGCGATAAAAACCACCTTACTCACAGCCACACCCAAACACTTTGCTCGTAAGAATGTCTTGAAAACAAAAGACGATGGGTCAAAAATAGCTCGACGGTGCAAATCCTTTGTAATTTAACTAATAGAAAGCAAATTCATAGAGAAATCTGGAGCATGTAGCACATTATGCAAACGCATCGAAGGTGTCAAAGTGATTTGCATTGTCCTGTGATTGGGGAATGAGTTCCGTCAGCTATCACAATTGTTCTCCTTGGTGGAACCTGTTTATGTGACGTAAGATGATGTTTGTCTCCACATAGATGATGTGTCGCACCGGAGTCCATAATCCATTCTGTAATGTCAAATCCATGACAGGATGTAAAAGCATAAGTACCTGAGGTGCTAGTTGTAGCAAAGGTACTGGCAGAAGTTGAGGCTGTCACATCTGAATGATCTCCTGAAGATGGTGAAGCAGAAGGAGGTACAATATCCCTCAGTCTAGCCACGAGGTGGTCAAATCTCTGATCTAAAGTAGAAGCAGTAGGAGACTCAATCTGCTAGGCAATGCGGGTTGATGTCAGGAAACTATGCTTGGAATAGCATGTCTCCTCGGTATGACTTGGGTGATGACAGAAAGTGCAGGGATGACGCGTGTGACCTCCTCTACCATGAGGTCCACATCCACGAAAGGTAGAAGGACCTTCTCTTCCTCGAGAAGCTACCATGGTCGAGGAAGTCTGACTAGAGACTGTGGATGGAATAGTAATCATGCTGAACCTGCGGAACGCTTCCTCCATGGGGGGAATAGTGGCATCGGCTATAATCTGGGAGTGAGCAGCATCATATTAAATGTCAAGAGCTGCTAGGAATACCCCAACCATGGTAGCATTCCTATATGTCTTCTGCTGCTATGGAGTCATTGTTAGAGGCATGAAACTGTAGAGTTTCTCAAACATCCCACGTAAGGATGTATACAGTGAATGCAGAGGATGTCTGTTCTGCTTGATAGTGAATATGCCGTGCTAGAGTTGGAGGATCTTCATCTCATTCCTCGCTTGAGAATATGTTACTGCGAGGATATCCCACATCGCCTTAGCAGTAGGTTGATGTAACACATCATTGGCTATCTCAATCGTTAATGTACCGGAGAGACAAACTTTGGCATAAGCGTCGCCTGCCACCTATGAGGCATTTACCCTAGTCTTATCCACTGACACCTCCTCGGTAAGAATATGCTTCTTACCCTTTGACTTCATCAGGCTCATGAGCAGCATAGCCCAAAGCTCATAATTTGTCATGTCCATTTTGACAATAGGCGTTGCCCCCTGAATGCGCCTGTGGCGGGTATATTGACTTTGTTCTTAGACATATTGCTGGATATAGAAATCTGGGGTTTTGTAGACTAAGAATCAACTTCTATACAAATATACG
The DNA here is from genome assembly GCA_037367405.1 of Ottelia alismoides. Taxonomy (NCBI): domain Eukaryota; kingdom Viridiplantae; phylum Streptophyta; class Magnoliopsida; order Alismatales; family Hydrocharitaceae; genus Ottelia; species Ottelia alismoides. The sequence goes on along the minus strand of JAZKJV010008863.1, from coordinate 201,944 downwards.
TGGATTTGAATGCATATGTAGACTTATGCACCCAAATCCATTTGAGGAACCAACGTCGGTGAAAAATGAACAGCTAAAAGACAAGTCGTGTGTGGATGTGTTACACGCGGGGGATGGGACTGTTGGTTACGTGGGATACCTCGCAGACAGGCTCGATGCGGCCCGCAAGGCTGCGAGAAGCAGTAAGCATGACTGCATAGGGTGGCACGATGTGGCACTTAGGGACGTGCAAGGCCACGTGTGGTTGCACGGGGATGCGTTGGTCTGGCTGCGTGCAGAGATGGGCGGTGCGCAGAGGTGGGGTGTGGAGGTGGGGCTAGGGTTAGGGTTTTAATACGAGAACTCCGGTCTAGGACCATCGCTCTGATACCATGTTGGGAAAAATAAGAGAGATGTTTATTCCTGAACCCCAAGGCTCTCTTATATAGAGGAGAGACCTATGGGAAATTACATAAAATAGACAAAAATAAAATAAAATAACTGAAAAGATGCATAGAAATGTAGAAATATCTGAACAGAGCTAAATGAAAAATTTTCCATTCCCCCTTCATGAGTAGAAGAGTCTTCCATCTCTAACATGCTTCTCAAGTAATGAACCACAAACACAGGTAACAAGGCACTAGCAACAATGAACATTCTGGCCACGGGTATGAAATCAGGTCATATATGTCAGTCAAAGCTCCATCTCAAAATGGAGGCAAACAGAAGACATTAAATTGTTGGAAGACGTATTAAACCACATGGACGGCAAGGGTATTGCGTTGATGTAAAAACAATGAAGTTGTACGAGAGGATAGTTAAAAAATGGTCGACACAAACTTCAACAATATATGAGAACTGTAGAAATAAATAGTAGTGTTATTATTTATTTATAGAGTTTGTTGTTATTTCTTTCTTTTCTATAGACCTCTCTGTAATTTACCCTAAGGTCTCTCCCTATATAAGAGAGCCTAGGGTTTTCTGAATAAACAACGAAGTCTTTTTCCCAACATGGTATCAGAGCCGCCCTAGGGCTCTCGCGCCGCCCCCCCTTTCCCTTCCCCACCCGCCGCCCTCTTCCCTCCTCGGCGCCGCCTTTCCTCTCCGGCTCCGATCGAGGTTCCCACGCCGCCTTAGGACTCCTTCCGAGTCCACCAACGACGGTACCAGCCCCAGCCAGCGGGTCGAGACCGCCGCCGAAGGCCCCAGCACATCTTCGCCTGCTGCCTTAGATCACAAGGCGGCCCCAACCTAGCCCCGGAGGTCTCAGGTGACGCCCTAGCTCTCCAGCCCGGCTGTCAGCACAGCCGCAAATAAGATCAGCGGCTCCCAGTCCATCGGTCGGCACCTGTTAGCCGAGTGAAGGGCTGTAAGCCTACGTTGAGGCGTGCCCTAGCTCTCTCTTCATCCGATATGTGGGATTGAGTGCGTAAACGTCTACATACGCACTCAAATCCGATGCAGTGTTTGTAGACATCCAGCATTACGTCTACATATCCCAGTTCTTCTCCAAGCGGCAGTATGTCAGAATCAAAGGTTGATATGCCCTCCACCGGCGCATTCAAAGGTCCTGCGCCAATAGTCAAGATGGACGGGTCTAACTACGAGCTCTGGGCTATGCAGTTCATGAGCCTTATGAAGTCGAATGGTAAGAAACATATTCTTACCGAGGATGAGCCCGCAGAGAAGACTGGGATCTATGCCTCATGGGAGGCTGATGATTCCTATGCAAAGGTCTGGTTGTCCGACACCTTAACGACGGAGATTGCCAACGATGTCCTCCATCAGCCCACTGCTAAGGCAATGTGGGAAATTCTTGCCGCCATATATTCGCAAGTGCGAAATGAGACGAAGATGTTGCAGCTTCAGCACGACATATTCACAATGAAGCAGAGCGGCAGACCTCTCCATTCTCTTTATACATCCCTAAGAGGGATGTTCGAGAAGTTATATAGTATCATCCCTCTAACTGCAACACCTGAGCAGCAGAAGGCGTTTCGAAACGCCACCATGGTTGGTGTTCTTCTTGCGGCCCTTGACCCAGAATACGATGCAGCTCGGTCTCAGATTCTTGCTGATGCAGTTATTCCTCCAGTTGAGGATGTTTACAGACGGCTTAGCCGCATTCCAGTCTCCTCCAGCTCTTCTACTCCACCTCCTTCAGCGATGGCAGTCTCGCGTGGGAGAGGTGGACCACTCTCTAGCCGTGGTCGTGGACGTGGCCGTGGACCCCAGGGGAGGGGTGGTCGCTTTAGTCAGACATGCTCCTATAGTCGTCGCACAGGACACTCGGAGGAGACATGCTATTCGAAGCATGGATTTCCAGCATCAGCACGCATTGCAGAGCACTCTCAGTCTCCACTGACTTCTACTGCAGATAGTCGATTTGACGAACTTGTCGCCCGTCTCCGAGAGATTATGCCACATGCTTCTGGTGATTCGCCTGGTGGTTCCTCAGATATTGCTGCCACTGCCTCTGCCAGTTCTTTCGCAGCCGCAAGCTCCTCAGGTAGATCTACTACATCTCATGATATATCCGACTGGATTATTGATTCTGGAGCCACACATCACCTCTGCCGAGATAGAGGTAGATTACAGGCCTACAGGGATATTCCTCCCGGACGTTCAGTACAGATAGCAGATGGTACCCATTCGCCCCTTATTGGACAGGGGGAGGTTTTCCTGTCCTCCACTTTGCATTTACAGGATGTTCTGCATGCTCCTGAGTTCTCAATGAATTTGCTATCTATTAGTCAGATTACGAAGGATTTGAACTGTCGTGCCATATTTGACCCGTCTTCTCTCATTTTTCAGGACATACTCACGGGCAAGGTGATTGGCTGTGGCTCTGAGCAGAATGGTTTATATAGGCTGGTCCGGGATTCATATGCTGGTGTCTCCTCTCATTCGGCTGGACCAGTCTCTCCGTACATTTGGCACCTCCGATTTGGTCACCTTCCGCTTCAGAAAATGCGCCATCTTCTGCCTCAGATCTCTCCTAGTTCTTCGTTTCAATGTGAAGCGTGTCAGTTGGGAAAGCATCACAGGTCGAGCTTCCCACGTCGTCTGAGTCGGAGCAGTAGCTCCCCTTTTGAGTTGTTACATATAGATATATGGGGTCCAAGTCGTGTTCCCGATCATCAGGGACACAGGTTTTATCTTGTGGTAGTGGATGATTTCTCTCGTGTGTCATGGGTCTTTCTTTTGAAAAATAAATCCGAAGCAGGAAATGTGATCAAAAACTTGATTAATGAAGTGTTCAATGTCTTTTCTGCAAATGTCAAATATGTTCGGACTGATAATGCCCTTGAATTTTGTACACGCTTACTGTCACAATTCCTGTCATCAAAGGGCATTATTCACCAAACCACTTGTGCATATACCTCATAACAAAATGGTGTCGCGGAAAGGAAGTATCGCCATCTCTTGGATATTACTCGTACATTGTTGATTCAAAGTTGTGCCCCTATTTCTTTCTGGGGTGATGCTGTCCTTACTGCTTGTTATCTAGTCAACCGTATGCCATCCTCAGTCCTTGGTGAAAAGATACCTATGTCCATTATTTTTCCAGATAGGGAGTTATTCTCCCTAACTCCATGTGTCTTTGGCACTGTTGCTTTTGTGCATCGTCTATCTCCTGGACTTGACAAACTCTCTCCTAGAGCAGTCAAGTGCGTCTTTGTTGGTTACTCGAGAACTCAGAAGGGCTACCGGTGTTATGATCCCACAACTAAGAGATACTTTGTGAGTGCCGATGTCACTTTCTTTGAGTCTGTCATGTATTTCTCTCCTGCAGGTGACAGAATGGTACCATCCATTACCACTGATGAGATCTATGTTCCTCCACCACCTACATTGAGTACATCTGAGTCTTCCCCTCTGTCTGTCTCCACGCCAGCACCACCCCCACCACCCCACCACCTCCTCCACCTCCACCCAATCCACGGCCTATCATTTCACCGTTACCGAAATTCTATACGCGCCGGTCAGGTCCTGCTCAGACCACACAGCAGCCGATCATCCCGCCTCAAGTATGTTCAGATGACACTCCTACTGACGAGTCAGGTTTGGTACATGTGCAGGACCCTTCAGTTCAGGCTGACACTAGCCCATCTCGTACAGCAGATGACAGTCTTGATGTTCCGATTGCTCTTCGGAAACAGAAGCGGCAATGTGCCACTTATCCGTTTGCTTCACAGGTTTCTTTTCACCGTCTCACAGGTGATTTTCAGAGATTTGCCGCAGCTCTGTCTTCCGTGGAGATACCACGGACATACCAGGAAGCTTTGCAGAATGAATGCTGGAGATTAGCAATGGAAGAAGAAATGAGGGCCCTGCAGTCTCGTGGCACATGGTCTTTGGTCCCTGCACCTTCTGATGCATCCGTTGTGAGCTGCAAATGGGTCTTTACAGTCAAATACCATGCAGATGGAACCCTGGATAGGTATAAAGCACGCTTGGTCGCTCGTGGGTTTACGCAAACCTACGGTGTGGATTACATGGATACTTTTTCTCCAGTGGCGAGACATTCTACCCTTCGCATTCTCTTATCTGTTGCTGTAGTCCGTGATTGGAGTATATCTCAACTAGATGTCAAGAATGCATTTCTGTATGGAGACTTGCAGGAGGAAGTCTACATGCAGCAGCCACCTGGGTTTACTGCTGAGGGGGAGAAGCAGATGGTCTGTAGACTTCACAAAGCAATATATGGCCTCAAACAGAGCCCCAGAGCATGGTTCCAGAAGTTGTCCAACCTGATTGAGCAACAAGGATTCAAGAGGTCAAATGCCGATCACTCATTGTTTGTCCAGAAGTCATCGGCAGGTAAGGTTGTTATTATGGTCTATGTGGATGATATTCTTGTTACAGGAGATGATGCACAGGGCATAGAAAAGGCGAAGGCATTCCTTGGCCGTCAATTTGTTACAAAAGATCTTGGCACCCTGAGATACTTCCTGGGGTTAGAATTTGCGAGGAATGCACAGGGTTTGGTAATGACCCAACGGAAGTATATTACAGACTTCCTGACTGAGACGGGCATGGATGGTTGCAAACCATCAAATACTCCTATGGATCCCAGCGTGAGGCTGTATGATGGTGATACTGATGAAGTAGATAAGAGGAGATATAGAGAGATGGTGGGCAAACTCCTCTACATCACCATAACTCGCCCAAACATTCAATTTGCAGTTAGCAGGGTGAGTCAATTTATGGAGCAGCCAAGACAGGTTCACATGGACGCTATACACATGATACTGAGGTATCTAAAGTCTTCTCCAGGTTCAGGGCTGCTATTCAGAAAGGGCACGGACTTATCTGTCTCAGCATGTGCAGATGCAGATTATGCAGGATGTCCCAAGGACCGAAAATCAACCTCAGGGTTTGCAGTTTTTGTTGGAGGCTCTTTGGTTTCTTGGAAAAGCAAGAAACAAACTGTTGTGGCAAGGTCCAGTGCCGAATCCGAGTATAGGGCCATGGCTCAAGCCAGTACGGAAATGATGTGGGTTCGCTCAGTACTAGAAGATCTACATGTAGCGGTACCTCTACCTATGAAGCTTCAGTGTGACAATCAGGCAGCATTGTTCATTGCCAACAATCCAGCTTTTCATGAAAGGACCAAGCATATTGAAGTTGACTGCCACTATACTAGGGACTTGATCCAGAGAGGATTGATATCTACTGCACATGTGAGCTCAGGAGATCAGACTGCAGATATATTTACCAAGCCATTGCTCAGAGGACCATTTCAGAGATGTTCGTCCAAGCTGAGCATGATAGATATCTATGCTCCACCTTGAGGGGGAGTGTAGAAATAAATAGTAGTGTTATTATTTATTTATAGAGTTTGTTGTTATTTCTTTCTTTTCTATAGACCTCTCTGTAATTTACCCTAAGGTCTCTCCCTATATAAGAGAGCCTAGGGTTTTCTGAATAAACAACGAAGTCTTTTTCCCAACAAGAACTAATTAGGTTTCATCTTTGGTAAGTCGACAACTAAGACCATACACCTTCTTAAGCTTCTGACGGAAGATTTTAAAATTAAAAAAGACTAGTGTATCTGCCCACGCTTCACGGCGGGTTGTAGGAAATACATATATTAGTAATATTTTTAGAATTATGAAAATTAAGCAAGATATCATATTACACCGTCTTTACAAAATAGATAAGTGAATAGGACATCTCTGGAACAATGATATAAATATCGTGAAAAATCAATTCACACAAGACAATTATTAGCCGTTGATTGTAAAACCAACCAATTTACATTTATCATAACACGTAACTATATATTTAAAAAATAATAATATGCATATGTTAGCATTACCAAACAAGAATTTTGAATACAAATTAAAATTATTCAGGTGCATTATACGCACGTAGTCTATTTCAATTGTAAATCATACAAACAACTAATATTGTGTAATATATAAAACATTATAAAATATATTTGAGAAAAAAAGATCGCCTAAAATAGAGTTTAAATTTAAATGTTTAAAATATTCATTTATTGTTTTTATATATTTTATATATTCCACATTAGTTTTGTCTATGTTATTATCTGTACCTCAATTATATCAAGTCTCCTTGCATAATATAATGAAAAATAAGTCAAAATATGTGTACATATATTACATTTAAAATTATTTTTTAATTATAATATTGTTTTATGTTATCTTTAAATAAATTATTATTAAATCATTAAAATATTTGAAATCTTATCTCTTCTCTTTTCATTATTTTAAGATTTCGTAATTATTAAATTATTTTTAATTATATAGATTATTAAATTATTTGTATTATGTAATATGTATACTAATTCAAAATTAGTTTCTAAATGTTTAATGTATCATTTTACTATAAGATTTGAATCTATGAAATTAACTTTGTTTTAAACTATTTATTATAGAGATATATTATTCTCTTCGGTAACTTTATAATATTTTCTTTTCCTATTGAGCTCTTTATGTATTCTACCCATAGGCTACTCCTCTATATAAGAGAGCCTAGGGCGTATGGAAGAAATAAGTTTTCTCATTTTCCCAACATGGTATCAGAGCAACGGTCCTAAATCGGAGTTCTCGAACTAAACCCTAACCCTAGCCTCCATCTTCAAGCCCTCCGCGCGCACCGCGCGCCGCCTCGCTCCGCCCCGGCGTCGTGCTCCTGTGCGCCGCCTCCTGCCCGAGTGTGCACGCGCTTGCGCATCAGCACGCGCACATGCGTGCCTGTGCGTAGGAGCATCTGCGCGTCCGTGCACACGCATCTGTGCATCTGCTCACTTACGCGCATGCGCGCACATCTGCACGCGCCCGTGCGTGCCCTTGCTCGTGATCCTGCACACGCACCTGTGCATCTGCACGCGCATCTGCGTGCATGCGCGTGCTCTTGTTCGTGATCTTGCACGCGCATCTACGCGCACATCTTTACATGTGATTTCCGTGCACGTGCAGCCCTAGGCCAGCACGCGTGTGACTCCAGCCTCGTTCCATGCACGCGTTTCCATATTAATGGGTTTGGTTGCTTGCGTTTACGCATGCAACTAAACCCGCTAATGTCCATGTAGACAGTCACATCTTTAGTATACTCCCCTAGTCCTCAAATATCATAATGTCATAAAGCAAGGCAGATATTTCATCTACAAGCGCCTTCAGAGGTCCAGCGCCTATTGTGAAGATGGATGGTTCAAACTATGAACTGTGGGCCATGTAGTTCATGAGTATGTTGAAGTCAACCGGTAAGAAGCACATTCTTACTGAGGAAGAGCCTGCTGAGAAGATAGGGGTTAATGCATCTTGGGAGGCAGATGGCGCATATGCCTAAGTCTGGCTTTCCGGAACATTAACAATTGAGATTGCTAACGATATTCTCCATCAACCCACTGCCAAAGCAATGTGGGACATTCTGGTTGCCACCTATTCACAGGCAAAGAATGAGACGAAGATTCTGCCACTTCAGCATGACATCTTTACAATCAAGCAGAATGGACGACTTCTACACTCATTGTACACGTCTTTACGTGGAATGTTTGAGAAGCTTTATAGCTTCATGCCTCTCACAGCCACTCCAGAGCAACAGAAGACCTATCGGAATGCCACTATGGTGGGTGTTTTCCCGGTTGCCCTTGATCCAGAGTACGAGGCAGCACGTTCCCAGATCTTGGCAGATTCCACTATTCCTCTTATGGAGGAAGCTTTTCATAGGCTGAGTCGTATCACGGTTCTTTCGTTTGCTACAAATCAGACTGCCTCAACCATGGCAGCCAATCGAAATCATGGGGGTTATCATCAGTTCTGTGGTCGTGGACCTAGGCGCAAAGGAGGCTGTGTTCGATCATCATGTACTTTTTGCCATCGTTCTGGACATACGAAGACACATGTTATTCTAAGCATGGGTTTCCTAATTATGTACGAGTAGCTGAACAGATCGAGCCTCCATCTGCTTCATCTATGGATCGGTGCTTTTGTAGCCCGTCTGAGGGGCATTAATCCTCCATCTGGTCCTGCTGCATCAGCACCTACTTCTGAGAGTCACTCCGACGTTGTTGCGTCTGCATCCACCAGTACATCAGGTAGCACCTATGCATTCATTAGCAGTAGTGGATCAGATACATTAGAGTGGATTATGGACTCTGGTGCCACACATCATCTGTGTGGTGATCAAGGTCTACTTACAGGATACAAACAGGTTTCTCCAGGTCGTACTGTGGTTATTGCTAACGGAACACATTCTCCGATTACTGGTCAGGGGAAGATTAGACTGACACCATCCATGCATCTCAAGAACATGCACCTGATTTTTCGATGAATTTGTTGTCCATTAACCAGCGTACAAAGGATTTACATTGTCGAACAATTTTTGATCCATCCTCTCTTATTTTTCAGGATAATCCTTACGGGAAACGTGATTGGGCGTGGCTATGAGCAAGACGGCCTCTATCGCCTTAGTCGGACTCCTTATGCTGGAACCTCATCTCTACCTGCTGGATCCATCTCCCCATTACTGTGGCACTTGCACTTTGGACATCTACCGCTTCAGAAACTGCATCATGTGTTACCTCAGGTTTCACCTCACACGTCCATCCAATGTGAGGCTTGTCAATTAGGAAAGCATCATCAGTCTACCTTTTCCAGTCGTCAGTGTCGAAGTAGTACCTCCAAGTTTGCGTTGTTTCATGTTGATATATGGGGTCCTAGTCGTGTTCTTGATTATCAGGGACACGGGTTTTATATAGTTATTATGGATGATTTCTCTCGTGTGTCGTGGGTCTTTCTGTTGAAGTATAAATCTGAAGCGGGGAATATTATCATCAATTTCATTAATGAAGTTCGCAATATTTTTTCTGCATCTATTAAAATTATGAGAAGTGATAATGCCCTGTAATTTTGTACTCATACCCTCTCCAGTTATTTTTCATCTCAAGGGATTATCCATCAAACATCCAGTGCCTATACTTCCCAATAAAATCGGGTTGCTGAAAGGAAACATCGTCATTTACTTGATGTCACCAGGTCGCTTCTTATACAGAGTCATGCCCCTCATTCTTTCTGGGGCGATGTTGTTCTTACGACATGTTATCTCATTAATCGTATGCCGTTATCTGTCTTAGGTGAGAAGATTTCTTTCTTTCGTGTTTTTCCTGACAAAGAATTGTTCTCCCTCACTCCTCATGTGTTTGGCTCGGTCGCCTTTGTCCACCAGTTGTCTCCCGGGATTGACAAGCTCTCTCCTAGGGTTGTCAAGTATGTCTTCGTCGGGTACTCAAGAACACAGAAGGGGTACAAGTGTTATGATCCATTGCGCAGGAGGTATCTCGTTAGTGTTGATGTTACCTTTTTCGAATATGTTATGTACTTCTCATCTACAGGTGATCAGTTGGTATCCTCTGACACTACTGATGTTATATACATGCCACCACCACCATCACCTCTACCAACTCCACCGCTACCATCTCCTACACCTCCTGTCACTGTGTCTGTTTCACCATTGCCATTCCACTATACCCGTAGGCCTGCTTCTGCTCATGGCCATCGCTCATCATCTAGTTCGCCTGAGGTATGTTCTGAGAATATTAAATTGATGGACGTGATGATTTTCCTGAGCAGGATGTGTTATAGAGGACATATGAGGAGGCAAGTGATTTAGATCTACCTATTGCTCTACGAAAGCAGAAGCGCAGCTGCGCGTCATATCGTATAGCATCTTCTGTGTCTTTTGATCGCCTAACTGGAGAATTCAGGAACTTTGTCATTACATTATCAACGGTAGATATTCCACGAAATTACCAAGATGTGTTGAAGGATAGTCGATGGCGTTTAGCCATGGAGGAAGAAATGGCTGCTCTTCAGTCCAGAAGCACTTGGAGCCTTGTTACTGCATCTACTGATGTGTCTACAGTTAACTGCAAGTGGGTCTTTACAGTTAAGCAGAATGCAAATGGCAGCATTGACAGATACAAGGCACGTCTAGTTGCTCGTGGCTTTACAGAGACATATGGGGTGGATTATCTTGATACATTCTCGCTGTTGCTCGCCATTCTACCCTACGGATCCTCCTCTTTATGGCGGTTAGTCGTGATTGGCCACTATACCAATTAGATGTGAAGAATGCATTCCTATACAGTGACTTACAGGAGGAAGTCTACATGCAACAGCCACCTGGTTTTGCTATTGAATGGGGGTATCCTAAGGTATGCATACTTCATAAGGCTATCTATGGCCTTAAGCAGAGCCCCAGAGCTTGGTTCCAAAAGCTCTCAGACCTGTTTGAGAAACAGGGATACAGACGTTCTAATGCAGATCATTCTTTGTTCGTACAGAAGACACCCAGAGGTATTATTGCAATTATGGTGTATGTAGACGATATCTTGATTATAGGTGATGATGAACAGGGAATTCAGGGGGCAAATGAAATGTTGGGTCGTGAATTCGTCGCCAAGGACCTTGGAGTTCTTAGATATTTTCTGGGACTGGAGTTTGCCAGAAATCCTCATGGGTTGGTAATGACCTAGAGGAAATATGTCATTGACATGTTGAGTGAAACAGGAATGCTTGGTTACCGACCTGCCACTACACCTATGGATCCCAGAATGAAATTATATGATGATGACAGTGATGAGGTGGATAGGAGAAGATACAGAGAACTGGTGGGCAAACTTCTCTATGTTACCATTACCAGACCCGATATCGCCTTTGCTGTGAATCGAGTAAGCCAGTTCATGAAGAAACCACGTCAGGTACACATGGATGCTATACATATGATACTTAGGTATCTTAAGTCATCTCCAGGTACGGGTCTGCTGTTTAAGAAAGCCAAGGAGGTTACTATCTCAACATGTGCAGATGTAGATTACGCAGGATGTCCTAAGGATAGGAAGTCCACCACTGCGTTTGTTGTGTATGTTGAAGACTCTAGTCTCATGGAGAAACAAGAAGCAAACAGTTGTAGCAAGGTCTAGTGCTGAGTCTGAATATAGGGCTATGGCCCAGGTCAGTACAGAAATGATGTGGGTAAAGGTTGTGCTTACATATCTATATATAGAAGTCCCGCTTCCTATGGATCTGGAATGTGACAATCATGTGGCTCTATTCATTGCGAATAATCCAGCATTTCATGAACGAACCAAGCACATTGAGGTTGATTGTCACTTCATATGTGATATGATTTAGAAGGAGTTTATTGTTACATCCCATGTTAGCTCAGAGGATCAAACTGCAGACATTTTTACCAAGGCATTACTTCGAGGGTCGTTCCAGAAGTGTTCGTCCAAGCTGAGCATGATTGATATCTATGCTCCACCTTGAGGGGGAGTGTAGAGATATATTGAGTGTAGAGAGATATTATTCTCTTCTGTACCTTTGTAATATTTTCTTTTCATGTTGCACTCTTTATGTATTTTACCTATAGGCTACTCCCCTATATAAGAGAGCCTAGGGCATATGGAATAAACAAGTTTTCTCATTTTCCCAACATTTATTAATTATTTTTATATTATAATTTTTTAACATCACACAAGATATGTTTTATTTATCTAAAAAATGAAAAAAATATTATTGGTAGATAATCTATAGAGGGAAATCAAATGAGAGAGATTTTTAATATTGTATGTTAAGACTATTTAAAACATGATTTTCTTTACTATAAATATAGAATAGAGAGAGTGCATAGATAAAAAGAGAGTGAGGGAGCACATGGTATTGTGGGAGGGGGAGGAATGAGAGGGAGTGAATGGGCGATCGGAGAGAGAGAGGTAGTGGGTCGAAGTATGGGAGGCTAAAAAAGATGAGATAGGGGAAAAGCTCCACATGAAGTGATGTGATTTATAGATCCGATCACATATAAAAATTATATCGTAGATAGATCAAAGATCCTGTAGAAGATGGATATACTTAAGGTCGAAATCGCATCGAAAATGTGCAAAGTATGCGAGAGGGAATGGAAGGTCTAAATGCGACAATTAAGCTTACATAACTCTCTAGTGGAGACAAAATCCTAAAGTTCAAAGTTTTGTACCCTTATTGTAATATTTAAAAATAAGTATTGTAAACAGGAATTGAAGCGTAAATGTGATTTTTTTGTAATTTATCATTAAAAAGATAATTATTTAAGTATGAATGAAAAATTCCACTTTAAAAATACATTTCATAAATACATAATATATAATTTCATAAATACATTTATAAATTTTATAATCACATATATATCTATGAATGTTAATAGTTTATAACATTCAAAAATATAAGAATTTCTATGATTTGTAGAGGTATGTGTATTATATATATATACAGAGAGAGACAGAAACACCCACATACTCTGTGGAGTAAATGACTTACCCCTAAAAATCCATTTTGCATGCATGTCCCTCCTATTTAATGATGTTACTATAATAAACTTGACTTAAGGCAACGAAAAATTTGAATTTTCATTGCAATATCTTCTAACTTTGAAGATATAACATCGAATATTATTTGTTGTCAAATTACGTTTTGTTATTGTGGAGAAAAGAAGAGAAGGATCTTGTATATTATTCTGTGAGGTCTAGGGGTCCTTATATAGGACTAAACTCTAGGGTGCTCAAAGGGGAAATTACATAAATACCCCTGTGGGTTAACAATGATAAGTAAGGAAACAATGATAATAAGGAAACAATGATAAATAAAGAAACATCAATCTACGGTAATCTCTAACACTCCCCCTCAAGTTGGAGCATATTCATCAATCATGCCCAACTTGGAAGTTATCCAGAAAAGCTGCTTCTTAGTCACTGCCTTGGTAAAAATATCAGCAAGTTGAAGGTCTGTTGGAATGTGCGGTGTGGTTATCATCCCTCCTCGTACAACATCTCTGATAAAGTGACAATCAATCTCAATATGTTTTGTTCTCTCATGGAACACAAGATTGCTAGCAATGTAGATAGCTGATTTGTTGTCACAGTACAAGGGAATAGGAGTGGATGTAACAGCATTTAGTTCTTGTAGAAAAGTGAACAACCATGTGATCTCACATGTAGCCTGAGCCATTGCTCTATATTCGGCTTCAACACTAGATCTTGAAACGATTGCTTTTTTCTTGCTCCTCCAACTAACCAGGTTTCCTCCTACCATCATGGCATATCCAGTTGTAGATCGACGGTCTTCAGGAGAGCTTGCATAATCGGCGTCAGCATATGCAATAAGATTTGTGTGACCATTTGCCATATAGAAGATTCCTCGTCCTGGTGAGTCTTTTAGGTAGCGAAGGATTTGAAGAACATCTTGCCAATGGTTGTAGTATGGTTTTTCCATATATTGGCTGGCTCTATTTACAGCATAAGATATATCAAATCTAGTAACTATAAAATATAGAAGTTTACCAACCAGGCTCCTATATCGTGTAGCGTCTTCAAAGAAAGGACCGTTGGATGCAGAATGTTTTGTAGGCTTTGATGGAATTCCTGAGGTTTGCACCCAAGTAGTCCTGCCTCAGTTAGTATGTCAAGGCAGTATTTCCTCTGTGACATATGTAAGCCTTTCTTAATACGTAGAGCTTCTATGCCTAGAAAATAGCGAAGTTGTCCAAGATCCTTACTTTTTTGCAAGAAAGCCTTGATTTCTAGTACCCTTGGTCATCATCTCCAGTAATAATCATATCATCTACATATACAACAAGAATTACAATACCAGTATGTCGTCTCCTGACAAAAGTCGAATAGTCAGATGTAAGCCCATGGTGCCAATCTCTGTACTTAGTCTATCAAACCAAGCTCTTGGACTCTGCTTTAGTCATAAATAGCTTTGTGAAGTCGGCATACATACTCCCCCTCGACTTCGTAACCTGGGGGTTGTATCTTGTAGACTTCTTCGTCAAGCTCTCCATATAAAAATGCATTCTTGACATCTAACTGAAACATAGGCCACCCTTTGTTCACAGCCACAGAGATGATAGTTCGTATGGATCCCATTCTAGCCACAGGGGAGAATGTTTCGAAGTAGTCTACCCAGTATGTTTGAGTAAAGCCCTTTGCTACAAGTCTTGCTTTTAAACGATCAATAGAACCGTCAGGGGACTGCTTTGTAGTGAAGATCCAGCGACATGCAACTGGTTTACATCCAGGAAGGCATTTGACAAGGTCCCATGTTTTTCGAGACTGTAGTGCTTCTATTTCTTCATTCATTGTCATTCTCCATCCCTCATCTTGTAATGCACTATGATGATCTTTGGGAACAGAAATAGCCATTATGGCATCTGCATATCTTTTGTCAGAGCAAGATAACCCATTAGTAGAGGTGAAATGAGATATTGGATTAGGTGTACATTACCTCTTTGTTCTTCGTAGTGCGATTGGTGGCTCCTGAGGACTATACGGGGTAGCATTGGTGGGAGCACTCGAGGATGACATAATGTCCTGCAACAGTGGAATATGTAAAGGAACCTGAACAGGATTAGACACGGTTCTTTTATACACAATTGGTGGAGGAGGAAACTGTAGGGGAATATCGGACACTGTCTAAGTTAAGAAGTTGTTTTGTTCAAAGAAGGTGACATCAAGATAAACGTAATAACGATGTCCTGTAGGATCATAATATATGTATCCTTTTTGAGTTTGAGAATACCCTAGAAAAACACATTTGATAGCACGAGCAGATAATTTGTCGGTGGTATTGAAATTATGGACAAAGGTTGTGCATCCAAAAATTCGTAATGGCAGAGGGAAAGGTTTCTCCTTGGGATATATTAAGTTGAAGGGAGTGGAGCCATGTAGAGAAGTAGAGGGGACCCTATTTATAAGATGAACAGCAGTAAGGATAGCATTTGTGAACCTCCGAGGATCCGAGTACCCGTTTACGCTACTTTCGCGACATTTCATTCACATAAGACGCACAAATTACAGAAAAATAGGGAAATTTTTCGCGTTGCAACAATTGCATATGACATTCACATCCACATTTATAACCACAAGCTAATAGAGACATGTCACCAAAATTTTATTTCATTAACTTTTATTAATTTTACATGTACAGTGTCCGATAGTACATATAGTATATCCTAAAAAAATCTAACTGAACAGAAAAGAAGCATAATACATTATCAACCAAACCAAAACTGAAACAAAATAAATCATACCTTCTAGTATATACCCTGTCTCCTGTAAGCATCAATAGCTACTGAACAACATGTTGTTTGCCTGTCAAAACATGTTAGGAAGGAAAAGGCGTCAGCGGGCGCTGGTACCTCCCAAAAACTTATAAATATAAACAAGCATTTAATATGTTCAAAAGTAACAAGTAGAAAGGTGGAACAAGTACAATTTACATCTACTTGCTCAAGTAAAAATGATTTCAGGTTGTGTACAAGCATCTCGAATTATCGTCCATTAACCCAATACTTCTCATATATGACATATTTATATTGTAGTTGAATAATCATGCATGTATGAGTGTAAGTATATATTATCAATTTCTTCAGATATCATAAATGTGAGTGATGATGGAAAAGTTAGAGATTGGAAAGGTTTCTTGATTTATTTAGACTCTTAAGTCTAGCGGATAGTCTGTGGTCTTGTTTAGTGTGTAACCTCACACTATGACTCTAAGACTTGGAGATTATCTTAAGGTTAGGGTGCCTCCGTAGGCATGCGGTGTAGTATAATGCATCCTAACTAAGTTCTCAGCATGTCCACTAGCTTAATGAGATTTCGAATCAGATTATAGTCATTTCCATTTACTCAACTTTAATGGTAATCCTTCAAACCTCAAGTGCAACTCTCTCAGATTTAACTCTAGATGATGTAGATTTAGATATGGATGATACGGATGTAGAATCGCCAAGTCTGTTGGCGAAAGAAAAACTCAAGTGGTGAAGTAACCAAAAAAAAGCTCTTCCGTCTCGCCCTCTAATTGGAAGTGCGGTCCAATAGAGGGATAGGTCTACTCCCAAACTACGCCACTGAGACGGGTGAGAGAGACTCTCCGGAAAAGTCGCTCTAGAAAATGGTCTGACTAGTATGGGCAAACGAGCTCGTACGTAAAACTGAAAAATCAAGGATCCCCCGCCTGGGTATCCTAAAACAGAGGATCAGCGAAACTGGTCTAAAGTCGGGATCCCAAGGAGGCATAAAAACACTGTGAGCTTGCGTAAAAATCGAAAGAGGACTGGGATCCTAGACCCATGCACTTGGCGGCCGCTGCCCTAACTGGACTTCCTTTCCTCCATTCAATTGAGGGCCACCGCACCCTCGCACGGTCAGGTGTCAAGGCCACTATAACCGACACGATTATCAAGTGTCACTGATTTACAACCATATAGATGCACTTGATCTTTGATGCAACTCACATTATCCTGAGTTGACAGCTTGACATGTCTAAAGTGATCCTTATATGAGTACTGGAAATTATCAAATCTAAAGTGATTCTCACATTTTACTCAGCTATCACCTTTATGACCAATGGTCATTAAACTTCCATATTAATATTCTCCATTTATCAGATATATTAATATTCCACCTCTTATCGCATATAGAAAATAGAAAATCCAAAAAGATTTCTTGTCGTACACACTCTGCTTTCATCCACTTAATGATAAGGACATATTGGCTCTATAATACCATCAATTTATTCCACATTGAAATTTTTTTTTGCAGAAGTAACATGTAACAGAAAGGCGCCTATAATCCGATGAATTACCTACATCCCATGAGAGCTTTAATTTTTCACTTATATTTCTGTCTCAGCAATCATCAGTTGAATAGCCACCAAACATTTTGCTCACACCATGTTCCAATCAATACCTTAAGATTCACCCCAACCCAACAACTACTACTACTCCAATCAAATCTGAATGCATGCTAACTTTTAGATGCCTCACCCGTAGATCTAGAAACCCATAATCTATAAAGTTTCCTCTTCTTTATTCCAGAGTTGCCCTCTATAATAAAAGAATGTTTAAACTAATCAAAATGAATTTCTCATTTGAGTTTCCTACAACCTGTTCTTGGGAGACGTTCACATTGTATTTAGTTAGGCTCAATGCTGACTTGGATTCCTTTTTAATGAGGTCCATATGCTTTTAGATCTAGATGCGGTTGATCTTTATGTTTTCTTACCCCACCATTAATTTATATATGTACTGGAAATCAGCTTTTATGTTTTCTTACTTTGATCAGGAGATTAATCCAGTGTGGAATGATGCTTTGGATTAATTATTGATAATCATAAGGCCCACTAAAATTTTGCACATCACGCATGCGACTGGAATAAAATGGCAGATTTCAAGAATGTGTGAGAGCCTGTGATTAATGCAATATTCTATCATTTTGATCTCTTAAAATGCTATTTAATAAAATGTGGTAAAGATCATAGGTTTCACCCCTTTCTAAAATATTTGCCTCAAATTGTTGAGAAGGAAACATGCAGATGCCCTTTGTGTCAATAAGCTGAAAAAAAATTAGACTCTGATGTTATAGTAAGGCAAAATATCCTAAGATAGGTGGCATTATTTATGCCAGAATATGGAATCTTAATTGAAATGCATGATTATTCAAAGAAGATATTATCATAGAATCAAGTCTACCATCAACCAAATCAAGCAAAAACTGAGATTTTAAAATCCGGAGATAGATGTGCCTTTCCCAGGAGAGACTTTTAGAATTTAAAAAAAAATCTCATGCCACCCCTTAAGTTCAATCAAAACATATCAGGGATTGAAATTTCTGAATCTTGAAAGTTGAAATGAATTTGTGTGCAATTACACAATAGTCGATAAAAGAGAAGTGTAAGTTGACATGCATGGCAGCAAGATGGAGGTACAGGGAGGTACTTCTTTTGGGTCTTAAATTGAAGATCAAGGCTTGCATGTGGTAGCAGCAGGTAGCTGCTATGGAGATTGAATTGGAGCTCCAATATGGGGGTCTTCTAGCTGCAGAAAAGCTCCAGAACAGCAGTCCTAGTTGCTGTGATTGTAACTAAAAAATGACTCCCGCAACTAGGTTGCTTGAAGACCAGAGCAGGGGGAAAAAAGGGAAATAGCAAAGGTTGCACAGGGGCTTCAGCAGCCCAATGACCAGCAGCTTCTGCTGAGATTTGAAGGAGAAAAGGGATGTAGAGCTCCCTTCGTTGGGAAAGATGTAGAGAAGGAAGATGAGGGCTTGGGGATATTAATAAAGAGAAAAATGTGTAGAAATCCATACAAGGCAGCAAGAAGGAAAGGCATAGAATTGTACCTCTTTGATTGTTTCAATTTGGAGAAACAAGAGTGGCATGCAACAGTCCAACTTTCATGGAAGGAAGCTGTGGCTGGAAGGAATCTGGAAGGGGTAACAACAGTTCTATCGGCAGGGGATGTCTGAGGCATTTGGGGTATTATGGTGATATATATAAGGGAAAAGAGATCTTATCTATTTTCCACATGGAGGCACCATTGGCCAAGTGTTGGAGAAAATCTAGAGCCAAATGTGGCTGTCCTGGAATGCCAACGGCAGTAATCTGCTACTACTACCAAAAATTATAATATTTTATTTATTTTTTTAAAATTATCTTTATTTGTTATACATAAAAATCGACCGTACGTGTACCTCGGGCCTCAGATTTTGACACACAATACATCGATTTGATCGTCTCAGAACGACGATCAAAATGAGTATAATATTGATATACTTCCGATCGGGTTTTGAATACCCGAAATTTTCGAGATATGGTTTCGATTTAAGGTTGACGACCTCCGATTGACGAACGGTCGAATCTGTTGGTCTTGTTTTGTCAAATCAGATCTAATGACGGTGTTGATTTGTTTCGCGATTTCCGAATTTGCATCGCGGCTTTTTCCGCAGCATGCATTACGATGCGACCGATTTTTGGTCGATTTTGCCCGAACGACTTTTGATTCACGATCAATTGA
Organism: Ottelia alismoides; assembly: GCA_037367405.1. NCBI lineage: Eukaryota > Viridiplantae > Streptophyta > Magnoliopsida > Alismatales > Hydrocharitaceae > Ottelia > Ottelia alismoides. The sequence continues at coordinate 182,597 of JAZKJV010008863.1, read as the reverse complement.
TCGATTTAGGTTGTTTCACATTGACAAACAACTTTATTGGATTGATCGGATGCTAATCGGGTCAAGTTCGGGTTTGGCAGATTCCGGATGTTACAGCATTGCCCCAATATATCTTGGGAACATACATATAGGTGAGTAAGGATCGAGCAATATCAAGAAGGTGTCTCAGTTTTCTTTCAGCAACCCTATTTTGTTGGGATGTATATGGGCAAGACGTTTGATGTATGGTACCCTGGGAGGTAAAAAAGGTTATCAAGTCATTCTGAGTATGTGAAGCCCGATCCCGCGGATCTAGGATACCCGTTTACATATCACCCGTAGTATTATGTTCGCTAAAGATTGCATTAGAGTGCTGAAAATCAAGGGAATTTTTTTTTTAAATGACATTCACAAATTAACTAATAAGCCACAGAACTACACTATGTCACAATTATATTGCATAAATTCCATAGCAGTTGGCATGTAACAACAGAAATTGTATTATGTACATGCATCCCAATTATAGCAGAAGAGAAATAAAAACATATAATATCTTGAACAACTATAACATACGTACCTGATAATTGTAACTATAGAAGCCGATGTTCAACTCTCCCAATACAACGGTGCAGGTATTTTGCCGGCAATCCATGGAATAGAGAGAAAAGAACATCAACAAACGTTGAGTACATCTAATTTATTAAAATTAACAGGAATTTAGTGGTTCCAAAAGAAAGCACGTAATTTGGCCTTGACAATTAAAATTTAAAGCTACTTGCAATGAAACAGGCTTTCAAGTTGTTTGGTATGTAAAACCCCAATCTACTCATCCTACACTAATTACCCACATTAATCATTGATATACAAATATCATATGGTCCATATTTAAGTCATTGCCTTTCTATTTGAGAATGTGAATGATGAGACTCTAATATGATCATTATCTCTATTAAATGCTTATAATGATGATTAAGAATCTTGTAGATTGATCATAGTAAGGGTATATGATGGATCCGGGGTTTTGATTCTTTTCTTGTTGATTTTCTCAAGCTTAGTGGATAGTCTGTGGTCTTGGTCTGGGTAAGACCTCACACTATGACTCTAAGGTAGTAGGGTTGGGGTGCCTCCGTAGGCATGCGGTGGAGTAAATGCATCCTAACTAAGTTCCCAACACGTCCACTAGCTATTTCAGCCAACTGTGATAGTAGCTTGTAGTCTAATAAGGATGATTTTCATGATATGATCTTTTCTCTTTATCAGGAATTATTGACAGAAAAGTAACTAGTTCAACGGAAACCAACTCAACTGTAACCAAGCATCCATGTAACCAATTCAACTGTAATTCAACTTTAGCCAAACTCAATTGTGACTCAATCCAATCTCAAATGTAACTTTTCCAAATTCAATTGTAACTGATTCAGATGTAGCCATGGAGGATTCAGATGTATACATGGATGATTCGGATGTAGCATCGCCCAGTCTGCTGGCGAAAAATAAACAAAACTCAAGCGGTGAGGTAGCCTACAAAAGGCTCTTCCGTCTCGTCCTCTAATTGAAAGGCGGTCCAATAGAGGGATAGGTCTATTCCAGAACTACGCCACTGAGACGGATGAGAGAGACTCTCCGGAAAAGTCGCTCTAAAGAAAAACTGGCCCGACCGGTACGGGCTAACGAGCTCGAAAAACTAAAACCAAGGGTCTTCCAGCCTAGGTACCCTAAAGAACAAGGGTCGGCGGAACTGATCTTTAAAAGAAAGCCTGTGGATACCAGAGAGCGTAAAAACTGCGAGCGCTCGCGAGAAAACCGAGAAAAAGACTGGGATCCTAGACCCGCGCACTAGGCGGCCGCTGCCCTAACTGGGCTTCCTATCTCCCGCCCAGCTGAGGGTCACCGCACCCTCGCACAGTCAGGTGTAAAGGTCAACATGACTGGCACTCTTAATTATTAGTCAACATCGATTTCCAATATTCTCACTAGCTTGACTAGTCATTTCTTTCTCAATCCTTTCTGTGGCTGACTGTGCAGATCTATGTCTTTTGTCCATAATTCTATCAATAGTGATCGATATTAGTAGATGATGCTCAAGGATAATTGGATAGAGGATTAATAGTCATAATGACTACAGAAATCCATAGATTGATTTAATTAACTCTGAGGTATTTCTTAGAGCTTTATGAACTTCCTATAGATGAATAATCAAGTCAGGAAGGAGTCATGCGTTCAACTCGGAGAAAATAAGCTCAGAATTATAATGATTGGCGTATGTGATATGCCAAATGTATATATATCACTTAATCGAATATATGTGTTGAAACCCAAAATCATATGAAATAGCTCAAATCAACATTCACAGTTATTATGATAAATCAAAGAATATGGAAACTCCCAGACTAAATGCCTAATCCCATCAGAACGAAATAGTTCTTTCATTAATTTTCATGTCGGTTAGTATTATTGTTTCCTACTTTGCAATTATGACCCTCAATCCTTGGAGGGAGAATCACAATAAGGTACAAAAGAGATCAAGATCAATATAGAAAGATTCTGGAAAGAACTGTTAGTCAATAGTAAAGGTAGTCATTATGTGATCAAGAGTTCAAGAGTCAGGCTCTTGTGGAAACAACCTCCTCTAAAGGAAGACAATGTAAGATGCATGCAGCATATTCAATAGGGTTCATTCCTAAAAAAACCTCAAAAATGTGTTTTGTGAAACTAGTCCTAATAAAGAAGGCCATTCTGTTGATAATCCCATGGAAATTTATGAAATTCCAAGACAACTCAAGAGAATGATTAGTCGCCCTTAATTTCTAACTAATTTATTTATAAAATTTTTAGAAGACAAAAGATGATATATGGAGACTCAAAATTAGAGTTCTTTCATCAGAAATACTCATACTGCTGCATCAAGACGTGCAATCAAGACAATGATGCACAACATCCAATTTCCCAACTCCCCAGAATAAAGAGCCGACATAAAAACCAAAATCATGTGAGGAATTTACCCTATAATATAACCACTTCTTTTTCAACCACCAACCACAGAGCCCCACATACTGTAAAGAGGTATTTTACATCCCACTTCTTCAGAACTGATCGTTTCCAGACACTCCTAAATCTGCAATTACTGATGACTGAAGTATGGTAGATTTCAACACAAGGCAAATGCCAAATTCTACAACAAAGGAACACCCAAGAACTAAATAGTAAAGTCTTTTAAGCACACTTCATAAATTACAGACATAGGCCAAGACAAACTTCTGTATGTACACTTATCTTGAGCATCCCCCTCCACTATAGCCTAAAATATTTTACCTTAAACAAGGGCCTTTTATTTTTCATGACAATCAACATATCAAAAATGATTGAATTAGTGTCACTGGGATAAACTTTTAAGAGCTAATATATTACCGCTTTCTCATCTAATTCCAAAGGCAAATTAAGAGTTTGATCACGCATGGAAGGCAGCAAGAGGAGGGGAAAAGATTGTACCTCTTTTGGGTTTGATCCTGCATGCATCAACTTCTCCAAGAGCAGCAGTAGGTATCTTGATCAAAGGGGAGCAGTAACTTCAATTGCAACACCCAAAGCTGCAATAAGCAAGGGCTATGGCTGTTATGAGTTGCAGCTTGCAATTGTTGGAGAAGTAAGCAGCAGGGGGGTTTAAACAAGGGCTGAAATGATGCTCCAACAGTAGAATTCCAGTAGAAGGAAGGGCTTCAAATCTTCAGCTGCTGTGAGCAGCCTCATGTTTCAACAATGGAGAGCAACTCCATTTGATATTTGGAGGAAAAAGGGGATGAAAAGGGCTTCATATGGCTGAGGGTTGGAAATACTTTAGAAGGAATAGGAGGGAGAAAGATTTTACCTTTTAGATCTCCAATTTTAGCATGCAGGTGCATCCCCAGTTGTTGATCTTGGGTCGTAGCAGTAGCCCATAAACACTGCTAGGAGTAGCTTCAATTGCAAAGGGAGAGCAGCTTGGAGCAGCTGCTTGGCTCCTCCACCTGCTGCATGAAGCATTAGCAGCAACCCAAGCTGCTGGAGCTGCAACCTTATCGGTAACATTGGATCGTCTCCAATCAGGAGGTCTGGACAGCAGCTAGCAAGAAGAGATGAGCTCCACGTTGGAGAGAAATTGGGAGAAATTTGGGGCTTTCTAAGAAAAGAAAGAAGGGAGCAAATGGAGTTATAAATAAGGAAGAGAGGGGAAAATTGTACCTTTATCTCCAAGAATTGAAGACCAAATGCATCATATAACAACATGCAACAGCTTCTAAGTGCATCTAGAATCTTGGGCAGTAGTTGGGGCTCCAGCAGGAGCTTCCAGGAGCTCAAGAGGAAAGCAACATTCTCTTGGAAAGAACTTGGACAACAACTGCATTGAGAGAGAAACTAGAGCTCTCTCTTTGGTTGGAGAAATGGGTTGTAGCTCCCGATTCCAGCCAGAAATATAGGAGAGGAAGGTTATCTCGGCTGGGAGGTTGAGAGGGAGATGGGCTTTTCTTTGGGGGGAAAATTACGAAGAAGAAGGGTTATAAATAAGAGAAGAAGAAGGGGTCCTTGATTGCCAAGTATAGGGAAGAAAGATGCCAAGTGGAGAGGAATTTGAGAGCCATGTGTTGATTGTATGTTGTCTGCTGCTGTGTAACAGCAGAAATTAAAATAATTTTTTTATTATTTTTTTCATTTTTCTTTAGGAACCCAAAGTCGCTCGTATTCACTCCTCGAGTCTCGGATTTCGATGTGTAATATCTTGTTTCGATCGTCTCTGAATGACGATCAAAATGAGTATAATATTCATATACTTCGGATCGAAGATGAATCCCCGAACTTTCCGAGATATGGTCTTGATTGGTCATTAAATTTTATGATTTTAAAATATCAAATGACCTCCGATCGACGAACGGTCGATTCCGTTGATCTTACTTCATCGAATTGGATTTTTCGGTGGTCTCGGTTTACTTCGCGGTTTCCGAATTTGCGTTGAGGCTTTTTCGGCCACGCATTACGATGCGGTCGATTTTTTTGTCGATTTTGCCCGAACGACTTTTGATTCATGATCAATTGATCGATTTATGTTATTTAACACTGATTAATAACTTTATTGAGTTATACGGACCCTAATCAGGTCGAGTTCGGGTTGTACAGATCCGGATGTTACAAATATAAAAACCTCAAAGGGAGTCCCGTCCTCGAGACTCGAGTCAAGGTTACTTTGTGTCTTGTTTGGATGTCATCTGGCCATAAAAACCTCAAAGGGTTTTGAACCCATAAAAACCTCAAAAGGAAAAACAGGTCATGCTCTTTCAATAAATATAACTAAGTGGGCTTGTTTTGACTATTACCTGAAAGAGCTACGGTATCTTGCCCGTATACCTGCTTCGATATCCCATGTTGCTTCTTTATCACCATATCGGTGCCATAGCGCTTTAACTAGGGTTTTTTTTATGTGAAGCTTCTTTACAGCATTATCGAATATCAGTATTGGTCTCTCCTTTTATATCAAATCTTACTCAACGTCAAGGTCCTCGTAGTTCCGTCCCAAAGAGATCTACAGGGTAAAGAGTGTCTTTATCTATCTCATGTTATCTGAGAGGTGTGAGATATCTCCACCCGTAAAGGTCTTTGAATGTTGCCATATCAATCCTGGAATAATGACTGTTGTTGTACATGAATTCTACCAATCGACAGGTGGTCCTTCCAGGATCCTTTTCACCCAAGGGTACGCTGATGAATTAATTCCTCGTATCTGAATAATGTGTTTGTTCTGTCCGACGGTTTATGGATGGAATGCAGAACACATCTTCAGCTCTGTTTGTAGTGTTGACATGAACTGGTGCCAATAGTAAGGTGTAAACCTCGAGCATCTGTCAAACATTACCTCACGTGGTATACCATGAATCCTTATAATGGTATGTACATGCAATCTAGCCAACCTAAATGGAGTGTACATCATGTTGACATCTATAAATGGGTTGACTTGGTCAATTTGTCAACGACCCAAAGCATTGTGGTCACCATGGTGTCCTTGGTAGTCTAGTAACAAATTTCATTAAAGTACTCTCCCACTTTTACTTGGGAATGGGGAGATACTGTAATAATCATGGTGGTCTTCTATGCTCAACCTTGACCATCTGACAGGTCAAGCATCTGCTAACATGCTGTGCTGCATCACACTTCATCCCGACCCCCGCCAGAATGTTGGCGCAGATTACGATACATTTTCGTACTGCCAGGATGAAAAGACAGGTGTGAACTGTATGCTTCATCAAGAATCTCTACGCAATTGCTCATCATAGGACACAACAATGTAGCCATCCTTTCGTAAAGTAGACTTAGTCTCCACAAAATTATCACTTTTGTCCTTGTTGGCACGCATACATTTGTCTCAAATTCAAGGATATGTCTTATATCCTACTATGCAATCTCAAGGATTGACGAATCGCGGAGGTATGATAGTAGATATAGACGCACTCTTTATGAGGATGTCAATTAGTCTAAGATGTGAGCGTATTCCACATGTGTAGCTAGCTTGTCATATATGCATGAGTTTTCCTGCTCAGCACATCTGCCACCATGTTTCCTTTATCGGGATGGTATGAGATCGTGTAATCAAAATCCTTCAGTAGTTTAAACTACCGATGTTATCTCATGTTTAACTCTTTCTGATTATAGATATACTTCAAACTTTTACGATCTATGAAGATATCAAAATTCACCTCATAGAGATAGTGACACCAGTTTTTTTTAGAGAAGACAACCGCCACCAACTTTAAGTCACGGATGGAGTAATTATGCGCATGCGTCCTCAACTGACGTGATACATAAGCAATCACGTGACCTTGTTGCATTTGAACTGCTTCTAAACTTTCACTTGAAACATCTGTATATACTGGAAAATTTTGAGTGCCTAAAGTGCAAGATTATTTGCAGTCGTCAATCTTTCCTTCAGTGTCTTGAAGGCTTGTTTGCATGGATCATCCCAAATGAAAGGAATCCCTTTCTGTGTCAATCTTGTCAGAAAAGAATGACTCGGGAAAACTACTGATGAAGTGTCTGCAATAACCCGTTAGTCCAGGGAAGTTATGAATATGGATGATTATCTTAGGTTGATCTCAAGACATGATTGTCGAAATCTTCGCAGTGTCAACTACGACACCTACTCCAGGAATGACATGCCCAAGGAATGAGACCTGGGATAATTAGAACTCACATTTGCTCGACTTGGTTTACAACTTGTACTCTTGAAGTATGTTCATAACTATCTTTAGATCATTGATGTGATCCCTATTTATTTCAGGAATATATCAACACATCGTCAATGTATACAATTACAGACTCGTCCAAGTATGGACGGAAATCATGTTTATTATATTCATAAAAAGTTGTACGGCATTTGTGAGCCCAAGCGACATTACGACAAACTCGTACTGTCCATATCGAGTCTTGAATGTTATCTTCGGACTATCTGACTCTTTAATCCTCACTTGATGGTAGCCTGATCAAATGTCAATCTTGAAAACATCGAAGATCCATGTAGCTGATTAAACAGATCATTAACGTGTGGCATAAGATATTGGTTCTTCACCGTTTTCGTGTTTAGTTATATGTAATCTATTTATATTCTCGTCGATCCGTCCTTATTCTTGACTAAAAGAACTAGAGTACCCCAATGTATAGTGTTCGGCCTTACGAAACCTACGTTAAGTAACTCTTGCGATAGTATCTTCAGTTCTCTCAAGTATGCTAGTGCCGAGCGGCACAGAGCCATCGAGATTGGTTTTGTATATGGTAGTAATGTAATCGCGAACTCAATCTCTTTCTTAGGTGATAAACCTGACAAATCATTAGAGAACACACTAGGGTAATCTGATACTATCGTGATGTCCTGAGCCATCGGCTCTCCATCAGATATCTCTCAGACAACTGTTAGATATGAATCACATCCCTGATCAACCAGTCTTTGAGCTCTCAATACTGAGATATACTCCATTTTGGAGCCATGTAATGTACCCTTAATAGTAACTTAGGTAAGTCCGGAATCCTGAAGACAATCGTCTTCCTGAAGTAATAAACTAGGTATAATGAGTTGACAGCTAATCCATGCCCATAATTGGGTCACACTTGTCAAGTTGTAGTAGCAGACGGTCTGTGATCATCTCTTGCCCACCAATCAACATTGGTAACCCTCTTACTATCAGTCTAATGATGAACAACTAGCCACCTGGCCCATAAAAATGACAAGGATGATTTTGGGAATATGCAATTCTACCTACCTAAGCTAGAAACTCGAAGTTCGTCTATCGCTTCAGAATCAATTAAAACATAGAAAGGCCGGTTCGGGACGCCATGGATCTATGTAAGAACCGATATCATTAATAGTAAATGTTCAAAGATATTTCTAACTATGCTTTTTCTCTTCTTGGGATACATATGGAAAATTAGCTGCAATTGGTGACATCTGTGGTCATTGATTTTGAATGTCATATTTTCCCTTCAGACTCACGACAAGTCAAAGGACTATCGCTATCGGATAATTAATGCGATCGGAACTATAATACTACGAATGTATGTAGCGGGGTACCACTGCTCTGATACCAAACTGTGAAGCCCGATCCCGCGGATCTAGGATACCCGTTTACATATCACACGTAGTATTATGTTCGCTAAAGATTGCATTAGAGTGCTGAAAATCAAGGGAAATTTTTTTTAAAAGACATTCACAAATTAACTAATAAGCCACAGAACTATACTATGTCACAATTATATTGCATAAATTCCATAGCAGTTGGCATGTAACAACAGAAATTGTATTATGTACATGCATCCCAATTATAGCAAAAGAGAAACAAAAACATATAATATCTTGAACAACTATAATATGCGTACCTGATAATTGTAACTGCAAAAGCTGATGTTCAACTCTCCCAATACAACGGTGCAGGTATTTTGCCTCCAATCCATGGAATAGGGAGAAAAAAACATCAACAAACGTTGAGTACATCTAATTTATTAAAATTAACAGGAATTTAGTGGTTCCAAAAGAAAGCAAGTAATTTGGCCTTGACAATTAAAATTTACAGCTACTTGCAATGAAACAGGCTTTCAAGATGTTTGGTATGTAAAACCCCATTCTACTCATCCTACACTAATTACCCACATTAATCATTGATATACAAATATCATATGGTCCATATTTAAGTCATTGCCTTTCTATTTGAGAATGTGAATGATGAGACTCTGATATGATCATTATCTCTATTAAATGCTTATAATAATGATTAGGATCTTGTGGATTGATCATAGTAAGGGTATATGATGGATCCGGGGTTTTGATTCTTTTCTTGTTGATTTTCTCAAGCTTAGTGAATAGTCTGTGGTCTTGGTCTGGGTAAGACCTCACACTATGACTCTAAGGTAGTAAGGAAGCCTTAGGGTTGGGGTGCCTCCGTAGGCATGCGGTTGAGTAAATGCATCCTAACTAAGTTCCCAACACGTCCACTAGCTATTTCAACCAACTGTGATAGTAGCTTGTAGTCTGATAAGGATGATTTTCATGATATGGTCTTTTCTCTTTATCAGGAATTATTGGCAGAAAAGTAACTAGTTCAACGGAAACCAACTCAACTATAACCAAGCTTCCATGTAACCAATTCAACTGTAATTCAACTTTAGCCAAACTCAATTGTGACTCAATCCAATCTCAAATGTAACATTTCCAAATTCAATTGTAACTGATTCAGATGTAGCCATGGAGGATTCAGATGTATACATGGATGATTCGGATGTAGCATCGCCCAGTCTGCTGGCAAAAAATAAACAAAATTCAAGCGGTGAGGTAGCCTACAAAAGGCTCTTCCGTCTCGCCCTCTAATTGGAAGGCGGTCCAATAGAGGGATAGGTCTACTCCAAAACTACGCCACTGAGACGGGTGACAGAGACTCTCCGGAAAAGTCGCTCTAAAGAAAAACCGACCCGACCGGTACGGGCTAACGAGCTCGAAAAACTAAAACCAAGGGTCCTCCAGCCTAGGAACCCTAAAGAACAAGGGTCAGCGAAACTGGTCTTTAAAAGAAAATCTGTGGATCCCAGAGAAGCGTAAAAACTGCGAGCGCTCGCGAGAAAACCGAGAAAAAGACTGGGATCCTAAACCCGTGCACTAGGCGGCCGCTGCCCTAACTGGGATTCCTATCTCCCGCCCAGCTGAGGGTCACCGCACCCTCGCACAGTCAGGTGTAAAGGTCACCATGACTGGTACTCTTAATTATTAGTCAACATCGATTTCCAATATTTTCACTTGCTTGACTAGTCATTTCTTTCTCAATCCTTTCTGTGGCTGACTGTGCAGATCTATGTCTTTTGTCCATAATTCTATCAATAGTGATAGATATTAGTAGATGATGCTCAAGGATAATTTGATTGAGGATTAATAGTCATAATGATTACAGAATTCCATAGATTGATTTAATTAACTCTGAAGTATTTCTTAAAGCCTTATGAACTTCCTATAGATGAATAATCAAGTCAGGAAGGAGTCATGCGTTCAACTCGGAGAAAATAAGCTCAGAATTATAACGATTGGCGTATGTGATGTGCCAAATGTATATATATATCACTTAATCGAATATATGTGTTGAAACCCAAAATCATATGAAATAGCTCAAATCAACATTCACAGTTACTATGATAAATCAAAGAATATGGAAACTCCCAGACTAAATGCCTAATCCCATCCAGACGAAATAGTTCTTTCATTAATTTTCATGTCGGTTAGTATTATTGTTCCCTACTTTGTAATTATGACCCTCAATCATTGGAGGGAGAATCACAATAAGATACAAAAGAGATCAAGATCAATATAGAAAGATTCTGCAAAGAATGTTAGTCAATAGTAAAGGTAGTCATTCTGTGATCAGGAGTCAGGCTCTTGTGGAAACAACCTCCTCTAAAGGAAGACAATGTAAGATGCATGCAGTATACTCTATAGGGTTCATTCCTAAAAAAACCTCAAAAATGTGTTTTGTGAAACTAGTCCTAATAAAGAAGGTCATTCTGTTGATAATCCCATGGAAATTTATGAAATTCCAAGACAACTCAAGAGAATGATTAGTCGCCCTTAATTTCTAACTAATTTATTTATAAAATTTTTAGAAGACAAAAGATGATATATGGAGACTCAAAATTAGAGTTCTTTCATCAGAAATACTCATACTGCTGCATCAAGACGTGCAATCAAGACAATGATGCACAACATCCAATTTCCCAACTCCCCAGAATAAAGAGCCGACATAAAAACCAAAACCATGTGAGGAATTTACCCTATAATATAACCACTTCTTTTTCAACCACCAACCACAGAGCCCCACATACTGTAAAGAGGTATTTTACATCCCACTTCTTCAGAACTGATCGTTTCCAGACACTCCTAAATCTGCAATTACTGATGACTGAAGTATGGTAGATTTCAACACAAGGCAAATGCCAAATTCTACAACAAAGGAACACCCAAGAACTAAATAGTAAAGTCTTTTAGGCACACTTCATAAATTACAGACATAGGCCAAGACAAACTTCTGTATGTACACTTATCTTGAGCATCCCCCTCCACTATAGCCTAAAATATTTTACCTTAAACAAGGGCCTTTTATTTTTCATGACAATCAACATATCAAAAATGATTGAATTACTGTCACTGGGATAAACTTTTAAGAGCTAATATATTACCACTTTCTCATCTAATTCCAAAGGCAAATTAAGAGTTTGATCACGCATAGAAGGCAGCAAGAGGAGGGGAAAAGATTGTATCTCTTTTGGGTTTATCCCGCATGCATCAACTTCTCCAAGAGCAGCAGTAGGTATCTTGATCAAAGGGGAGCAGTAACTTCAACTGCAACACCCAAAGCTGCAATAAGCAAGGGCTATGGCTGTTATGAGTTGCAGCTTGCAATTGTTGGAGAAGTAAGCAGCAGGGAGGTTTAAACAGGGGCTGAAATGATGCTCCAACAGTAGAATTCCAGTAGAAGGAAGGGCTTCAAATCTTCAGCTGCTGTGAGCAGCCTCATGTTTCAACAATGGAGAGCAACTCCATTTGATATTTGGAGGAAAAAGGGGATGAAAAGGGCTTCATATGGCTGAGGGATGGAAATACTTTAGAACGAATAGGAGGGAGAAAGATTTTACCTTTTAGATCTCCAATTTTAGCATGCAGGTGCATCCCCAGTTGTTGATCTTGGGTAGTAGCAGTAGCCCATAAACACTGCTAGGAGTAGCTTCAATTGCAAAGGGAGAGCAGCTTGGAGCAGCTGCTTGGCTCCTCCACCTGTTGCATGAAGCATTAGCAGCAACCCAAGCTGCTGGAGCTGCAACCTTATCGGTAACATTGGATCGTCTCCAATCAGGAGGTCTGGACAGCAGCTAGCAAGAAGAGATGAGCTCCACGTTGGAGAGAAATTGGGAGAAATTTGGGGCTTTCTAAGAAAAGAAAGAAGGGAGCAAATGGAGTTATAAATAAGGAAGAGAGGGGAAAATTGTACCTTTATCTCCAAGAATTGAAGACCAAATGCATTATATAACAACATGCAACAGCTTCTAAGTGCATCTAGAATCTTGGGCAGTAGTTGGGGCTCCAGCAGGAGCTTCCAGGAGCTCAAGAGGAAAGCAACATTCTCTTGGAAAGAACTTGGACAACAGCTGCATTGAGAGAGAAACTAGAGCTCTCTCTTTGGTTGGAGAAATGGGTTGTAGCTCCCGATTCCAGCCAGAAATATAGGAGAGGAAGGTTATCTCGGCTGGGAGGTTGAGAGGGAGATGGGCTTTTCTTTGGGGGAAATTACGAAGAAGAAGGGTTATAAATAAGAGAAGAAGGGGTCCTTGATTGCCAAGTATAGGGAAGAAAGAGTCCAAGTGGAGAGGAATTTGAGAGCCATGTGTTGATTGTATGTTGTCTGCTGCTGTGTAACAGCAGAAATTAAAATAATTTTTTTATTATTTTTTTTCATTTTTCTTTAGGAACCCAAAGTCGCTCGTATTCACTCCTCGAGTCTCGGATTTCGATGTGTAATATCTTGTTTCGATCGTCTCTGAATGACGATCAAAATGAGTATAATATTCATATAGTTCGGATCGAAGATGAATCCCCGAAATTTCCGAGAGATGGTCTTGATTGGTCATTAAATTTTACGATTTTAAAATATCAAATGACCTCTGATAGACGAACGGTCGATTCCGTTGATCTTACTTCATCGAATTGGATTTTTCGGTGGTTTTGGTTTATTTCGCGGTTTCCGAATTTGCGTTGAGGCTTTTTCGACCACGCATTACGATGCGGTCGATTTTTTTGTCGATTTTGCCCGAACGACTTTTGATTCATGATAAATTGATCGATTTATGTTATTTAACACTGATTAAAACCTTTATTGAGTTATACGGACCCTAATCAGGTCGAATTCGGGTTTGTACAGATCCGGATGTTACAGAGTAAATTCCAGAACATTATCAGAATGAAAGATTTTAATAGTAGTGGAGAAAAAAATTGACATAATGAAAGAAGTTCTTGACAACGATATTAATTTCTGAACGTTCTTTTAACAAGAATACCTAAGATAAGCGACTATAGTCATCCACAAAAACAGCAAAGTACTTATGACCACTAATGGTTTTGACCGGACAGGGTCCCCAAATATCACAATGAATAGGAAGAAAGGAGTAGTGCGACGAGGCTCAATTCTAGCAGGAAAGGAAACTCTATGATGTTTTCCGAACTGACATGCTTCACACTAAGGGTTTTAGTGTAGATAGTTCAGGGAACATCATAGAGAGAGCTTTGGCAGAAGGAAGTCCCAGACGAAGATGCCAAAGAAGGGGATCTTCAGAGATGAAGGTAGCGCCAGCAAAGTTGGAAGTGGAAGGTTTGTTGAGGTAATATAGGCCATTCCTCTCATGTCCCCCACTAAAAATCTACCTCGTCCGGATGTCCTGAAAATAGCAGCAGAATTCATCAAAAATAACACGACAATGTAGCTCACGACATAGCTTCTGAACAGATAAAAGACTGAGCGGGAAAGTAGGAGCACAATGCACATCTGTCAGTCGAAGTTTGTTGGAGAAGTCAATAGTTCCAACAGCAGTAACGGGAGAATTATCCCCATTGGCAACACGAACGCTCTTTATAGTAGTAGAGGGTTGAGATGAGGTGAGTAGACTTACATCTCCCGTTAGAAGAGTGGAAGCACCAGAATCATTAATCCATGCATGTTTGGCAACAGAAACTGAGTTTGCTACTGTACCTGAGGTAGTGGCAAGGCTAGCAATAGCGGCAGATGCGGTCGTGTCTTTTGTTGAGGGAGCGGAATCATTTAGAAGTTGTCGCAGTGAATGGAATATGTTGTCCATCTATACTCTGAGTAGTTGTATCATTGTTCGTATCATGTGATTCATCGTCATAAGTGTTATGAGCACTTTGTTGCCTGCCAAATGTTGCCCAGCAACGCTCAGACGGATGATTCATGCGACCACAGTGTATGCATGCAGGATAACGACCAGTAGAGGAATCACGACCATGACCTCGTCCAAGGCCACGTCCGCGGCCACGACCTCGTCCTCTAGGATAAGACTGTCGTCCTCTTTGCCCAAATGAATAGTGGGTTGTTGTCTCTGTAGAAGAATGAACCATAGAATTTTGAACCGGAGCCTCCAGTTCCTGTAGTCGATCAAATATGGTTTCGATCGTATGCAATTTATCTGCCATAAGAAATTGATCTTTTGCAATTTTGTACTTTGGGTGAAGTTCTGAGAGAAACCTATAGACCAGCACGAGTCGGAGCCTCAGTTCCTGCCACTCAGCACGTTCACCTATTTGTTTATCACAGCATGCAAGTTGAAAGATAAGAAGTTCGTCAAACAAGCTTGTAAGTGTCCGGTAATATTCAGTTAGACTGGTCTCTTCTTGATTAGTAGACCAGATTCTTGTGTATATATCAGAAAGATGTGACTTGGTTGTTTTCTGGGAATATGTGTGCTCAAGATTTTCCCACATGGCTTTAGCAGTATCTTTATATAAGAGATTTGTAGCAATATTTGGATCTACACTATTAGTCATCCAAGTAATTACCTGGCAATTGTCGACAAAACAGACTTCATATTCTGCATCAGTGATAGCAGAAGGAGTCTTCGTGAGGATGGCACCCTTTCGTTGGCCACCAATAAATATCTTGAAGGATCGAGACCATAAAATATAGTTTTCGGAGCTTTTCAACTTGATAGATGTACCTTGTACCATTAGAGAAGAAGGAGGATACATAGGCTTGGTCTCGGTGGACGTCATGATAGCGTCTCTAGGTCAAGAAAAAGTGACCTAGATGAAGTTGTAGTTGATCTGTAGAACCTCCTTAGTTGCACATTAGTAGAGAGTTGTGGAGGCTGAACGCCCTAAACCGAAGCCGAACAAGGGCCCTGGGGCGGCAGAAGCCTAGGGCACGTAGGGTCGCGAGGTGCACGCAGAAGCGCGACGCTCAGGTGCGCGAGGGGCACGGGGTGCGCAGGGGCGCGGTGCGCGCAGGTGCGCAAGGTGCGTGAGGCGCACAGGTACGCGAGGCGCACAGGTGCGCGGGGCGTGCAAGGGCGTAGTGCGCGCAGGGGCGTAGGGCGCGCAAGTGCGCAAGGGTGCAGGGCGCTCAGGGGCGCAAGGTGCGCAAGGGCTCGAGGGGCGCAGAGGCAGAGGAGCTCGAGGCGCACGAGGGGCGCAGGGGCTCGGGAGCACGAGGGGCGCAAGGGGCACGAGGTGCCTAGGGCTTAGGGCCCAAGGCGCAGGAGCGCGAGGTGCGCACGCCTAATGCAGGGCGTCGTGGAGGGGAGAGAAGAAGGGGCGGGCGGTGGTAGGAGGAATATTAGGTCAGAACACCGGTCTAGGACCGTCGCTCTGATACCATGTGGAGAGAAGAAGAGAAGGATCTTGTATATTATTCTGTGAGGTCTAGGGGTCCTTATATAGGACTAAACCCTAGGGTGCTCAGAGGGGAACTTACATAAATACCCCTGTGGGGTTACAATGATAAGTAAGGAAACAACGATAATAAGGAAACAGCGATAAATAAAGAAACATCAATTTACAGTAATCTCTAACAGCTATTATAATTAGCAACGAATGTCATATTCATTGTTAAAGATTTATGTAATGATGATTTATCCGTTGATCTATTCAAAAGCATTGCTAAATTTAATAATGCTTCGAAGAAAATGTTAACTGATAATGCTATTTATATAATTCTGTGTTAAATGGATACAGTGCTACTCATTGTGAATTTAAAGAGCCAGGTAATGAATAGTAGTCCTTGTTATATGTTTAACTAAAAATTCAATTATATGTTACCTAAATTCAAATTTGTTATAGTGTGTTAATGTTAGTAATCGGAAAATCAAATTTGTTATAGTGTGTTAATGTTAATAATCGGAAAATCAATTTTCCTTTTAGATGTCAATGTTACCATTTTTAAGGGGGTGTACATTCAAAAATACCCATAAAGGAATAATGAAAATTGAAGAAAAAAGGAAGAGAGAGGGAGAGGTGTAAGAAAATCATAGAAGAGAGAGGGAGAGAGGGAGAGAGGAGCGAAATTAGAGAGAAAGGACTGCGTGGGAGGGTTTAGGTAATAAAAATAATAGCATAGGGGTGATATCAGAGATAATGGAGGAGAGAGTGTGAATTGAGAGGAGAGAGAGAGGCATATGAAGATGGGACTTATTGGGGAGCCATGTGTCGCATGCAGAGGGGAAGTGGAGAGGCGGAAAACAAACAATAATGCATGGTAACCACGTCAGAGTCGGACCACAATTAAGACTGCAAAAACTAACGTTGAAAAGGGGGAGGCCAAAGGTTATAGCCACGTGTCATTTTAAGGACTAAAGTTGGGAGAACCCAGCTTTAGTATATTGTATAGAAGTTAGATATGATTTCCATTGATTTAAAGAAGACAAGTGATGATATGCCAAGAGGTTTCTTCAGATACTGCTAAAAAAAGTGAAATAAGTGTTTAATCTTTTGTAAACCAACCAAATACGAGATGTATACCCAACAGTAAATTGTGCTAGTTCTCCAATTCAACTGTCGAATTATTTTTGAGGTATTTATTTTTCTCTGGCTATGGATGACTTAGAAAAACAAATCCAAGGAGCGGTGGCATGGTGCATGTCACAGACATTGTTTCAATGGGCCATGATAGGAAACAAAATCTATGGGAAGCTTAGATGAAGTGTGAGGGCATTTGACTGAAGTAAGGAAGAAGGAGCTTATAAAATGCAAGTTCAATGTCAGGGAAGTTTGAGACGCCATAGAGGTAAAGCTTCAAACAAATTTCCCACAAAACACATTTTTAAATACTTAAGGTCTACCTTTCAATATAATAAAGGAATTGACATAGATATAAATAATGCAAGATGGTTGAAGAGGAGAGATTTTACGAGGACTCCTTCAGGCAAAAAAATACAGCATAAGATAACACGTACACATTAAAAAACTGCAGCAAAACTGGATGATTTTTACAACTCCGAGAGTCGGACCATTAACTAGACATGGAAGAGAAAGACTACAACTTAGAAAGAGGCTCTGATGCATTGCATCTACTAGATTATATTCTCCGTGAAAGGTATCAAGTAAAAGGTGACTATCTTTCCGGCAAACGATAAAATGAGGAAGATTGTTCAATATTTGGTTCGAATGTATGGAAAGTTGGAGAAAGATCCCTGTCATGGTAGCAACATGATTTTTAGGACACGAACTGGTATCACCTCTGCTTGGATACCAGTTAGTGGGGATGAACCACCAGATACGGATGCGAATGCACAATCGATCACCACTGAGGAGGCATTTAAATAAGAAGAATAAGACCTCTATATGACAATGGTCGATCTCCTATCACGACTTCCAAAGAAGGAAATCATTTAAGTAAAACAAGCACAACTTTCATTGTTCCATCGCTTTATCCCGACTCTTCTCTCCCACTCTTTTTTTCTTGTGGTATTCCCTCTTATTGTGGTGTGGAGGAAATGCTCCCATCCCCCTTTATATATAGTCCAAAAACAAACCCATAGTACTATTCCCATCAAGACTATACATAGAATACAACTCGACTACTATTAGGATTAGGAGTTCAATCCCTTTAGGATTCCCAATCCTAATATGACATAATCCTAACAATCTTCCCCTTGAGTTGAATTCCATTATGATTTATTCATTGTCTTGAGTTTGCAATGGGGCATCATCGTCATTTGCATGTCTCCTTAGCAAGAACCCATCGTTTTATGGTGTAACACATGTCGTTGGGTGTCCTCAATGTACCTCGACTCAACTAGGCTCATACAACTCAGTGTTATGCTTCTTGATGAGGCATCACAATCTCTCGTGACTAAATATTATACCATCTTCCTCTAGTAAAGCGAACCGCACTCACTTCTCCTTATTGCGTACTTCTGCAACAGATATATCGACAACTTCTCGCTCTCCCATCATACTTCTCACCCTCGATTGACTAGAGTTTCATCACGGGGGGGGGGGGGGGGGGTCAACATAATTTCACTATGATACATGTTGTTGGGACATGAACCGGTACTACCTCCGCTCAGATACCAATTGGTGCGGATGAACCACCAGATATGGATACAGATTCACAATCGATCACCCACGCAGAACACGTGAGAACCATGGTATGATGATGGTAAGTCACCTATCACAACCACCGAAGAAGAAATTTACTAAGAAGTATAATGAGTACAACTCTCGTCGTTGTGGTGGAGGCAATGTCCACATCTTACTCTATATATAGGAGGTAAATTCCTAAGTAGTATCTTGGGATTACAAAAATCCCTAGGTACTACAACAATTTTTTACATGGATGCTACAGAGGTGTCGTATTCTCAAGATGCGACACTAGCTATTTTTTTTAATCTGGGTACTACAAGTGTAGCGCATCCTGACATTGTGACACTGGTATCGCACATCAGGATAACGATATATTAGGGAGCTTCAGGAAATGACTCAATTCTAGGGTGTTTCAGGTATCTCGCATACTTGATATGCAATATACCTAAAAGTTCCTGGAAAACACCGCTCTTTTTACATGCGATATACTTCCTGGAAACGATGCAATTCCAGGGAGTTTCTCTTATATCGCATTCTAGGCATGCGATATAGGATAAACTCCATTGAATTGCATCATTTCCAGGAAGTTTTGGAATAGAGTCATTTATTCATAATAGCTATTCATTTCCCTAAAAATACAGTTGTTTTGTTAAACTCTCATGCACATTGAAATTGGAATAAACTAAATGCGTGTGCATCTTGGTTCAACAACATTGACATTGGACTAGGTTCAACAACTCATCGAAGGTCATGGTCGGCATTAAGCCAAAACCACGTACATTGGCCGTCGAAGAACCAATAATCAGACCCTTCAATTGGAACATACAATAGATCAACTCCATTCCGATCTAATACATGAGGCCACATAACACTCAATATTGTAGGATCATGAAATTGGGGGGGAAAATGTGTAAGATATATCATAAACCTAACAACATAAAAACTCATGGACTTTATGCAAGCTTTCGAGAAATAAGAGAAGACTCAGGAGGAGAGGCGACGGCGCAGGAAGAGCGCCAATGATGCGGAAGAGGGGTTGGAGGAGGACAACCATCGAGGAGGAGGCAGAGCAGGAGGTCGCACGGGTCGCCCAAGTCGAGGATTCACGATCGCGCGTGAAGAGAAGTAGCGGAGGAAGAAGCACGGGTGGAACGATATGTTTAGGTTTAAGCAGGGGTTTTACTGGATATTGTATTCCTGATGTACGATACGTGTGTCGCAAACTCAAGATGCGCTACATTTGTAGTACCCAGATAAAAAAACATTAGCTAGTGTCGCATCATAAGAATGCGAGACCACCGTAGCATCCAGGTAAAAAAAGATGCTGTAATACCTATGAATTTTTGTAATCCCGAGGTACTACTTAGGAATTTACTTCCTATATATAGCCCAAAAACAAATACATGGTCCTACTCACATCAAGAGTACGCATAGAATACAAACCAATTAAGGAGTCCAAACCCTTTAGAATTCTCAATCCTAGTATGAGTCTAATCCTAATAATGACAAACACTACAACCATTGTTATTATAAAAATTACCATTGACATATTTATCCACAGAGCAAATAGAACGAGAATAAAAAACCCGTCTACAAGAAGTGCCTCTATTATTTAAAGAAATGACTACTTAAGAAAAAAAAATAGATGTTAGTGGCTGACGATATGGATAGGATACCTCAAAAAGCCAATGAAACTGACGGACAGCATCTGCTGTTCCCTGGAACCACTTCTTACCGGCCTCACCCGGTCTCTGTGTGGCTGCCAGAACCTTTAAAACGATATATCAGAGTACTTATTTATTAGAATTATAAAACAGGTAATTAGATGATGCCAAATACCTCTACAAAACCTTCTCCAAAGTTGACACCACTGCCGGTGTTGTAGCTTCTAGCTAGATGCCTGTTCAAGGATGCTGAATTAAACTGGGTCAGAATGTAGACTTTGTTCAGTCCACTGTTTATGCAGTTGCTCATAGGCACGTCAATCAACCTATAGGCACCCCCAATTGGAACCTAGAATTTGCATATAAGTATCAGAAACAAAAAGGAGAAAGATGTATACATGGGGCCATAAACGGAAAATAAATAATGCACTGTAGAATTTAGCGGGACTGAAGATATACAGCAGGTTTGGCTCTCTGCTTAGTGAGGGGGAAAAGACGAGTGCCAGCACCACCACCAAGGATGACAGCCACCACACTCCTGGCATCACGTCTCTCCAGTGTCTCAGCCTTTAACTGCATATAAGATCACAATATGTGCCAAAAGCACCACGATCAACACAAGTTAAAAGAAAAATATAAAAATTAGAACAGCGGTAGATGTGACCTTGCGTCATTCTTTCTTTACAAAATACTGTGAAATGACAAACAATACAGAAAAGAATTGTTGTGTTTCAAGTTGGAGTGGAGTTTGTCACTTCGATATCATTCGGAATATTGGAAAGAAATTTCTAATTCAATAGTGGTGGCGGGGTTCTCTTCATAAATGGAGAGAAACCCAAATACAAAAAGGAAAACCTTACAGAAATTGGAACTTCCAAAAGGGGGAAATACATAAGAAAATCTATAAATTATGAAACACTGATTCCTACTAATAGCTTTTGACATTTCATAATTGCATCTAATCATTTATTTGATTGGGTTACATTTAGGGAAGAAACGAAAATGAATATATTCCATTATCACATTCGTTTTATACATATGTTGACATTCATATTTGTATTCATTTTAAAGTGGATGCGGATATGGAAATCACTTTGACATTTGCTAATATTCGCATTTATATTTTATTTGTTTTAGTACATAAATATAATAATAGATTTATTTATAACTGCGTATATTATGATTGCATTCACCATTAGATAATTGTTATGATATGAATATATTTTGTATATCTATTTTATGTGTAAACCATCTTAAACATGTACATTCTAGTTAATATAATAAATATTGTTGTTATTATTCGTATCCAGTTCGTATTTGTTTTATATTTGTATTCGTTTTCAAGGATATGATAACACATTTTTCATATCCGTCAATATTCGTATTTGCTTTAAAATAGATAAGATATGATCATTAATACATTTCTCGATGATGAAAAGAGAAACCCTAAGGTACTTTTTTACCAAAAAAGTATATTTTTTTGTTAAGTTGTCTTATGGGTAAATGGATCATGGGTGAGAGCCTATTTACTCGCTTGGGTTCTACTTGTAACTCATCCCACCTTGGTTATAAGATATGAGGAGCAACATGGCAAATTCCCCCGTGGGTTTCACCCTTCCGTAGAGGAGGGTTTCCACGTAATCCATCGTGTTTTAGTAGTTGTTGTTCTATACTTTCATTCCAATTAACTGGAAATTTTATAGTCATTACATGTACCGTTCTTGTTTGTTACAATATCAACGCAAAACAAAGCAATGCTCCTTGTATTATTGTGGACCCACAGTTTTATGCCTGTTATCAGGCCTGATCAGATTGGGTTACAGGTGCAATCCAGAAACAACTGGTTAGATTGTTTTTGGATTGCATCAGTTACCTGGTCTAACTGTGCATGTACTAACCCAGGGACCACAATCAATTACTTACCCATTTGGAAGGTTTAAAATCTGTCGATAATGATCCAACCAATATAACTAAGCCAGATATGGAAGGGTTAGCATGGAAACTTAGCCGACAAAGCCATAACTTGAGCATGTCATAATTGAAAAATGGGTCACAATAAGACAAGCAAAGACTGGCATAGAAGACGCTAACTCCTTATTTCTCAACTGTTGCATTTTGTGGCATAAGGGGGAGAGATGCATTATTTGCGAAAGAACCAATAATCCATGGAAGAGATTACACTTTATAATGAAATAAGGAAAATGGTGAACTTTGTCTGGTGAAGGGTAAAACTAAAATATCAGGGGAGACCTCAAAACCAGGTTACAATGCAATAGTGAAGGGTTTTGGATAATATAGATGATAAGGATGAAAAGGTCCAAAGCTTGGGTGATGACTGACTAATCATCAATAATGAAAGGACCTGCAGGAGGCTGATGATGTTCAAAAGAAAAGAGGTGGTCGTAGGGGGGCAGTAGCAGCCACTGATAACAGTGACAAGGAGCAAGTATATAAAGAGCAGCTTACAGCTCCTCGTTGATGAGATAGGGCAGAATACACAGCAGCAGAAGCGGCAGAGGATGTGGAACCAACAGCAGTCCAAATAGTAGGGCTGGGAGGGACGCTACAGTTTCAAGATGTATATGAGGTTGACCGGCAACAACAGCAGGAGAGACTTCAGTCTCCTGAAAATTTAAGTAGCAGATGAAGAACGGAGGATTACATAGAGAAGCTAGCAGTGGCACATCATGGAAGAAGAGGAAAGAGGAGTAAAAGGACCAAGATAATTTGTTGTAGAAAATCTAACTGAATAAGTAGTGCTTTAAGCCTGAAGATGGCTAAAGCATAGAGGGGGCCTGCCTGTCGCAGTATAGAAGAAGAGTAAAATTAAAATCTATCTAGGATCTTGTTAGGCGCAGATCAAATCAAGAAACACAAAAGTAGAACAACGATCAAGTAAGAAAACTATGTATAATCACACAAAAATAGCATTTATAGTGACTCAACAATGTACCAACTCCACGTGCTCGCACCAAACTGTCTTGTTATTTCTTCTTTTTTGAAAGAAGAAAGGGTGAGAACCCAAGGTGGGACTCACCACAGAAATTTCAACTCAGAATTATACGTAGGAGACAGAGCGGTTTCCACATGAAAACAAACAAAGGAAGGAGCATAACACGCAAGTTTTACATTTACAAGCTAATATTAGGTTAACATCAGGCCCTTGAAATGATCAAGCACATTTTCAGCATAGAATCGTCGGCCCCTGAAGTTACTCACTTCTAGCGCACCAGATTGCCCATAGAAGGAAAAAGCCTGGGGAGACGTATTCTTGTGAATTGCACATGTTGCTCTAATCGATCTCCAGAAGGATGTGTTATCATCAGTCTTGAGCCATTATATCCCAGAACCCTCCCAAACATGAGTCGATGTCCTACAATTGAAGAAAAGGTGTTCCAAGTCCTCTTCCTCATTACATTTGGAACAGGTGAGCTCGCATGTATGTAGAATGTTATCCCATCATTTCTTCATGAGCAAATGTCCATGCCTTGTAAGCTAAATGAAAATTTTAATCTTCTGTTGGATTTGCAGTTCTAGATGATCAAGAAATCATGTGTTTGATCTACCGGGTCCCCATCCTTACTTTGAGAAAAGAATTGATACGCTCTTTTTACGAAGACTTTCCATTGGACCAAGCAAAATGATCCCTGCCACCAATGGGCCCTCAAAGCCCGCCAAATCTCCAAGTAGTGACACATACTCCTGAAACCTTTGCTCAGAAAACGTAGCAGCAAAACAAGGGCTTCATGCTCCTGCCAACCATACCCCGGGTCCTCATCAACAGTAGTGGCTTGGTTCTGCGAGAGAGGGAAGAAGCGGGGGTAACGCTCCTTCAAGGACCCAAGACCAGTCCAGTCATCAAGCCAAAACCTAAACATCTCACCATTACGACCATTGGATGCAAAGCCTCTCATAGTTTGGGAAGGGTCTCCATTATGCCAATCCAGAGTGAAGAAGGGTGATTGATAGACGCTAATTGCAAGTCCCCAGAAATCCAATAAATTTTCCTCAACAGTCTACATACCTAATCATCATTGACCCCCCCCCCCCACCTGATTACCCATTTGGATATTAGGCTCGTGTTTATATGTTCAAGCATCGAAATTCCAACTCCACCATCCTTCTTTATGTGCATCACTACCTCACATTCTATAAGATGCAGTCCTTTCTACTCATGTTTATCGTCTGACCAAAGAAATCACCTCATTAAACGCTCCATCCATGTATATACTCCCACGGGTAGCTTTCTAGTGAGCACGATGATATGGGTATAGCAGAGAGAGTACATACTTCCATTGTATTGTTATTTCTTTAATTTAATTGGAGTACAAAATGCAGTTACCCTAAGCCCTCATTTATATTACAACAATTATACCCATGGTACACAAAAATCCTTCTCATCAACTCTCAGCCAATCACAACGCATGAGTTGTCCCAACCACCTCAGCGATCCCTCCTATCAGCACTCATCTAGACACAAGACAGGAGGAGGATCAACTGCCTTAAAAATCCTTCCAATCACCTATTAACCAATCACAAGGCATGAGGAGGGATACATCTATTGGGGTAAAAACACGAGTAACACCCACTTGCAGAAGCACGTGAGACGGAACCAAATATCCCTAACCAAGATGGATTGAAACCAAATAGCTATCATGAACAAATGAGCAAGAATATAAAACAAAAATAGCAAGCACAAAGACAAACAATGATTTTCATGGAAACCCCCAAAAAGAAAGTTATAAAAATTATGGGGGTCTTGACACAAACCACTCAATTATACTTGGTGATAAGTTTGTTCTCCTCAAAATGACACACAAGTCAAGTCCTCGTGTTTGTGTATATATCAAGGAGCAACACTAAACAAGGATAACAAGAGGAGAAGGAAAGAAATCATCCAAGGGAGAACCCAAGTCCAGAGCGGACGGCCACATGAGAGGGAGAAAGAGGGCTTCGTCGCTACATCCTCTTACCTTTCCTACGTTCTCATACATGTCACACACAATGAGCGGAGGAGGAAATCACCGGAGATCTTCATTGGACATGCACTCAGATGATCTGAGTAGAGTTAGGGCACACCAAGTGTTGCTCCAGCTTTCTCTGATATTTTTCTTCTTTAGAAAAGTTGAGTTATGTTCTCTAGATAGCAAAACATAAGGAGTGTTCGAAACTCATTTTGTCCTTGCAATCCACCACGTGCTATGGCGTGAACGCCATAGCAAGTCAAATTTTGCATCCCCTGTGATGCACCTGCTATGGTTTGTTGCTACACCTCCTGTGTCGCACCTGCTATGACCTGAACGCCATAACATGTCACTTGTTGCATCATAGATTATTGTTATTTATTGTTCTGTATGATAAGAAAAATCCTTTGAAAATCAACGGAAACTATTACAAAACATCTGTGAGACCTGCTATGCTCTACGGATTTGAATGTTAGCATGAAACCATAAACATACGCAAAGAATGACATCAACAGAAATGAAAATGCTAAGGTGGATGTATCATGTATGGTCATACACGAAAAGATCGGATTCAGAATGTTATGTTCAAAAGGAAAGTTGGTGTAGCTTCAATAGATGATAAGATGAGAGAAAACCGCTTAAGATGGTATGACCATTTGCAAAGGAGGTCGATCGATGCACCAATTAAAAAATGCAAGATTTGAGATGCTGAGCCAACTAAGAGATGGCGAGGAATGCCCCAAGGAGTGTTAGAATGAGACCATCCGCAGAGATCTTAGTTATTTGGATCCAAGCCCGAGAATGACCCAAGATAGATCTGAATGGAGGTAAAGAATCCATGTACCCAACCCTACTTAATGTGAGAAAAGGCTTTATTGTTGTTGTTGTTGCGAAAAAATGTCATTGTTGTAATATTCGGTCAAATGAACCGAATATTCGGACCAAATAGTCTATTCATGGACGGAATAGAATATTGTTATCTAGTTGATATTCAGTCCAACCCAAAAATTCCTGAATATTCGGCCCGAATATTTGAGTATTCAATCGAATATTCCGTCGACTATTCTGCTGGTTTTATTTATTTATTGTTTTGTTTTTTTTAAGTTTCCATTTATCCTGATATAACCACAGATGTTCAAGCACCATATATGTACCTTGTTAATTAGTAGTTTTATCTTGGATTCTTATAGATTGATGATCATATATTCATAAATATATAAAAATATATATTTGACAGAATTTCTTATATTTGAAATAATAAGAGAAAATATTTCCAAATATTTCTGAATATTCTCTCGAATACCAACTCGAATACCAAATATTCTTTATTCAGTCACCACTCCAACAGATTACTGAATATCAACTTCCGCAACATTGTAGAAAAGTCACGCATTCTGAATAGACAAGTTGGATTTGATGTCGGCAAGAAAATAACAGCAATCCAAAAGAAAAAAAACAGAGTTTCGGTTGGTGAAGAAGGAAGCACGTGTAGAAAGGGATATAATGAAGGTTGAGGGTAAGGATGGAATTGGGAGTTTGAGCGTAAGGATGGAATTGGGAGTTGAGTGCGGGAGCTGGACTACTGAGGATTTTGCAGATTTCAGAGATGGTTAGGATAGAGCATATGGCCTGAGTTGAGATAAAATTCAAGAATAAAAAAATGATGGCATGAGGAAAATGCAGAAACTGCAATTTGAAGAACAAGTTAACGTGAGCAGTAAGAACATGTAGATTAAAGAATATCGCTGGTGAAATCCTGCCTTTGTAATATCTTGGGACATACTGGCTGTAAAGAGCTTCTTGTCTTTTGTGTTCTTACTTGATGCAAGGCCACCAACCAAGCAACTTTTTTTAATAGTTTCAAGATGTAAATAGGATATGCTTGGACCCTAAACCAGGTTTATGAGTAAAAGGACAAGCCTCAAAAGAAGTATACAGATCCTTGAATGGAGAAAAGGATGTAACATTTAGCTGAGAGCAACATTGTATTGGTGTGGAACATATACCAAGTTAGACCACTTGTCAGTTAATGGGTCTTGATGGGATAAAATGAACATAGAGGAATCAAGGAGAACTGGACACTTTAAATTTAAGGGAGCATTTATCGTGACGGAATGAATTTATTTATCTATACCAAACAAAGTCACTATAATTGGGAGGAGGCTTGGTTGTTGTTGTTGTATCATCAAAAGTCATTTGTTTTTTGGGATTTTTACCCGGCAAACCCTATAATCTTTTGCAATTACCTCTACGACTTTTAAAACATCATAATTCCTCCCCCAACCCCGTAAACTTGCAAACCCTTACCCTACAGACCCTGTGGTTAACCCCTGTTCATTTATCCGTTAAAAGTAACCAGATTCCGTTATGTTCTTTTATGTTATACCCATTTTATTCATCAAATTTACATTGAGTGCCATTCTATCATCGAGAGGAGCTGATCCGGTTCCCCCGCGCCGCCTCTCCGATAATGCTCCCGGTCCCCTGCCGCTGCTAACCACCACCCCGCCCATGCCGCTGATGGAGCTCCCTGCTCCTGACTCCCTGCCCCTGCCGTTGATGGAGCTCCCTGCTCCTCATGTTGCTCCCGACCTCCTGCCCCCGCCGTTGATGGAGCCGATGTTGCTCCCAACCCCCCACCCACCCGCGCCGCCCCTCCGATGTTGCCGTTGTTAACCGCCCCCGTCGCTGATGGAGCTCCCTGCTCCTCTTCAGCCGATGGAGTCCTCCTCGCGGATGTTGCTCACGACCACCCACCCCCCTCCCAACCCCTTCTGCCCCCGCTGCTGATGTGTTGCTACCTGCAACACCCCCCCCCCCCCCCCGCGCCGCTCCTCCGATGTTGCTCCCGGAACCCCCCCCCCCTTCTAGGGTTGGGCATTGGGCTGGGCCGGCCCGACCCGGCCCAAAACCCAACCCATATAACCCGACCCAAACCCAAACTCGAAATTTAATGGGCGGGCCGTGGGCCCTAAAATGAGCCCATATTGATTATCGGGCCGGGTTTGGGCCTAAGAAGGCCCAAACCCGTTAGCCCGATAGCCCGACCCATTCTAAAGCTAGTATATTCATATCTAGTATGGTATAATTATATCAATTATATTCATGTTCATTCCAAATACAATGTTCTAACTTTAATATCCTTATTCGAGTGTAGAATAAATGCTTAGACACATTAATAATCATATCCATTAGTGGATTGAGGATATTATTACATCAATATACAAGATTATTACATTAATATGCAAGAATGAAATCTGTGTCCTCAAGTGTTGCAACATGTACAACTGTAAGTAACCAATCTGTATTGGGTCATAGTGGCCGCATCTACAATAGAATATGTAATGGTGAATTGAATGGTGCTTTAAGTCGCCATATTTTTACCACATTTGTATTTCCAACATACAACTAATGTTAAAATCACAAATACTTTATAGTTTTAAACATGCACACATGCATAAGAAACAACCACACAAATGCAAGAAGAATGGAAGACATGATATGGTATACATATGTGTTGAATTGGGCCGACCCGACCCGAACCCGACCCATTTTGTTTGGGCCGGGTTTGGGCTTGGGCCTAATTTTTGAAAATAAAATGGGCCTAGGCCCGACCCGTTAGACCATATTTTAAAATGGGCTTGGGCCGGGCCAAGGCGAACCCGGCCCGAGCCCGGCCCATGCCCAACCCTACCCCCTTCCCACGCGCCGATGTTGCTCCCGACCCCCACCCACCCGTGCCGCCCCTCCGATGCTGCCGCTGCTAACCACCCCTGCCGCTGATGGAGCTCCCTGCTCCTCTTCAGCTGATGGAGTCCCCCCCCCCTCTCGCGGATGTTGCTCACGACCACCCACCCCCCCTCCCGACCCCCCCTGCCCCAACGCTGATGTGCTGCTACCTGCAACACCCCCCCCCCTCGTCGATGCTACCTGTAACACCCCCCCCCCTCCCGCGTCGCCCCTCCAATGCTGCTCCCGGTCCCCCCCCCCACCCCCAGCTGCTTCCCCCGTTGATGGATCCCCGCCCTGATGGAGTCCCCCCTGCTTCCCTCATCGATGTTGCTCCCAGCCCCCTCCCCCAGCTTCCCCCTGATGGAGCCCCCCCTCCCCCGACGGATGGAGCCCCCTGCTTCCCCCGTCAGGGATTTTTTTCTATTCTTTTTTTTTATTTTGGCTAATCCTAACCGTTCAATGGTAAAGTGGTTAAGTTAACTCAAGACTAACTCAAGTAACTGACTCAAATATGGTTAAAATTGACGGCAAGGTTTGTTGGGTAAGACGGAGCAAGTTTACGAGGTCGGAGCAGGAATTATGATGTTTCAAAGGTCGTAGAGGTAATTGGAAAAGATTATAAGGTCTACCGGGTAAAAATCCCTTGTTTTTTTTAATTTTACCTATTGCCACTTGTTTCGTATAATACTAACATTTTTTACAATTGCGGTGTTAATGTTGGATAAATCTGTATAACGGTAAAATTAGAATAAAGTTATTCCACTTGGATTGTATTTGGATGGATGGATCATGATGGGGAGTGTTTGGTTTTGGAAGTGGATGGAAAAAAAAGGGAGAGTGGTTGCCTTTATAGCCTTCCCGTTTTAATGAAGAATAAAGTCCCATCATCCCTAAATAAGGGGCATCTGCCTTGGAATAAAAATCCTGAAATAAGGTGGGTCTACATCATTTATTATAAACTGTACTTGAGCCTTAATTCTCTTTCAGCTCAACTAAAAAAATTGAAAAATAATCAAACTCCACCCATTCCTTGTATTTATCCTGATGTAACAAATGGGAGCCTTTCCTCCCCATCCCATCCCATCCCTCGTTTGCATCCACACACCCAACCACTGTCCTTCCCTCCCTTTCCCTCCCACCCATTCCTAGTACATCCATCCATATTATTGTTTATTTCCAATTTAAAGAAAAAAGAGTTTACACATTCCGAAGACACACAAAATCACTTCAGGAAACGTTGCTGAGATGATTCGATTTTTATTTTTGAATCACTATTTAGAGAAAGTACATCTAGTTCGTATTGGGTGAGTAGAAGCACCTTGTGCGTTTCGGCCTCTACGTTGGCTGTTGTGGACATTCTCAAGGAGAGTGAGCGCTGCTTGTGCTTGTACCTTTCCCCACCTTGTGTTGTCTTGATCTTGCGACCCATCAACTCTCCGGTGCCGAACCCGCCGAGACGCTTTCCGGATGCACAGGATGGGCGGATGGAAACAGACAGGCCGCCGGCTGCGCTCTCCGCCGCCCATGATGGCATCGTCCGACGATTGCAATGCCCGGAAGTAGAAGAAAGAAATGGCGTGAATGGAGCGGTCGTTACGAGGAGGAGGAGGAGGAGAGACGAGACGAGCGTCTCCGTCCTTGTTATGGCTCATCAGGAACTTGTCGGCGTTATCCCATATGCCTCACGTTCACCACTTCTTTTGGGCTCGTGGGTCCCCTTCCCCCTTATTTAACTAACCAGTAAGTATACCCGCGCTTTCGCGGCGGGATGGTAAAATAAATATATATTTTTATATGAACAGGCAATGATTTAATATGCATTGAAATTATCCTTGTCTTGTGAACGGGAAGAGTTATGTTCCCACCATATACTTATTTAGAAGAAATGTCTTTTTTTTCTCTGTTATACATATATACATGAAAATGTTTTTTAGCTACGAGCAATTTCAACATCTGACTATAGTATTAAGTAGTTACCACCTCTTGAAGTGTGTATCAGTCATTCTAGATGGAATCAAAACTTAAAATGTTGTAAAACCCCAAAAAAATTGTCCCACACCGTGGAACACAAAAATTCCGGGTGGGATAAATAGTGAGGGGCTTACTACTGAATAACCCGGCTTAAGCATTTTGGGGGTGGTTAATCGGGTCCGTATGGGCCCGATCCCAAGAGGTTGTCAGGGCCAGTAATGCTCTATTAACGGACCGGGGACCTAAGCCCGGGACGTTACAAATGGTATCAGAGCCGAATGCCCTCTGACAGTGGAAAGGGCTACCCGAGAGGTGGAGCCGCCCCTACAAAGAGGTTGGAGGAAATGGCTACCCGGAGCGTGCAGCCGCCACTGTCACTGGGAAGAAGTAATGTGCCATGTCGCAACGAGGACGTTGCGAATATAAGTGGGGGAGGTTGTAAAACCCCAACATGGTCCCACACCGTGGAATACAAAATTCCCGGGAGGGATAAATAGTGAAGAGCTTAATACTTGTCAACTTGGGCTTAAGCATTTTGGGTGGTTGTCAACAGGTCCATCTGGGTCCGATCCCAAGAGGTTGTCAGGGCCAGTAATGCTCTATTAACGGACCGGGGACCTAAGCCCGGGACGTTACAAATGTAATCTTGCTGCATCTCGTTTTTGCAATCACCTTTATACTTCATACTTAGACTCCATATGATAATTGTAGAGAACAAATTCTTATGTAATTATTAGGAATAACATTAAATAAAATTTAAAAATAGTTATAAATGTGAAGGTAAATGAAGTCTATTACCAAAGATAATAATCCATGAAAGCTGCTGATTAAAAAATAATTATTGATAAGTTGCATATAAGCATATGCATATAGGTGTTTTAATGAAAAATCAAAATATATAATATTAAGAATCACCTGACATCAATATGAATTAAATAAATGGGTACATGTAGAATCATGGAAAAAAGTGCAATTTATAGTTTTTATGAGAACAAAGCTACAAAATTGTATTGTAACGAATGGTCAAGATGGCATCTTCTCTATTAGAATCTCACACTATGTTTTTGATTGTATACGCATTCTCCAATAGCCAGCAAGCTTTTTAATTGTGTCGGCTACAAAGATCCTCTATGAAATCTCAACCTTTACATTCTGGTGGATCCAGAATTATCTTAGCTTCACCTTGAGAAGTGTCTGAAAAAAGAAATCCGTGCAAAAAAAAAAAAGAGGAAAGCGTGCAAAAAACTGAAAGTATGTTCCACAGGATATGGTATCGATTATGAAGATCAGTACATTGTATCACTCAATCGTGAGAATGCGAAAGGAAACATCGAGATCTCGAAGGAGATGAGGAAGATCGAAGATCGCGAACAGAGGGAAGAGCGGAGAGAGAGAGATCGAGGAGCTTACCAGGCGAGAGGTAGCAGGGAATGAGATTTGAGGGTATAGATTTAGCTGATTTAAGCCAGAGCTGACCAATACAGTAAAATAGAAGAAATGACAAAAACAACAGACGGATGAATACCTTTTGGGGATCCAACGGAAAGCCATAATCGATCTGGGGATTCACTGCAGGAAAACTTTTCGAAATTATTTTACAAAATTATAAAAAAATAATCCACATAATAAAGTATTTTTTGCTGAAAAACAACCAAACAATAAGCATACATTGATCACTCAACTTCCTCTGCTTCTCGATCAGCCTTAAGACCTCCTCTCGTTGCTTCCTCTCCTCCTCCTCCAGCATCTCCCTCTCCAACCTCGTCTGCCGCTTCTCCTCTGTCTTCCGCTTCGCCTTCTCACTCCTGCTCTCTAGACAGCACCCCTCACCCTCACCTCTCCTGTCGGATCCATGCCCATCCGCATCCATGGAATCGTCTCCTGCAGAGAAATATATTCTCTAGAAAAGCCTGTCGATCCACCTAGCACGGAGTAGGAGCCCGGAGAAAACCCGACAGGTGAAGTAAGCGGTGAGGAAAAGGAGGCAGGAGAGGCGGTCGAGGGTCATCTCCATGCGGAAGGGAGGGGGCAGGAGCTGTGAGAGGGCCCACATACCCACAAGGGAGAGGATCACCCACAGAAGGAGCTCCCGCGCGCGATGGGATGCCCTCTGCAGCACACAAATTATGTACATTTCTTGGTTGAGGAAAACCCATAGATTTCTGCGATTGGAGGAAGAGGGGATTGGCTTTGGGTTGAGGTGAGGGGATTGAAGGTCGGGAGGGGTAGTGAGTGACCATGGTGTTGAGGGCGGATGTGTGGGAATCGAGGAGGGCATAGGTGGATTGGGGCACAACTTGTGTTCGGGTGAGGAGTTGAGCTCTAGGTGTGGTTCGACGCGTCCGTTGGCTTCGAGCGGAAGGTTCTGGGATTCCTTCTGGGGCAAGCGTCTTCGGCAATGAGAATAGGAAGGAGCTGGAGGTCGCGCTTCGCAAAGTGGCGGACAAGAGAGGTTGAGAACGTAACAAATTCGAGGGAGATCTATATATAGAAGACGGACAGAGGCATATTGCTTCACCAACGTATCCGTATCAACATGATGATTAAAGCTGGAAGAGCCCAACTTTAGTATATTGTATAGATGAGTTACGTGTATTTAACATTATAGCTAGGATCACATATTAATTAATTCATGGACTAATCTGTATTTTTATATTTTTTTTTAAAACTTAAAGATCGCATTATGTTCGTGTTGATGATATATTGCGATAAATCTTAATATGCGTCAAAAAAGAAATAATTTTGTGATTTCACTTGACTCAAACCATGACTTCATCCTTGCACGCGTTCAATCTTGCTTGATAACGAGCTTACTGTTATTTTTTCCATCATAAATGTGCATACTTTCTTTCGTTTGGAGATGAAACCTACTTAAATCTGAGTGACCACTTACCAAAGTATATGGATCATCAACCATTTGGTAGATATCTATCTAAATCTCCAGCTTTGAGCATAACTGTGTCATCCTTATCAAATCTAGGAATGCTATCTTCGGGGATCTTTTAGTACCACGATCCCTTGAAGGCCATTTGACTATGCACTATTTTGTTGTCGCAAACAAAATTTTGACTTCATAAACACTCCGAGTATAAAAATTGCTCTTGCGTTTTTTCCAATAAAATAAAAACCATCTTCATGTTTACCACTTTTAGCTATTTCCCTTTCACCTGGTCCAAGAAATTTAATCCATGTCAATGATTAGTTTAGGGTACATTACCCCCCACCTTTCATTGCATTGTGCCTTCCTTATATCCCTCGATCAATCATCCAATGTTACCTTGAAAATTATTTTATTTCTTGTAATGGCATTTAAACCATCGGTCTGCATGTAAACGAAGCGTGCGATCATGACTCATGAAGGACCAATTGCTTAGATCTCCATGCTTATGTGCATTTTTTAACCAACGGCTTAAGGCACAGATTATCATTACCTGCTAATTTGCTCTCGATGTGTCTCCACATGACACATCAGTACTTTCCCTCTATATTTCATCATAATTGTGTATCGTCTAGGTTTGCCTAGAGTATAGATTTCTCCTATAGTATTACAACTTGCATGTCCTTTCTGTAGGTTCTGTTAAAATTTTATCGTACAAGATAGAATAATCAGACTTCGGTTCTATTTGTGAACATGCTAAGCATAATTTTGATGTCCATGTATATAAATCCTAGAAGGGATTTTTACAACCATGACCCTAGGTAATATCACAATAACATTCATAACTCTGCATAATCGTGAATTACGCTCAGGACCCTAAATAAGTGTGCCATTTTACATCTATAATATCCTGTTACTTTACTTCATTAACTCGACCAAATTAATCTAACCAATCAATGATCTAACGGCTGAGATTAACTTAAATAAAAAATATCCCATCAATGGTGGAAGTTGGCGAGGTCCGAGGAAGGAGCTAGCAGGGACCGTGCGAGGGTGTTGCGGCGGAGCATCAGGGGGTCTACAGAGTTCGACGCGTGGGGACATCAACCCAGGCGGGGGGACCGCGGGATGGGGGAGTCGACCCATCGGTTTCGCGATGGAGGGGGAGGATTGAAGGAGGAGAGATGGGGGATTGCAGAGGTACGGGTGGGGGTTTGCAGTGTTGCAGAGGTTCCGTGGGGTGGGGGCTTCCGAAGGTCGAGGGGTCGACCAAGGATGGGGGATGTCGAAGGCGGTTATGCGGAGGGAGGGGGGAGCCTGCAAGGCTACGGGGGGCTTGCAGAGGGCCGGGGGGGTGGTGCTTTGGCAGTTGCGGGCGAAGGGCGGGGGGATCGCAGGCGAGGGAGGGACTCGACGAGCCTGCGGGCATGGTGGGGGGGGAGGAGCTCCAGGGTGGCGAGCTCTATGAGGGGGGTGGGGGGGAGGGGGACCATAGGTGAGGGAGGGACTCGACGGGCCTGTGAGCATGGCAGGGGGAGGGAGGAGCTCGGGGCGGTGAGCTATGTTGTGGGGGGAGGGCTTTAGGAAGGAGCGTTGCAAGACACCAGGAGGAGAAGCTCGACATGAAGCTTCGAGGATGAGCTCGACGACGGCGAGCGATGCTTGGAGGGAGGGGGATCAGCCTGAGGCTTCGAGGAGGAGATCGACGGCGGCGAGATCTGCTCGAGGGAAGAGGGCTTCGACGGTCTTCGAAGCAGGAGAGGAGGAGGTGATGTTGGACAGAGAAGATGGCATGTATTGTAAATTATAATGAGTTTTAGGGGTAGTTTTGTCTTTCTCAACAGAAACCGTCAAATATAATGAATATCCTGAACTTAATATAACACAGGGTCATGTAATGTAAGGGTGCGTTCTTGTATCGGGTTAAACCACCCCAAGGGTGGTTTAACTCCCCGACCCCATATTTTCTCCCTCCACGTGGGTCCCACTTTTTATCTTTTTAAAAAAATTAAATAAATCAATTCTCCATCATCAATTCCATCAAAAAATAATATACTATACCATCATATCATATAAAAATTATAAACTACTCCACTTCTACTCACTTTTTCAAACTCGAATACAATCACATCACAATAACTTCTCACTTTTTCAAACTCCAATACAATCACATCACCCCAAACCCACTTCTAACCCATCTCCAGTTTAACCCTCTATCCAAACACCAAAACCAAAAACAGATTACCTGCAACCAGTTTAACCCACCTAAACCCACTATCCAAACACCCCCTAAGAGTTAAGCATTACTCGGGATTTCTCATGTAGTTCACGATTATACAGGGTTATGAATGTTATTGCAATATTACTCAGGATTATGGGTGTAAAAATCTCATCCTAGAATTAGCATAGTCAAGCTTACGTTCGCATACACTATATTTTCATTTTGGGATTTTCAATAAATTAGCATAGAGGAGGAGGTGGTGTTAGCATGTTTTTTCTGATGCAACGACACAATTTTGTGTGCCAACCTTTAGTTGAATTAACCAACATGCGTGTGTATATGTAATTGTAGAGTTGAAGCTTTTCAGCAAATATGTACCTTTACTCATAGAATTGGTGTTTTTAAATAAATTTAACTTAATGTAGTCTAGAGAATAACTTATTTATTTAAATCCAACCTCTCTAAACTTGGATTAGTTAGAAAATGACTTTGAATTCAACTCGAATAGATTGATACAAAAAGTTTTTATAATAAGCGCAACAATGTTCTTTTTAACGAAGGATATTAGCAAACTCAAATTTGCTTTATTTTTATTTGTAAATCCAGGAGAAAAAGAAAAGGGAAATTTTTTATTGCCTAACAAGTTGGTTTTTATGTATGCCTCAAACTAGTTTAATTGATGTCTAGGTTTGATGATTAACAACTCCTCTAACAATCAAATTTCATCTGCGAGTCAAAACATGAAGAATAAAGAACACGAACGACATAAGAAGAATGCGAACAACGCAATTATAATTTACCTCTAAATTTATTGAAAATTATTGTAAATTTTCCCCTTAAAAATAAAATCAAAGAAAATTTCAATATAGCTTGCCCTGATAAAACTAACATTAAAGAAAACTTCGGTAGAATCTTAGCATACAAAGGAAAGAACTTTTACCTTCACCGACCCGAAATTTCCAATGGCTCATGCACTACTCTTACAAAGGCGTCAACTCATTCTCTTATCATAATGGATCTCTTATTAACATATGATGAACATGCATGCCTTGCATCATAGGTGGGTAAATCACTTGAATGAACACATGTTCAATGACAACTACAACAATGACGCATCGCATACCAATACTAATACATCGATATTAGCAAATGGTGAAGAACTGGTATGCCTTACATAATGAATGGATTAATGAATGGATGGATCATGTTAAGGAACACATGTTCATCGATGGCCTGATCGTCTGCAACCACATAGGACTTTGCTCAGGTTTCACCATCTCATCCTAATGCCGCTATACTAAAAGAACAAAATTTCTACCCTCTACCAACCTCACTGATAATGCGTCCCACTACCCTTGTTAATTCGAGCAAAATAATGTTCAAATTAATTAAGAATATTCGTTGCAGTCGGATAATGAGGGCAGATCAAAAACCACTTTCAATTATAATCAAATTAATTTTGAGCGGCAATTTTTTTACTTGGTTAGAAGTCCAAGGTCGAACTCAGGGAGGCAGCTGTCTCCTTAGGTAGATTCGAAGCAAATTTCCAAGGTATGATTTTCAGAGGAGATATTTTTTGGTCTTTTCATATATTTTATGAAAGACACGTGTAAAAGCAGGCCAAATTACAAGTTAAATCAGAAAGATAGTCAAATTAATTCCAAAAATTATGAAACTTGGCCAGATAATGAAATATGATGAAATTAAGCTCCTATTTTTTTGTGATTTTTAGATGCACGGATAATGAAAAATGCAGATCTTAGTGAAAATGACTAAACCAATTTTAATAATTAACAAACGATGATATTTCTCAGAAACAAAATTAATCCAAATAGGTCTAATCAAGAGCTATCCAAATCAACTTGAATTTCGTTAAAACACTTCACGGTTGATTAATTGAAAATCAATTAATGCTTTCACTAAATGATTTTTCTAAGACAAACTATACGTGCAATGGTGTGATTTTCTGATATGTTGCAGCATAAACTTATATCTACCAATGATGATTTTTCAGAGATTTTTCGATAAGCAGATAATACGCAATCAATTAATCAATCAAAATGGGCAAAATATTGTAATTTATTCCAAATAAAATTCCATAAATATTATGCAATTCAGAAAAATACAAATAAATGCTAAAATAGTAGAACAAGAGTTATGTTACACAATGCAACGTTCGGAATTAAAATTGGATGACAAAATGACGACTAAATAAACGTGCAAATGCAGGGGTATGAGTGCAATACAGAAAAAGAAATATGAGCTCAAATGAAGAACATGGACTTACATGCAATTACCTAAAACTTGAAATTTCTTTGATAACTTGCAAGGGATGTCAAGTGTCTCTTTTGCAAATACCATTTTGTCTTATTATCCGCTAGAGATTGCTCAGTTTTCTTTGCTTGAACAGGGGAGGTTGAGTTGATCGGTCGGCGGACGGAGGCAGCTCCTCGGAGGCGGCGTCGCATGGACGGCGGTGGGGGAGTCGACGCAAGGGCGGCCCGCGCATCTGGGGACACGCGGAGGATGGCCGGCACTACTGGGCCAGTGGCGAGCGCGCGGCAAGGAGCTGGAGGAGGCGGAGGAAGAAGAGAAGGGGAGAGAGAACGTGGGGGGATTTCACTATCTCCCATGTTTCTCATGCATTTGTTTAAGTGGCGTAAATAGGTGATTAATCGGTTGATGAAAATTCCTTGAAAAATTAAATAAAAATCACGGATGCGTTTGCAACGTGTGATTTATCCGTTGAAGTATGATTTGTTTGGTGATTTGGATGATGGAAGATGGAGAAATGATGAGAGAGAAAGGTATGAAGAAGAAGAAGAAGAAGAGAGGAAGAAGAAGATTACCTGTAGGTGGAATGCGTGGGTGCCTAGGAAGATGGCTGGAGCTTTAAGCTCTGGCCGGTTGTTGCTCAAGGTCGTGGCAGAAGGCCAAGCTCAGCAACTGCTAGGATAGCGGCTGCGACAGGAGACGAGGAACCTCATGGATCTCGCCGTGAGAAAAATTGGTCGTCGCTCAACCTTAATTGGGTCTCTGTTGTCACCAGAGATATTCTAGGGAACTCTCAACTTCTCGCAAGATTTGGCGGATGGGGATGAATGTGGGAGGTGGAGAGGATATAAACAGGAGGAGAAGGCGGTTGGAGAAGAGATGGAGAAGGTGGAGGAGATGGGGTATGGATTGGAGGTGTCGATGACTTCTCTCTTAAGTTAACGGAGAGTGGGGGAGAATGGGTAGACGGAGGAAGATATGGCGCCACTTGGCGCGCTCGGATTCGGCCATGTGGCGTTTATTTAATTAGTAGCAAAAATCATGGGGTTGACATGTGGCGGCTTCCGGAGGTGCCACGTGTCGCTCCGAGAAAAATCCACAACTAACTGCAAAGAAAAATCAAAAAGAAATAATAAAAGAGCTTAGATCAAAAAGTGATCAACACGAAAGTTGCTTGTCTCGACGAGATCTACAACTTTTGTGAAGGGTCGAAAATCAAAAGAAATCATCTGTACAAATTGTATTTTTGGGTGGTACCTTATAGATATAAAATACCGCATTTTATCTTTTATAATTTTTTTATCATTTTTCAATAAGAGAAAAATCAAAATAAAAATAGAGAAAATATGAGAAGAATATTTACAATTTACTCTAATTTTTTGGTTTTTTAATAATGAAGAAAATAAAAGGATAAAATACATGGGTGAAATGGTCAATATATACAATATACAAAAGGGGCACAAAACCCAAGTTTTGCATACGAGCTCCGATTTTAATGAAATTTATCTTGTTTCGAAGGTCTTTGAATGTATATTACTTTAAAAGTGAGTAGACCTAAATCGGACACTGTATGAGAGACATATGTACATTTTAAGACTCCTAGTTTCAAACTTAGATTGAGGGGTTATTGGTCAATTTTGCAAGTTAGTATTTTTTTGATATTTTTCTTTAATTAGTGTTAGTAATATGTACACCACGGAGTTGGTTTTATTGGTTTTAGAGTTAATATAAAATATATATACAAATAGGTGAAATGTGGTGAATATACAGGTGAATATCTACAAGTGAATAGGGCTTCTTATTTATGCAATATGAATGCTAAAATGCAGATGTTATCAATGCATGTATAAATGCTAATTAGACAATATAAGTGGAAATATGCAGCTAATTACTCGAGAACAGAGCTCTATTTTCAACTTTTAGAGTGATGAATCACAGATTCATCAACCCCCTATACTTAAACCTTGCTCGTCCCCGAGCAACTAAAATGAAATGCAAGAGTGAAATGAGATTGGGTTCCATACCAAGGTCATGAACAAAAATTGAAAATGGAGCTTAACTTGACCTTTAGATTAATTGTGTGGCGGAACCTTATTGGGATCTGAACTTAATACCTAACAGACTTCAAGTTCCACAAGTCTTCTATTCAAGACGCCTCAGCAGTGAGGTCAGAACAAATCCTCAAACACAAATTTCTGATGACTATGATTCGTTCTTGTACTATGTAGGTGTAAAATAGCTCTCCACATCAGAAATGGCTCAGAACCAGCCTCCTCTAACACGGTAACTCAAATATCCCGATCCAAAAACTCTTTCCTCGAGGAGCGGGGTATTCCCTTCTAAGTTCAAGTGCGACCAGCTCAAGAGGAGGGGGTGGAGAAAAGAATGGACGGTAGCCAGTGTAGCTACCTATCCCGGGATGCCTGACCAGTGTAGCCAAGTCATCCAGCTACAGACTTCTTGCTAATATACATACTCCGACAGGCAATATAATTTTTTTTGGCCTATCTAATTTTTGGAGTTCTTGCATTTTTCTCTTTTTTTCTTTTGGAACTATATACAAGGTGTAGCATGTACATCAGGAGTTTTTCCTCTTGAGACAGTAGACTATCCCTCTTTTGAAGCATTATTGCAACCCACAGCGTCCTGTCCTCAGACTTCAACACCACCAGACTAGGTTGAGATGCACTACCCTCTCTAAAGGAGGACGGATGTTTCCACCCGTGTGCAACTCCAAGCTAAAGGATTCTACCTCCTCACCACCTCATCAATGAAAAGCTACGTGCATTGTGCTTGTCCAAGTTAGGTCACTGTCTAAAAGAATTATGCGTGTGCATGAAATATTCTACTTAGACTAATCAAGATGACATGTGAACATAGACTTGCAGACTCAAAGAATTAAGTCACTTGACCTGAGAAATCTTAAATCCAGTTCCTTTAAGGTTCCTCTGAAATTAGGTGGATTAAGGTCAAATCAAGTCCATCCTCAATATCTACTCATAACTTGGTTCAGAACCCACTAGCTTTTCACCTTGCATATGCAAGATATGCAGATGAGGTGCAGATGACATGCTATGAATGAAATGCAAGACTCTTTTTTTATGCAAGGATGCAAAAGTAAATAAGAAGCCTTTATTTTCGACATTTTCATTTTATTTTCTATTGTACAACAATTTTTACAACAATTTTTAGTTCGTAATAATATACATAGTATACAGGTTTTTTTTGGTATACATCATATTTTACAACAAATTTTGCAAAAGTATGTTTTACAAGAATTTTAAAACTTTTTATACAAGTATTATACATATAGTACAAAATTATATAATTTTTTTTCAAAATTTACCCACCCCATAATTATTGCATAATGTGCACAAAAATACGCGAAAATACATGAAAGTACGAGCTATGGGTAAAGTATATATGTAATATATACACACCCCCTATACTTAGCGTGTGCTATGTCCTCAGAGCATGAAAAGCGTCGAAAAAGACATAGCTCGTGCTAAGCGTAGGAGAGCTAAAATTACAAAATATATAGAAGTCGCTCCGCCCCCCTACACTTAGGCTTTGGCAGCCTAAGTGTAGAAGAAGATCAAAAATGGGGCGGACGAGGGCAAGAGGTGAAAGGGATGAATATATACGAGGTGGGCATCGGTCCCCCCTATACTTAGGCGCAGGTCAGCCTAAGTATAGGACAGGAGTGAGTATGAGGACCGATGTGATCTGAAGGATGTACAGAGAGCAGACTCAGGTGGCTCGTCCCCCTATACTTAGGATATGATCATCCTAAGTATAGTCCAAGATAGTGATTAATGATGCTGGGATGAGTTACTAGAGTTGCGGGAGAGAAAGGACATAATGTACAGGAATGATGGTATATACAAGTGAGTCGGTCTGAATCTTTCAAGATGTTGCCGATGGCTAGAGCTCACTACTGCAAGGTCTCATACGCGGTTCGAGGTGTATCTGCTGAATCTGTCTCGTGCATGAATACAATCTCCTCAACATGGACTAACTGCTCATTGGATTCGACGAAGTCCTTCAACAGTTGTCCATTCACAAGGAATGTTGGTGCGTCATTTGCGAGATCTGAGATCTCGACACATCCACTATCATGCACCGTACGGACGACAAATGGGCTTGTCCACTTGGACTTCAACTTGCCTTGGAAGACTTTCAGCCTTGCATTGAACAACCATACCTTCTGTCCAGGAACAAAGGTCTTTCGTCTGATATATCTATCATGTCCACGCTTCACCTTGTCCTTGTACACCAAATTGTTGTCATATGCGCGGTTTCTGACTTCCACAAGCTTATTCAGATCC
The DNA here is from genome assembly GCA_037367405.1 of Ottelia alismoides. Lineage (NCBI taxonomy): Eukaryota > Viridiplantae > Streptophyta > Magnoliopsida > Alismatales > Hydrocharitaceae > Ottelia > Ottelia alismoides. The sequence continues at coordinate 139,955 of JAZKJV010008863.1, read as the reverse complement.
ATTTCTCTCTGCTTCTGCCCAAGGTGCGTGTTCTAGTTGACCTTCTTAATTGCCCATTCTGATTTATGCACTAACTCTGCGGGCAAATGGCACGGCTTTCCAAATACCATTCGGAATGGGGAGGCTCCTAACGGTGTCTTGTAAGTTGTCCTATACGCCCATAATATCTGATCCAATATCTGAGACCAGTCCTTTCTGTCTGGGCGGACAAGCTTTCGCAATATAGTCTTTACCTCTCGATTCGACACCTCAGCCATACCATTGATCTGTGGGTGGTAAGGGTTGGCGGCACGGTGTTCGATGTCGTAGTCCTTCAGGAGTTTCTTCACCTCCCGGTTTATAAAGTGGCTACCCCCATTTGATATCAACATTTTGGGGATCCCGAACCTAGAGATGATGTGCTCTCTGATGAATTTACAGACAGTCCTGTTGTCTGCGGCTCGGGTCGGGATAGCCTCCACCCACCTGGATAGATAATCTACCGCAAGAAGGATGTATTCAAACCCGTGGCTAACAGGGAATGGGCCCATGAAATCAATGCCCCAGGCGTCAAAGACATCACAAATGATGACAGGTTGCATAGGCATCTCATCCTTGGAACCAATGGTTCCTCCCATTCTCTGACATACTAGGCACGACTTCGTAAAGGTGATGGCATCGCGAAACAGAGTCGTCCAGTATAAGCTGCGTTGAAGTACCTTCCATGCGATCCTCTTCCCGAAGTAGTGTCCTCCTGCCTCCAAGCTGTGTCATAAAGAAAGGACACTTCGGTATTCCTCCTGAGGAATACATCATCTCCAGACACAATCCGATTCTTCGAAAAAAAGGATCGGATCCTCCCAATGGTAGTGTCTAGCATCCGACTTTAGTCGGTCAATGTGGCTCTTGGGCCAATCCTCGGGAACCTTCGTGGAGACAAGATAGTTCACGATGTTGGCATACCATGGGAGTGAGTCGACAATAAAAATCGACTCGTTAGGGAAGGAGTCTCGAATAGGTGAATCCTCAGAAGTATTAAGATCTTCGAGATAAGAGAGATGATCAGCTACTACGTTCTTCTTTCCAGGTTTATCACGGATGTCCAAATCAAACTCCTGGATAAGCAAAATCCATCGAAGAAGACGCGCCTTCGCGTCCTTCTTCTCTATCAAGTATCATAGCATCGTATGGTCAGTGAACACGATTACCTTGGATCTAATTAAGTGAGATCTGAACTTGTCCAAGGCAAACACTACCGCAAGCATCTCCTTTTCTGTAACTGTACAGTTACACTGAGCGGTATCAAGCACTTTGCTTGCATAGTGGATTGCAAATGGGGCGCCATTCCTTCTCTGTCCTAACACAGCCCCAACAGCGAAATCTGATGCGTCCATCATGATCTTAAAAGGTAGAGACCAATCTGGGGCTTGTAGGATAGGTACGTCCATGATCATTCCTTACAATAGCTTAAAGGCCTCAAGACATTTGTAATCAACAACAAACTTCATGTCTTTGCCTAAAAGCTCAGTTAGCGGTCGAGCAATTTTAGAAAAATCCTTAATGAATCTCCGGTAAAATCCGACATGCCCGAGGAACGACCGCAACTGTTTGATGTTGGTTGGTGGCTGGAGTCGTTTGATCACATCCACCTTGGCAGGTTCAACCTCCATTCCTCTCTTAGAGATGACGTGCCCCAACACAATGCCCTCCGTCACCATGAAGTGACTTTTCTCCCGGGAGAGCACCAGATTAATGTCACAATAGCGTTTGAGGACTTGGTCCAGATTCTTAAGACAGGAATCGAAGGAATCGTCATGGACCGAGAAGTCGTCCATGAAGACTTCCAGGAATTTGCTGACCATTTCGGCGAATACAACAATCATGCACCTTTGAAAAGTACCCGTAGCATTGCATAACCCAAAGGGCATGTGCCTGAAAGCATAGGTACCAAAGGGACATGTGAACGTGGTCTTCTCCTGGTCCTTTGGAGCTATGGCTACTTGATTGTAGCCCGAGAACCCATCCAAGAAACAAAAGAATTCTTTCCCCACTAGTCTCTCTAGGATATGATCAATGAATGGTAGGGGGAAATGATCCTTCTTCGTCGTGGCATTCAAGCGTCTGTACTCCACACAGACGTGCCATGACGTGGGCACTCGCGTCACAATCTCCTCTCCATCCTCGTTGGTGGTCATCTGAATTCCCGAGTTTTTCGGGACCACGTGGATCGGGGCCACCCATTTTGAATCGGAGATGGGATAAATAAAATCGCGCTGCACCATTCCTCTATCTCCTTCTTCACTACCTCTCGTAAATTTGGATTCAACCGATATTGGAATTCATGAGAGGGTTTTGCTTCATTCTCCAAATAGATATGGTGCGAACACAGAGCGGGATTTATCCCGTGGAGATCAGAAATGCTCCAGCCCATCGCTTTGCGGTTTTTCTCCAGGATCTCTAGCAAGCGAGATTCCTGCTCCTCGGTAAATCGCAAACTGATGATGACCGGATACTTCTTCTCCTGACCCGCAAAGAAGGCGTATTTTAGTGTTGCGGGTAAAGGTTTGAGCTCAGGTAAGGTGTGATCTTCTAGGAAATCTGACTCAATATTGGAAGTGGCTGGATCTTTCTCTGTAATAGCTGTCACCAAATTCTTCGGCTCTGTGGTCGGATCGTCAATGGTCTTCATGCGATCGACAAAAGCCACGTCCGACTCGTCATCCTCATCTTCCGATTATCCTAAAGAGGAAAGGACTGACAAGCTCAGCTGGGCTTCTAAGTCATTGAAGATGTAGGGGGATGCGGGTTCTGAGCTGTACTCATTTTTTAGGACCTCGCAAACTGACTCATGCACTAGATCATCTCCGGAGGGGCGGGACTCATCGATGTTGGCCGGGTTCTGTCTCCATAGCCCAACTGTGTCTACATGGTTGCGGTCTGCTTCGGATGAAGAGTACTCGGTGCTGGATTCGGAATCCGGTCTCTGCCATCTGGTCTGCTTCATCTCAAGTTCCTCATCTCCGCCTGGAGTTTGGAACTGGATCTTCCCGATCTTATAATCAAACAAGGACAACATTCTTTCCAATTACGAGGGGTTTCCATATCTAGGACAGTGAAGTCCACCATGTATTCCTGACCCTCGACTTTAATTACAACATTCCTCAATTCTCCTCGGGACCTCTTGGTTGATTTATCAGCGAACTACAGGAGGGTTCTGGATTTCCTAAGAGGTCCGAGATTAAGCCGCTCATAGAGGCATATGGGCATTAAGTTAATTGAGGATCCGTTGTCTAGGAGAGTGCGTGCAAACGCAATGTCATCGACATGACTCACCACATAATACGCACCCATGTCTCTTCATTTCCTTGGAAACGAGTTCTTTATTGCACAAGTCGTGGCTACTGACAGAACATGTTTCTCAACACGACTTTTGGTCTTTCTACTAATCCTAGTAGGTGTGCATCTCACCTTCAGGTATTTCTGAAAAGCAGGAGTCATTTCCACGTACTTGTCAAAGGGGATTGTGACCTTGATGTACTTGTTGCAGAATCCTGCCATCTCAGGGTCATCTTTTTGGATTTTCTTGATTTTCTTATTTTAACCCGTAAGAGCTCGGGGGAAGGGATTATTGACTCTAACTCATGTTCTGAAACTGAAATGTTTTCATTGAAAGCTGGAACTAAGTTATGTACAAGACTCGGACTCTGAAATAGACTCGGACTCCGACTCTGACTAAAAGAAAAATGTTGTGGCGAAACCAGTGATGCGTCTTCCGCGATTTCTGGACGGTCCTCCTCAGATGGAGGTGCGGGATCTTCGTCGGTTTCGTCGGACTCTCTACTGATGCGGATTTGCTACTTCGAGGACCCAGAAGTCCTCTTCTTTTGCCGGCGGTGATGGTGGTGTTGCTCCTCTTCTTCCTCCAAGTTCTCCTCAGGTAGAAACTTAACGGCTCCTTCCTTCGGTGCCCGTGCCCGATCAGGTATGATCACGGTCCTTCCGCTCCTGAGGGACATATGATTTACATTATCGTACGAAAGGATCTCATGTTCAGATAAAGACTTATCTGAATAGTGTACCTGATCACGAGTTCGGTTCTGGCCGTGATTTAGATTGTTCGGGTTAGCTTGAACCTGTGCAGGAATCGGAATCTTTTGCGCCATCTGTTGATCCTGGGTACGAGACACATGATTCAGATCGGTTCTCATATCCAGATAGTCATTCTGGATCTGTTGGACCCTATCAGATAGGGTCTGGATTGCTAAGGTGAGGGACTCCAATTCGGTAGGTTGTGCTTGCTGATGCTGATTCGCGGATGAGGTTTTGTATTGGTCATGTTGGCCATGCCGATACTGCTGTTGTGAAGGGAACTGTGACAGGCCATGTTGGCCTGAGTAGAACGTGTGCTGCTACTGCTGGTGCTGCTGGTGTTGTTGAGGCTGGTACCCTTGTTCGGGCCTAGACTGAATAAAGCACGGTGCGCGGACGGAGCTATTTCCTGGTAAGCTAGGGAAGGTCGGTGAGGCTGACCATTCCCCATCCCCGACTACCTGCTGACAGAGTCACGGCTGTACCACAGCCTATTGATCTCGAACACCTGCGGAGGCTCCTCGTATCCGGTCTCCACTTGTGGGGGTGCATGCTGGTCCTGCTGGGTGTAAGTCTGATCCCAGCCACTCTGAGGCCCTGGTGCCTGTTCCTGTACAAGATGGACTCGATGTACAGGTACAAGTGGTGCAGAAGGGGTAGGTACCTTTATCTTAGCTACATTATCAAAAAGTTCCTCCACTTGCTTCGGTAGACGTGAGAGAGACTCAAGGTCAGTGACCCTCTTGTGGATCTGCTCGACCATGGTTAACTTATCAGCAATCATCCCCATGCTGGGAATGCGGTCTTCTGTCATATCCGCTACAGTCCTCCGGTTTGTCTCGTTGGATTGGATTAAGGGAGACAACATATAGGCCTTGGTGGCAAGCGACCTGCCGGTTTCCGCCATCTGCTCTAGTATCTTCCATATAGCACTCTCATTTTTATTCAGATAGCTTCCTCCACAGGCGACACTTACTAACCCCTGCATCTCCGGGGTCAAACCACAGAACAAAGTCTATACTAAGATCGCCTTAGAAATGCCACGGCAGGAACATTTCTGAATTAGGTCATTAAACCTATCCCAGGCATCATGGAATGGTTCCCTGAGTCCCTGGGATAAACTAACGATCTTTTTTCTCATCTGGTTAGTCCTACTGAGGGGGTAGAACTTCTTCAAGAATAGGTCATTGAACTGCATCCAGGTTGTACATCTCACCCCTAGGTTCGTCAGCCAATGTGCTACCTTATCTCCTAAGGCGAAAGGGGTGGCCTTCGGTCGAATGTAATCCTGCCCAACCCTAGGATGACTAAGGTTGTTGCAAACCAGGTCGGAGTCTCAGAGGAAGGCGCATGGTTCTTCGTGGACGTTTCCGTTGAACTTCGGTAGCAGGCTAAGGAAGTGGGGCTTGAGCTCAAATGCTTCTGGGGGAACCGCTGGTGCCAACCAACTTTGTATTTCATTCTCTCCTGGGTTATAGGCATCAACCATTGGTCGGTCGATTCCTCCTGCTGCAATGATTTGTCCCATTCTTGTTGTAAGATCCGCATTCTGTTGTTCGGCTGTGGCGAGACGAGCCAAGACTTGCTGGAGTAGGTCATCTTGGTTCTCCTCATCTGGGGGTCACATTGGTGGCATCTTGTCCTCTAGTCCTGGGAAATGGAAATGGTCTAGACTAGAGGATAACTCAAGGAAGGGTTCTTACCGAGGCGATGGTCTTCCTTGGTAAGCTCTGAGGAAAGGAAAGGGTTGGTTTGAGAGTAACCACCATGGGTATGAGGGATCCAGAACTCAAGAGGGTCATGAGATCTGGGTGGTCCAAGTTGCGCTTGGTCCGGTGAAGATGATTTTCATGGGGGACTCAAAGAGAGATTGGCGAATAATGTGTTGATATTCCCCCAGTCAGTCATCTTGAGAAGAATCGGGAGTTCTAAGTCAATATAGGATTTTACTCCTACCTGAAGCAAGCAATACAATCCAAGACCCTTGTTTCACACTCAACATAGTGAAGGATCGAAACCGAGTCCAATTAATCTTGTTAATTTTAAGTGTAATTTTTCAAGCAAGATAGCAAGGATTTACGTGGCCTATAGGGAAGTCGACTCAAAGCCGGATGCGTCTTCCCTATTTAACCTGTCGCCTAAGATATTGTCGATCCTTCCTTTCTTCGCTCCTATCCCAAGTTGATGGACTTAAAGACCATGCCCCTATCTACTTGCAAGCAGGCGGAGGCTGACAAGGCTGGAACTTCGCCCCGAAGGGTTACTAGCAACTTGTCGCGAAGTACCGTTTGTTCACCCCTGACTACCCGCAAACAGGAGGAGGCTACTAGGTACTAGTCAGTGAATCTAAAAATATTCAACTCGTGATATTTGCTAGGATCAGTTGGCCCGTGATATGGAAGGCGGGGATTTGGGTTCTGCATTAAGGTGTAAAGGATATGGTTAGATCCTCAAACGCATCAAGGAAGCGTGATCGTCCTATCGGATACGACGAAGAACGACTAGTCGCACTAGTTGTTCCATGCAGCGGAAATTAAAAAAATTTCATGCGACGAAACCACATGATCCCAGAACACTTCTCGGATCATTTCGTCTAAAGCACAAATAAGTATTAGGGTTACCTCTTGAAGCATGGTTGCGATCAAGTCTCTAAACGAAGATACCTCCTGTCTCAAGTCCGATCCGACAGAAGAGACGCTTGCGAGTGTGGGGATGAACCGCGTGCTTCTCGCAATCTATGTTGATGATCCAAGTGGTAGGATCTCCTGATCTCAACACACGAGATCCGACGTCTTCTTCACGAGCGAGGCACACCGAAGGAGACGGAGATCCACGAGCAAACAATCGGGCAGCATAACGACGATGCTGCGGCGATGGAGAGCCTCTCTAGGGCATCCACGGTGGACGACCGTGAGAGGGGGAGAGAGAGAGGAAAAGAGAGAGAGAGAGAGAGAGAGAGAGAGAGAGAGTCGTTGTCTCACTTATGTGTAAAGAAGAGCAATGGGGTACCTCTCCTTTTATAGGGTTTTGGGATCCATGGATCTCAATCCATGGGACAACACAAATCCAATGGTCCTCATTGATTGTGTTTCTTTCAATGGCTTAGATTTTGTTGGAAAAAAAATCCAACAACAATTAATTTAATAAAAATCAAATATATAAAAATATAATTTGATTTATATGAAATCAATCTCCATTGGAGAAGTAGGAAAGGAGGCAAGCCTCCTTCCATAAGGAGGGTGGACGCCCACCAATTCCTCATGGGAATTGTGGCCGTCCACTCTTCCTATATGGAAGGTGAAGGCCTTTTCCTATTACATGAGATTACATTATCTCATGATTCTCTCCAATATTTGCAACAACTTTTGTTGCAAATTATTTCACAAAAATAAATCCAGTTTATTTTGTGAACATTGCAATCATGTCATTGGAAATTTGTGGATCACATTCACAACCCAAAATAAAATGTAAATTACATTTTCAATTTAATGTCCAATGTGAATCCATTTCACATTAACATTTAATTATCAAATGTAAATTACAAACATCTATCTCTTATATATTATAAATCACATTTATAATATATTTGATTAATATGGATATTTCTATCCACATTATTCATATCCATGATAATTAAATCATATTTAATCACCTTGGATCTCATTTCTCTTGTTCTCAAATAATATGAATCATATTCATATTACTTACGTCTTTGATAATTAAATCACGTTTAATTATCTCGGATAACTATCTTTATAATATGAATCAAATTCATATTACTCATGATAATTAAATCACATTTAATTATCCATTTTCTCAATGCTCGGATACATACTATCAAGAATGAAATTATCCTGAACCCATTCAAGGATAATGCGCTTTCTCCGCGAATACTTGGAGATAAGGACATGGCGATTGTATTGTTCCACGTATAGTGACTTGGATATTGAGATCATATCTCAAATCCAGATTGCGGGCCTCCCATAAATGCTTAATTAAATCAAGATCGCAAATCTAATCTTCTTATTGCATCTGAATCACATTCAGATCAATGTCCAACATTTGGACCAAGATTAGATCACTTCTCTACTGAGAGGAGTCACTAAAATCCAGATTCGTTTCATCACTCCCTAGGAATGTAAGCGTCATGGTTATACAATCGTTTATGATCACATCACCCTCAGGTATTCCCAATACCTGTACATCCTGCATACTGGAAGACTCAGATTAAACCTGAAGTATTTGATCAACTTTATACTTCTACTTCATGGTTTTATCAGTAAGTTTCTCATTCGATCATTGGGAGTTGGTATTGATCATATACTTTCCAAAAGCATATATCATACATAAGTCTTGATCATATACTTTCCAAAAGTATATATATCAAACCTACAAATTCAGTCAAGCTTCTAAAGCGAGACGACCGTGCACGGAATCTGATTCTTCACAATATCTCATGAGTGAGCTCATGTCTTCCGTTCAGTACATAAACATGTATGATCCCTTTGAGAGATCATATTACTCATATGCCCTTATATGCACACCAGCGCGCCGGTGTATAAACCTTGGTTAGGTCATCAACCTATTGGTCTGCCAAATGTACATACTCAGACATATAGCAACACGTCTCTCTCCGGTCAGAGGATGCGTGCATGTATCGTGACAACATACGATATAGGACTTTGGTTATCTCGATCTCGTTAAGTCAATTCTTTGGCCTAACTAATCTGACACCTCAGAACCTCTATTCCTATGCAGAGGACTTGCATCAAGAGGTCGGTCAGATATCATCCTTTAGAGATAAGGATTGTCATCTCCTACTCAGGCTGGAGATCATCTCTTAACAATCATTTGACGGTGCTTGATGAGTCCTCAATCTAACTCTTTAGATATTCGTCCAAGCACCAGCCTCTATGATTCAACAGTTGAATCAACAGCAGTATGATCATCAAGATGGCCATGGTACATAACCCTAATTGTACTAAGGGACCTATTATGCAAATTATTTATTCTTCATTTTAGATAAGGGAATGATATTAGCAATAACATTTATTGCATAATGGCTCGTCGTGGGCTCGTATGTCCAACAATCTCCCACTAGCCCAAAGAGCCATTAATGGTCTAATCATTTAAACCTACACTCATGTGACAATCATAGGCTATTTAGAAAATAGCTAGGTAAGTTGATCAGTCACTCTGTTCCTACGAGACTATAATTAACAGAGTCCTGTTAATGTCCTATAATTTAACCCCCTTGCTTAAAGTTTTGTCAATAAAACCCTGTTAATGTCCTATAATTAACAGAGTCCTAAATAAATTAAAAATCACAAAAAAAATGACAAAACAAAATTTTGTGGTATTTTTAGACTTAAAAATACCCTCAAAAATATTTCGGGTCTTTGTTTGATTTCATTTCCAGTTTTGGTCAACATGAAACTTGTAGATCTCATCAAGATCTACAACTTTCATGTTTTGAGTTTTCTTAAATTCGGCCATCTTGGCCCTTAAAAATAAAAAAATTCCTCGAATAAATCTGATTGGGCCACGTGGCCCATTCTGGGTGCGCCACGTGGCCCTGGCGTCTTTGTCTTTTCCGCCTCTCCAACTGGCCGTTGGATCGGCCTTTTGATCCAACGGCCAGCTCCTCTCCACGCCTTCCATTCGTTTCATCCGTCTGATCATCCTCATCTCAGATCCTCACCATCCCTTAGCGCCGCGCCCACAGCTTGCCACGTGGCGTGCTGCAAGTCGTCCGATAGCGCCCCACCCTTTCCATCTCCACCGTTATCTCCTGGGCCATTTTCAGCCGTCCGATCTACCCGAACCTCTGATCTGCACCGCACGTTCGTGCTTTAACCTCATGACGCCACGTGGCACCTTGGGCGCCCTTCGATCACGCCCGTGATGTTTCGATCTCAACCATCCACTGGTGCTATAATGTCGACCACCCGATCAGAGTCCTAAGCTAATCACGACCGTTCACCTGCACTTTGATTTCAAAGCGCCACGTGGCAGCTCCACCGCCATCAGATCGCTCCGCCCCCTGACTTAATCACGACCGCTCTTTCGCGCTTAGATCTCCACCGTTGGATCTCCAGGTCCAACGGTCGGAGGTCATCGTCAACCTCCGAGACCCTCTCTCTCTCCCACGATCCAGTGCACGCACTACTCTCCCCCTTCCTATTATTCCACCCACTCCGACCATCATCTCAACTCCCCAACCGTCCCACGGTTTTCGCCACTCAACCATCTCCCTCGCGCACTCCTCCAAGAACCACGACTCCCTTCCAGTCGTCCCATGATCGCCTCGAAACCCACGACTTCCATCACCACTTCCGCCGAGCTTCCCCTTCAAAAACACCGCCTCCCTCACCATTCGCCTTCGTCCGCCTTTATGTGGGAGGTCGCCCAGCCCTCCTCCGTCTCTCTGTGACAGGGGGAGGCGGAGGATAGAGCGATGACGACGAATCCTCCCCGGTGAGACCCTCCGCCTTGAACGGCGGAGCTGCGGCGCATCGCGTCCGCTCGAGCTGCATGGACCGGCTGGCCATGTCCAGCGAAGACCCGGGGCTCGATTCGAAGCCCCATCCCAAGCCCTCCGACCGCCTCCGACCAGGTAAGTGCTCCCTCTTCCCTCCTTTGATTTTTCATTTAATTTAGTTGAGTTAATCAGGCCTCTCCGGCCGTTCTCACCCTCCATGGTCCATCCTGTTAGCTTCGCCTGAACTCCCCCTTACACGCGCTACCCTCGACCATCTTCTATATCCTTCGCAACCTCAGGCCGCCGTCACCCACCTCCTCCGCCATCCACGGCGGAGGAGCTCCGAGCTCCTCCACATTCTTCACCCCGACAAGCTCCCATTTCGTTCACTCACGCAACCACCTCCCGTGCTTCGGCTATAGGACTAACTTTGCAGGTCACCCTCTCAATGATCGGAGCGTCGCCGGAGGCCATTTCTTCTCAGCCGTCCTCGACTCCAACGATCTGGTGGTCTTCGCCAGAGGTACCATCGCCTCGCCCGAGCTCTAAGCTTCATCGACGATCCTTCAGTAGCATCGGGCAAGCTCCACCGGGCCCAGGAAGGAGCGGCGGAGCTGGAGCTCCCTCGCCGGAGCTCGGCTCCCACCGCCAGCAACAGAAGAGGGAGGAGAAGCAGCTGCCGTTGGATGGTCCTCTCCCAGCGACCATCCAACGGCCTAGATGAGGCCACGTCGCCGTCTTCCGTCGCCATTGGATCTTTGCTATCCAATGGAGCCACATCCAGCCACGTGGAGATGTCAGAGCTTCCCCGAGCCTAGCGTCCGAGCCCCAGGCTCGGACGCTTCCGAGTCTCCATCGAACCTCCTGGAGCTTCGACCAGTACCGAGCCTGCAGCGAGCCAAGCCTAAGTCCGAACCAAGCCGAAGCAGCCTAGCCTCTGCCGAGCCTCCTTCCGAGCCTAGATAGCACGTGCATCGCACGTGCTACTCTAGGTTAATTGCAGAGCAGCCCACGAACTTCTCCAAATTTGTAAAAAGGTCCCCGCGCATTTGGTAAATTTACAGGGAAGGACCCGCGTCTTATTTTTATTACATTTTAGTCCCTCCCAGGGACCTTTTTGTAGTTATCTTTTCATGTTTTTCTTTCATTTATGCCCTTAGCTTTGAACTTGCATATCTTGAGCTACGTACATCCGATTGAGATGATTTCAGTTTCGTTTTAAAGCTGATTTGATGATCTTTCAAATGGCATGCTTAGTTGTTGTCTTGGACACAATGAGTCTTATGAATTATTTTATAGCAATGTGTCTATTTGAGCTAGAAATTATGCCTTGCTTAACATTGTTCGTCATATCTGCCTTTTTAATCGAACTCGAAATTAACTCTTATTTATTTTTGCTCATTATTTCCACCTAGGGCATATTTTAATTGCATTACATAGCATTTATTTGCATGATAAAAATTAATAAAAAAAATGCATGTTTATTTTAATGCATTGTCATTGTTGAGTATCTGCATGCTTTGACCTATATGCCTTTAACTGAACATTTAATTAAATAAACTTAAATCCGATTAATACGAGAGAGGCTCGTGTCCCTGAGTTCGACCTTGGTTTCTTGCCAAGTAAAAAAATAATTAACGACCATCGCATTCTTACTTGACATGTATCAATGAGGTGGTCTCTTTGATGACCAAAATCGGCCCGACTGCTACGACATGTTGAAGTGCTAAAAATGCACTCTTAAAGGGCCGACTTTTGCGGTTCGTCAAATGACACACTTGCATATCCCCAGTAAAAGTGCTCGCATCTAATGCGAATGTTGCATTTCATGCAACCAATACTCAATCTTATTAAAGCTATTATAGTGTCCTTGACACTATAGCTTAATAATTGTTATAGCCAGTATTTCCATAATCCTTATCATAATACCCTTATTCCTGGAGATATCTATCTCCAAAGGTATCCAAAGTTAAGACCTTTTAGATCATTGTTTATATGGTCTTAATTTATTGAAGATAAGACTTTGAGATCACTATCTCAAAAATTTTGTCATCTTTGAAGATAATGTTATTTCTGCAATCAAGTGTTTTATCTCTATAGTAGAATTAGTAACACTTTACTACTCCCACAGTATGGCAGATATCTAGCTTCTGTACACATCTAGCATACACTCTGCTTCTCGCAACTAATGCACAAGTGCAAGTAGTTCCTGCATTCACTTCCTCAACTCTTTCAGGTGCTATCCCTTTAGACGGGTCAGAACCATATCTTTTCAGGGATGAAACCTTTCTTGAAATTTTCCAAAAAATGGAATATGTCCAAGGTGTACTACTAATGTGACAGTCCCAATACCCTCTTCACTTTACTACTGAACACCTTCAGAACTAAGATCCAAGAGGTATCCTTGAGATCGTATCTCAAGTTATGGAACAATCAGATAATAAAACACTTATTATTATCCTTATATCATTTTAAATGATTAGGATATCATATACATTAAGCACAATGAACACAAAGGCACTCCCACTAAGCTTCACATGGCTCATTAAGATTCCATCTGAAATCATAACACTTATAATGTCATCAAATCTTATGGTCCAACTTCAAGAATCTTATTTGAGTCCATAGATGGAGCTCTCTAGCTTGCACACCTTGCTTTCCTTAACCATGAAGCCCTGGGGCTACTTCATGTGAATATCCTCATAGAGGTATTCATAGAGGAATGCAATATTGACTTACATCTTGAAGATGCAATAGTCAAGTTGTGTAGCTAAGGTTAGCAATATTCTGATGGTTTTAAGCATGGTCACTGAAGAGCAAGTCTCATCGCAAGCAATGTCTTCTCTTCCGGTGTGTAGCTTATGGCTACGAAACGTGCTCTGAAGGTCTCTACCTTCACATCAGGTTCCCTTTCTCTTGAAGATCCATTTACACCTTTACATGTCTTACCCATATAGGTGGATCCTCGAGGGTCCATATACAACACTTGTATATGAAGTCTACATTAGACTTTTATTGGTAACATCCATCTATTCATGCTATGATCTTCAGAAGCTTCATCACATGAAGTTCGATCATTATCAGATTTCTCTGACTCATGGAATCCATCCTCAAATTTATTTGAAGAGGTATTAGTGTTTCATCTTTGATTGTCCTTTTAGTTTCCAATTTCAGGAGCCTCATTATCTTTTCAAGATTAAATGAGTTCCTACACTTCATTTTCATCTTGATTCTCAAAAGTCTCAACCTCTAAGAATCACATTCTCAGAGATGAGATATTTTAAGAATCTCAAGGACATAAAGTAGGTATCCAATACCATCTTTTATTTTCCTAATGAAGTAGCACTCTCAAGTGCTAGATTCCATCATGCATGGAACCTTTTTAAGAATATACATTGTAGTGTCTACTACACATATATACCTGAAAACTAAGGGATAATTATGCTAAAAATCATCATTAATAAGATCATGTCACACATGATCCAATTGCATCTCCCTATAACTCTATCGAGTTAAGGTGTGTTAGGAGGATTGAGATAGAAATGATATTCATATCTTCATAAGGCATCCTTTGAATTCATCTAACAGGTACATGCTACCTTGATTAGATCAAATTCATTTTATCTTCCTTCAAACTTTTGTTGTGGACCAAAATTATGTGAAATCTTTGAACATTTCAAAGGTTTCTAAGTGAAGAGAAGAAATCTCATGTCATACATAATCATCAATAGATATCACATATCCATAATGTTTACTATGATATAGATGATCTGCAAGCATCAATATGTATGAGATCCTGAATACTTTGACATCTTACACCATTCCAAAGAAGGGTGTATTGGACATTTTTCTTTGAATACAATATTCATAAGTATGTAAGTTTTGAAATTTTAGATATTCTAAAGTTTCATCTCTTACTAGTCTATTGATCAAATCAATAGACAAATGTCCAAGGTTTGATGCTAGATCATTGTCGAATAATTTTCATCCTCCTATTGATCTTAAGGATTAATTTCAGTATTTAGAAATGTCAATGAACCATTCATTAATTTTCTAATTTAGTGAGTCCACTAGATTTTAGATTACTATCTGAAATATCTCCATCATAGCTCTTTATGATAGGTCCATTCCAGAATTCATGTTTATTTCCAACATTTAGAAACAAACAATGAGTGTATTCTAATGTCTAGGTCATAGAGACATTCTCTAAGACTAAGGGTCTCTGATGAATCCACATTTCATCATCTTTATTCTATCATTTTGGCACCAAAAACCCTAGCAAATACCTGTATATAGCATTAAAACCATCATCTTAGCATCCATGCATGTGCATTCAGATTGTGTATAAATCACTGTAATTAAAGCCAAAATTATAGAATAAATAAAGAAAAGAAAAAGAATAAAATATTGTAAATATTTTATGACCCAAAATCCCCGAGACCTAGGCATCGTGATGAATAGGTCGACAAGGAATAAAGTAGGGGGAGATAAGGTCAGAATCACAGCAAAAATACCTATACTTTTATTCATTCTTTATTTATTTTTGGGACCTATTTTTGGTTCCACTTTTTGTACATCAAATAAAGAAACCTTGTACATGAAAGTTGTAGATAATTTCATAAAGAAAAGGACAAAATTGATTTCACAGAAAAAGAAGGTACAGATAAAAAGATATGGTCTGAATAAGAATCCAAAAGCCCAACTTCCCAGATCCGTATCTCACAAACGACAAATCCAAATGCAGTGTACTCACCTTTGATTGTATATAGAATAAAATAATCTACCAAATGGTGGTGGTTTCGCATTTGGCGGAGCTACGGTCTGAAAGTTGACTTTTGGACCCTTATTGTACACTTGTACTGAATAAAATATTCAATTTATTCTTTATTCATTATTTATTCATTTTCATATTTTTATAATTTTGTAAATATTACTTATACTGTATATGTGCGTTAAAATTGAAATAAAATGTAAAGGAAAATAGAAAATAAAATAATTGTATATATTCAATACATAGGTATACTGTATATACTTATACCTGTATAGAATACATTTGTATTTTATTAAATATACAAAACATCTCATAAAAATAAAATAAAAATATACTTATGCATATAAAAGTATGTTATAATTTTATAAAATACTAAATAAAAATAATAAGATTAAAAATACATAAAATAAAATAAAATATCAAAAGAACATAGGTATTATACCTATATAGGGTTACAAAGGTGACTTGTAAAAATATATGTCATAAAAATAAATAAAAATCAGAATAAAATACTACATAAAATTTTGAACATTTTTTATTTTATAACTTTTATTTAATTCGGCCATTTACTATTTTTAATTGAATTAATAAATGATTTTTACAGGGTTTTTCCTGGTTGGTCCACGTGGACCAACCAGGTGCAAACCCTAGTTGACCTCGGTCAACTAGGTACCCTACCTCCTGTAGCCTCTGACAGCCCTATGTTTGACCCATCTTCCCCAATTTTTTCGAGGCATGAACTTGCATCCTTTGGGCTCGATTTCTTCTGCAAAAATCTTCACCTACCCTCCCTCTTGCTCGCTCAAGGATCATCTTGGGCTAAGAGCTTCTGAATCGAGCCAGCCACCTCGTTCTTTGGAGCACCTCAGTCTCAGGTCAAACCAAATAAAACCGATCCTCCATTTTCAAATCAAATTTGAGTCCCCTTGGTCCACCCCTCTCCGCCTCTCTTGTGCTCCAATCGCTCGCCGGAGGTGACAGCTTCGCCGCGAGCCTTTCAGCCAGGGCGTCTGAGGTCGAGGGAACCTCCACCACCTCCGCCAAGTGCCGGCGTCGAGGTACCCCTTTTTCCTCTGGCTCCGGCCATCGAGGGCCTCCACCAGTGTTTTTCTTTATTGCATTTTCTTCCTGGTAGCTTAGGCTTTAAAAACCCCCAAAAAATTCCAAGATCCATCGCTTAAATCGCTCAATCAAGCACCTTGGCCGGAGCGCACCTCCGGCCGTGCATCCCCATTTCGATTCGACCATCCCCAAGGGCAATCGAGGGTCCAGGCATTTTGCCCTGGACCCCTTGACTTTGTTTGCAGGTCCAAGCCACTTCACGAGCGCCTGGAGGCGAGTTTTGGAGCTCGCCGGAGCAGCAGCAGCCTCCCAGCTCCGCCCGCTGCCCGAGAGCACCACGGGCGTCCCCGTGGATTTTGAACGCCCCCAGGAGATAGAGGACCGTCCCAGGAACCTCCACGGTCATTTTGAAGCACATTCGTCACCGGAGGAGGGAGATTGAGGTCGGGGAAGCTCGCCTTCGCCGGCGTTCTTCTCAGTTCTTGCAACCCTCTTCCCAGCCGTCCGATCGAGGAGGAGCTCCAGATTGAGCAGCGGCCGTTGGATCTTCCTCGGCCTCGACCGTCAGATCACCTCAGGAGGATCTAATCTCGGCCGCTGATCCTCGAAGCGTCATCGGCCGTTCAGAGCTTGCCACGTGGATAAGTGAAGCGCCCCCAGCCGCTGGATCGCCTCCCGTCGTCCCAGCCGTTGGATGCGCGCCACGCGTCCTCACCAGAGCGCCGGAGCGAGGGTATTTTGCACCTACACCCTCGCCATTTTTGTATTTACTATTTAGTCTATAAACTTTCGTCTGTGGCGTTAAAATTTTGTAATATTTGCAAGTAGGTCCCCGAACTTTCTTTTATTTGCGTTTAGGTCCCTCGCCACGTCACCTCACGTGACCAGTTCACGTGAGGTCTGGGCATTTTGCAGAGGCACCCCTGTATGTTTGGGTATTTGCTTTTAGTCCTAAAATTTTGGCGTTAAGTATAATATTTTGGGATATTTTGCAACTAAGCCCCCAGGCTTTTGTATTATTGCATTCCAGTCCCTCCCAGGCGCGTGCAAGTCACGCGCCCTGGTGAGTAATTTGTAGGCGTGCCCCTGGCGGTTTTTGTAATTGTCTTTTAGTGCCAAAAATTGAATATAACGTGTAATATTTTGTGGAAAATTGCATTTGTTCCCCTGGAAGTTCTGAATACTGCATAAATACCCTTGCCAGGCCTGTTTAATGTTTGCATGCTTGTTGGATTTAGTTGCTTGATCATTTTAACCCCAAAAATCTCACAAAAATAGGATTAGGTTTCTGGATAGGTGTACTTTAACGCCCATATTTTAGTTTTTGATTTTACTTTAATTTTGTATTTATTAAAAATCAAAAAACACCTATTTTGTGCACTGTCTAGCTTAGAAAATACCAAAAAAAAATATCAAAACACCTCTAAAAATTCCAAAAAAATCACCTAGTGTCTATTTTATGCTATTTTAGTGTGAGTCCAAAAATCACTAAAAATCTCAAAAGAAAAACACTAAAAATATAAAAACACTCAAAAACTTCAAAAAAATTATATAAAATAGTAGAAAAACCTAAAAATTGCAAACTCAGCTTCTGTTTCTTCCTTATCTTGTTCTTTTTATTAGAAAAATAGTGTGAAATATTTTTGCTACTGGTTTCTATTTTTGAATCCCATTTTTATCACAGCCAGCCTATTTTGCACTGTTCTGTCTTATTTCCGCTTTTAAAAATACCAAAAACATCTTGAAAAATCCCCAAAAATCTCAAAAACAGTAAAAAACCCTAAAAATACCAAAAACATTTATTTTCTGAATTTTTGAGTATTTTTGTGCATTTTTATAAATAGTTTACTTTGCCTTGTATTATATTTCCTTTAGTTTCCAATATTGAAAAAAAAAAAAAAAGAAAATACAAAAATATAAAATATAAAATATAAAAATCAGAAAATCAAAAATTAAAATACAAAATTAAAAAAAAAATAAATAAAAAAAATTAAAAAAAAACTAAAAACCCACAAAAATCTTGTTTATTTGCTTGCTTAGTGTAGACACCTCACACACTCACACACTTAGCTTTTGCTAGGACTTCACTGTTTGCTCCCTGTGTTCGAACTCTCTGCATACTTGCCCTTTACATCATTTGTGCAGAGTTAAAAATAAATTTTAACTCCACATTTATTTCTCATTAGTGATTTTTAGTGTGGGTTAATTGTTGATTTAGTCATTATCTAGTGTGGTCAATACACCGACTGTTGACTTGCCTTGTGAGTCAATAATAACCGCGCTTGATTTTGGCTACATCAAATGGCGCCGTTGCCGGGGAGCAACAGCTTGTAGTTCATTTTTATTGTTTGTGTGTTTGTTTACCATAGCTTTGTTTTCCTTCTCTCACATTTTTGATATATCTTTGTGAACTATCTGACCTTCTCTTTTGTCTTCTTGCGAGGGACCGCGGAGCGAGGCGGGTGGCTTAGGTGACCCGACGCAACCTTGGGACGTGGAGCCGGCTTTTCTTAAGCCAAGCCGGCAGGAGAGAGCAAGGAGAGTGAGAGAGAGTGCTTAGCTAGTTTTTATTTTATTTGTGAGAGAGTGATATTCATTAATTTGTAATAATACAGGTACACTAGGACTTGGACTTGGACTTAGACATTCGGGCCTAATTTCCGGGTGTTTGTCCACCCGGGGGCTCACCGCCGTTTTCCTCGTGTTTTCATCGCAGTCATTTTTCGGTTTTGAGTTTCATTTTTCACTTTCTTTTGTGGATTGAGCCCCTAGACTTAGGATTTTCTGTTGATTGTGACGTAGATTATTAAGGCCCAACACCTAATAGACTATCTGTTCCTATAGAACGTAATTGGACCTTAATAAAATCCACCAAAAAAGTTAGTTTGATCTGATTCGAGACCACGTGCCGTTAGGAGTCACATACAGCGCTGGCAGGACCCGTTGTGGCGGGCACCGAGTGACTCCCAAGATCGGACTCCGGACTTGATTCGATTGACTAGCTATAGTTCTTCACGATCAGTAGAAATTGCCTGTTCTAGGACGATTTCCGCTTTGCATTTCGCCATATAGATTAGGTTTAAATATTCTGCTTTGCATCCCGCATGGAGAGAGCTGGGATTCGCTGTAAGTCTTCTTACTTTGCACGCATCATCTAGGCACAAAGGTGAGATTTCCACCTTGGTGTCGACTTGCACGGCTTTTCCGACTCTTTTCTCCCTCTGTTTTTGGACAAAGTAGAACAAAAGGAAAAATACAAAAACGTTAGGCGCTTGTTTGAATTGACTCAAAAGAAGCGATAACACCAAAAAAATTAAAAAAGGGACTGCTAAAGAAAACTTGACCATAATAAAATCGATAATTGGATTCACTGCTTGGGGAGAGTAACACCCTCACTTGTTTTCAGGTTGCATAGGAAGGTTTCCTTCCCAGTGAGGTGAGCGCTTCGTAAGGATTAGAGCCCAAAACCCAACTTGTGGCTGCCTTGTGTATCGCCTGGATTTCCGAAGTATTGGCGCTACTATCGTACGTAGTCGAGTAGGACTTGGTCGCCATTGGTGACTCTCTATTGTGAGAGCACCGACCCTGTCCGAAGTACCGAGCCTAGGCCACGCCTTCACGGGTGTGTCTGTCTCACCGGCTGCGTCCGAGTAGGACCTTGTACGCTCACGGGTGATTCCGTTGCGAGCGAGGTCCGAAGTATCGGTTTCGCCTATCGGCTTCCTCCCTCTTTTCTTTGGCTGAGTAGGGATCCAGGAAGGGTTACAAGGACCTCAAAAAGCGCAAGTTACAGGTTACACAGGAGGAGGACAAGTACGGGGACACTCTCCTGGCAGTACTCTCTCTCCTATAGGCGTAGCGCTCTAAGGACTCGTGAAAAGATAATTGCCTGAAAAACAAGCTAAAACTGACAAGATAAAAGCCGAACCTTTACGGCTTCACGAGTGAGTTGGTGAATCTACCCTTGCTTTGCGTTTGATTGTTAGATGTATTAAGGTCAAGATCAAAAGTACCGCACACTTGTGCACAATTTTGTTGCATTTCATCCTCTTCTTTTTCTCTTGCATTTTCCTGCTCATTCCAAATAATCAAGATGATGGGACGGAGGTCTCTTAGGCCGACCCTGTCGGCACCGCTATCCAGCACTCCCCCCTACTCATCTAGGAATAACTCGGAGAGTCCGCTCTCCGAGCCCGAGTTCACATCCACCCTGTTCCCCCTCGACCACCCTTCCAATTCTCCTTCCCTCAGTCCAATTATTTCAGAGTACAGTGAATCACAGAATTCAGCTCATTCATCAGCACCTGAAATGGCCTCGTTTGCATTTTCAGAGAATCAAGCAATGGCAGACAGAGGCGAGCACCCAGATGACCACGAGGACCCTCCATTCATCATCGATCAAGTGGCCATCAACAATTCATTGCTAGCATCCATGGAGACCATGCAGAGACAGATCAGGGACCAGGGTGCATTCATGGGTGATCTCATGAGGGAGTTAGCTCAGATGAGAGAGCACAGAGCTGGAGGAGGCGGTGGCGGTGGAGGAGGAGGAGGACCCGATGCAGGGGGAGGTGACCCAGACGGTGAGCGACCGCCACAGACCATAATGAGGGAATTGCACAACCCAGCTTCATCCCTCACTCACCGGTGGATCAGACTCCCACCAATCCTTGGAGACTTCGAGCTTCGGCATAACACTATTCAGATGCTACCCAAGTTCCATGGGCTGCCGACCGAAGAGCCACACCTCCACCTCCAAGAGTTCGAGATGATCTGCAGCACAATCCATGATAGGTTGTTGACCGAGGACACCATCAGGATGATCGCCTTTCCATTCTCATTGGTTGACAGAGCCGCTTACTGGCTCAAACACCTGGGGCGATTCGTCGACACGTGGGCAGATCTCCGGTCCGCATTCTTGAAGAAATATTATCCTCTTGGCCGGACAAATGCAGCCAGAGCTATGATCAGCAACTTTGTGATGATCCCAAATGAACAGTTCCACGAAGCATGGGATCGATTTAGAGAGCTCATAGACCGGTGTCCTCATCACGATATTTCCAAGCCCAATCTGGTGCAGAGTTTCTTCTGTGGGCTGACACCGGAGCTGCAGGGGCTTGTGAACGCCTCTTGCGGTGGATCATATTTCTCCAAGGGAGAGGACGACGTCTGGGCCATCTACGAAGGCATGGCAGAGAATTCCACAGTGATGACCCAGGCTCGTGTCTATACACAGCAGAAGCCCCCGCAAGGAGCGGGATCATTTCAGAGGATCGCACGCATCGATGCCGGTCCTAGCACAACGTCGGCAGCCGCAGCCCAAGCCGAATCAGCCGCAGCCGACATGGGGATCATCAGTGAAAAGCTGGATCGCATGGAGATCCTTGAAAAGAAGCAGAACCAAGGTCTAGCCCAGATGGACCTTCTGACCAAGACAATGAGTGACCTGAAAACCCAGATCCTATGCATTCAGGAGGCACAGGCCCATTCACAACAGCCTCCCAGGTCACAGGTTGCTTCCAGCAGCAACAATCCCAACCAGGCATCCACCTCGTACCGCCAGGTGAACCACATCCAGGCGGAGCCGGTTCCATTGTTGCAGTACCATCCAGAGCCACAGCCATCTCAGGAGACTCAGATGGTGGTGTATCAGCAGGAGCAACCACTGGCAGTTCTCCCTCCACCTTCCTTTGAGCAGGAACCGTTGATGGAAGTCAACGGGATATGGTATGACCGATACCCGCAGCCCGCAATCCGCAGGGATCACCCCGGATTCCGTTGGGGTAATGGTGCTTCCTCATCCCAACAGCATCCTCCTGCTCACGGACAGCAGAGCAGCCAGCCTCAACAACACCAGCAGCAGCCCCAGTACAGCCAGCCCCAACAATACCACAATGGTCCTCGTCCCGCCTATCAGGGACAGCAGTGGAGGCAGCGCCAGCCGCCTCAGCAATCTTATGCCCAACCTCCTCCTCAGTATCAGCAGCAACAGCCCCATTTCCAGCAGGGACAGACGTCCGGTTCTCAGGGCCCAGCCTTTGAGAACCCTGCACTCGATGATCTTGCCCGCTTGCTATCTGAACAGCGAGCATCCTTCAGGCAAGAAATGGATGAGTTCCGGCAGGAGATGCGGGACATAATCAAAGGCAAGGCCGCCATACCAGCTCAGATCGAACCAAACCCTAATAATTTCAAAAGAAAATCTGAGCAGGTAGAGTTCATAGAGGGTACCTCTCCTAGTGACAATTTAAATGATATGTCTTTTGTGCATGATGCTGATTTTGTGACTACTAGGAGCGGTAGGATACCAGCCGGCGGCGCCTCTTCTGAGCGACAACCCGAAGCCGAACCAGGAGCGCCAGAGGAGCAGAGGAGCGGTACTGATGCCGCTACAGATGATATTGAAGACGGTGGTGCTGATACCACCAATGATGGAGCCCAGGATGACGGTGCTGATGCCGTCGTGATACCAGCTGAAGACGGTGGTGCTGAAGCCGCCATTTTGGGAGACGAACCAGAGCGCGGTGCTGATGCCGCGAAGACCGGTGCTAGTGGTGGTGCTGAGGCCACCACATCTATTCCTGTTGAGCCAACTTCTGTGACTTCACCACATTTTGTATCTAGAGATTGTGGGAAGAGAGACAAAAACAACAATAATATGAATAAAGGAAAGGTTTCTGTTCAAATTGCGGATCCATATGTGTTGAATGATGATTTTTGTATGGATTCTCCACCTTCACAGGCACAGGAACCGATTCCTAGGCCCCCATCTGAGGAGGCTCCTAGCATCCCCTTTCCCGAGGCACTCCGCCGAGCGAAGGGGAATAAAAAAGAAAATCCTAAAAAGAACCAACAGGTAGAGTTCAGCAATGAGATGATTGACAGATTCCATATCCAGCTGACTCTACGAGAAGCGTTTGAGCATATCCCCTTCTTCAAGAAGAATCTGAAAGAAACAACTACTGTCCGAAGAAGGAAGAGGCACAGAGATCAAATCCATATGCTCACGCATAACACTTGCTGCGCCATTCAGAACACATTGCCAGCCAAGCGACCAGACGCAGGAGCTCCCTATGTCAGATGCGAGATTCAGGAGCAGCAGTTTGATCGTACTCTATTAGACAGCGGCTCTTCAATTAATCTCCTTCCGGCAGCCTTACTCAAGCAGTTCGAGTTTGGCCCTCTTCTTCGAAGCAGAACCGTCCTTCAGTTTGCTGATAGGTCGATTAAGAGGCCGAAGGGGTTGTTGAAAGACGTGGTCGTTACCATTCAGGGCCTGAAATTCCCCGTGGACTTTGTTGTGTTGGACATGGAGATCCCTGAGTCGGTAACTGATGCCCCCATCATTCTCGGACGTCCATTCTTGGCCACAGCCAAGGCGGTGACCGACCATGATAGTGGGAAGGTATGCTTTCGCGTAGAGGGCGAAACCATACAAATAGAGACGATCGAAGAAATCAGAGCCAGAGAGGCAGAATGCCCAGAGCAGTCCAGCGAAGCAGAGCAGCTGACAGAGGAAGAGCTAGACATCCACCAGGTTTGTGACTTTGAGATGTCCGATGATGAATTCAGTTGGAAAGATCCCGCCGCACCGACCCTCGCCTTGCCTGCAGATTCACTCTATCTACAGCTCATGGCAGTCGAGAGCCGGGAGAGCACATTCCTGGATGAGGATATTTCTGAGGCTGACAGTGTTGTGATGAGTGGTGCCGAAGAGTTTCGATCTTGCTCGTCATCTTCTGATCCCTCGGATTCAGACATTGATTGGGATGAATTTGACGATTATTTGCCTTGTCTGATTCCTTCTGAGCCGACAGCCATGACAGAGTGCGAGCCAGTGCAGTGTATTGATGATTCAGCAGGCCGCCCTCCGTCAGACACTCATGCTGAGCGAGAGTTCTCCCATGCAGACTTGGTTGCGTTTACACAGACTTATCAGAAGCCAGATCTGCCGCCTCCCAGTTGTCCTGAAAGAAAACCTCTGCCGCAGTCTATGAAGTACAGATTCCTTGCTGGAGAGCCAGAAATGCACCCAGTCATCATCTCAGCAGATTTGACTGGAGAACAAGAATCTCGTCTGATGGAGGTTCTTGAAAGAAACCGCAAGGCAATCGGTTGGAGTATAGCTGATCTCCAGGGGCTGAGCCCAAAGCTTTGCTCTCACCACATCTATCTTGAAGATAACGCTAAGCCGTCGCGTGAGTTCCAACGACGGCTGAACCCGAATCTTCGAGACGTAGTCATGAAAGAAATTTCCAAGTGGTGGAGCGCTGATTTCATCTATCCCATCTCCGACTCTAAATGGGTTAGTCCACTCCATGTGGTACCTAAGAAGACGGGTATCACTACAGTTGTAAATGAGTCTGGAGAGGAGATCGCTACCAGAGTACCAACTTCTTGGAGGGTCTGTGTGGACTACAGACGATTGAATGAGGCCACCAAGAAGGATCACTTCCCGCTACCATTTATTGATCAGATTATCGAGCGGTTAGCCGGGAAGAGCCATTACTGTTTTCTTGATGGGTACTCTGGATATAATCAAGTGGCCATTGCGCCCGAAGACCAGGAGAAAACGACGTTCACCTGTCCGTTTGGGACCTATGCTTTCAGACGGATGCCCTTTGGTCTATGTAACGCTCCGGCGACATTCCAAAGGTGCATGTTGTCCATCTTCTCGGACATGGTGGGTGACTGTTTAGAGGTCTTCATGGATGACTTCTCGGTCTATGGCGACGGGTTTGATGCTTGTCTTGACTGCCTAGACCGTGTGCTGAAGCGCTGCATAGAGGTCAATCTTGTCTTATCCTGGGAGAAGAGTCATTTCATGATGACTCAAGGGACGGTCCTTGGTCATATCGTCTCCAACAGGGGCATGGAGGTCGATCCGGCTAAGGTGGACATCATCAGAAAACTCAATCCACCGTCCAATCTGCGTCAGTTACGGTCTTTTCTGGGGCATGTCGGTTTCTACCGACGGTTTATTCAGGACTTCAGTCGAATTGCCCGACCGTTAACTGACTTGCTGACCAAAGACACCGAGTTTATTGTCAATGATAAGTGTCTTGAATCATTTGAGACTCTCAAAAACATGGTTGTCTCAGCTCCTGTCCTTCAGCCACCCGATTGGTCTCTCCCATTCGAGATCATGACGGATGCTTCAGATTTCGCCGTTGGGGCTGTGCTTGGACAGAGGAGGGATGGTTTACCGTTTGCCATTCACTACGCCAGCCGGACTTTGGATGCCGCGCAGCGGAATTACACTGTAACTGAGAAAGAGATGCTGGCCGTAGTTTTTGCTCTTGATAAGTATCGATCATATATTCTTGGATCTAGAGTGACAATATACACTGATCACACCGCCATCCGGTACTTAATGGCCAAGAAGGATGCCAAAGCACGTCTCACCAGATGGATCCTTCTACTCCAGGAATTTGATATTGAAATTAAGGATAAGCCTGGAGTCAAGAATGTGGTGGCGGATCATCTCTCCAGATTGGAGAACCTTGAGGAATCTGAGCCCAGCGCACCTATAACTGAGACATTCCCAGATGAGGCGATCTTGGCTGTCACCTCACTCCCGTGGTACGCCGACTTTGTAAACTATCTTGTTGCCAAGACAGTCCCTCAGGGTTGGCCCAGGCAGAAACTTGAGACCTTCCTAGCTAAGGCCAAGTTTTATCATTGGGAGGATCCCGTCCTTTATCATGAAGGAGGGGATAGTATCTGGAGGAGGTGCATTCCTCAAGAAGAGCAGCATAGCGTCCTCACATACTGCCACAAGCTTGAGGCAGGAGGACATCATTCAGGAAAAAGGACAGCACAGAAGGTGCTTCAATCCGGCCTATGGTGGTCTACTCTCTTCAAGGATTCTGATGAGTTCGTGAAGAGATGTACTGACTGTCAGAAAATGGGAACCTGCGGACAGAGAGACATGATGCCCATGCAACCCATTCACTTCTGTGAGGTTTTTGATGCATGGGGGATTGATTTCATGGGCCCATTTCCTAAGAGTCAGGGATTCGAGCATATTTTGCTCGCTGTGGACTATGTCAGCCGATGGGTTGAGGCCATCCCCGCCCGAGCCGCAGATGCTAAAACCGTTTGCAAATTTTTGAGGAAAAATATCATTTCACGGTTCGGTGTACCTAGAGTCTTGATTTCAGACGGGGGGTCTCATTTCATCAATGACAAAGTTAGGGCCCTTGCTGACAAGTTCGGTATTGACCATCGGGTTGCCACTCCTTATCACCCTCAGACTAATGGTCTTGCTGAAGTATCGAATAGGGAGATAAAGACTATCTTGCAGAAAGTTGTCCGCCCAGACCGAAAGGATTGGTCACAGCTTTTGGACTCGGTCTTGTGGGCTTATCGGACATCTTTCAAGAATCCATTGGGAACATCTCCCTTTCGTCTCGTCTATGGCAAGCCGTGCCATTTGCCAGTGGAGATCAAGCACAAATCTTTCTGGGCAGTTACTGAGTTGCTTCTAGATCCCGAGAGTATAGGAGACCAGAGAAGAGCTGAATTGGCAGCCCTGGAGGAATTGAGAGATACAGCCTTCTCCAACAGCCTACAATACAAAGAAAAAGTAAAGACATGGCATGATTCACATATCAGCCATAAACAGTTTGAGCCAGATCAGAGAGTATGGTTGTTCGATTCAAGGCTAAAGCTATTTCCAGGGAAATTACAGAGCAAGTGGAAAGGACCGTACGTGGTCAGGAAGGTACATGACAATGGCAGCATCGACATATCCGAACCGTCATCTTCTTCTACCTTCCGCGTCAATGGTCAACGCTTGAAACTATATCGTGATCATGATCCGCCGACCATTGACGTTGCCCCCATTTTTCTGGTATGAGATGTGTCCTTTGACTCTTATCATCTACATCTCATACATGGTGATCAAATTCTATCTTCCGTTGTACAGATCCATCTGTTTATATCACTTGGTTTTCTTATTTTCTTCTTTTCTTCTTTTCCATCTCTATCTTCTTTATCTATGAAAAAAAGTGCCGCCCTTGTAGACAGTTTTCCATACTTAGGACGTACTTTGTCCTAAGTATAGGGGGGTGTGCACCCCGAGTATCTCCATTCTTTGATCCTTTCCATTGTCTCCTCTTCTTGTCTATACTTAGGGATATTTTACCCTAAGTATAGGGGGAGACAATCTGAGTACGATCTGTTCATTCCCACCCTTGACCCTCCCTGCTTTGTGTACAGTCTGCTATACTTAGGATTATTTGATCCTAAGTATAGGGGGGGACGGTCAACTTCTCATTCGTTTGTTCATCCATTCCTTTATCTATTCTTTAGACTTGTCTATACTTAGTACGAGTTATGTCTTCTCTTTTCTCTCCGATCTATGAGGACATAGCTCAAGCTAAGTATAGGGGGGTCGTATATACTACGTATATACTTTAGCCATAACTCGTACTTTCGTATCTTCCTAATAATATGGCTAAAAATTCTTTAAAATTCATTAAAAATCCTTAATAAAAAGATGTGGTTATTCCTCAAATTCTTTTTGTATTTACTGATTAATAAATCAGGTGAAAATGTTTTTTGCAAAATGTTTGAAAAATAGTTTGAAAACCTTTGTGAACATCTATTGAAAACTATTTTGAAAATATTTTGTTTCGTGTTTTCAACCTGTGTAAAAATGTGTGGTTTGTAAAACTTATTTTCTTTGTGTGAAATAAAATTTTTGGAAAATGATTTGCAAATGGTTTGAAAAATGGTTGCAAAAATGATTTGAAAAACCTATATATACTATTTTGAAAACCTTTGCAAAATGACTTTCAAATGTGTGTAAAATGTTTGTAAAAACTATTTTGGACTATAGTTTTCAAAAATTGTGTGTAAATTGTTTTCAAATAAGTTTGAGGAATATACACATCACACCAAAATCCATCTTATGTATATATGTATAAAATTGACCACTTACCCTTGTAAATTCTTAAAATCCACTTCTCGTATATATAAGAAGCACTCCCGTGTACATATTTTCACCTAGTTTTCAGCCAAAACTTTTTGTTTTCAAAAATCCCAAAAACATTTGCAAAACTAAAATCCAAAAACATTTGAAAAATTCCTTTGAAAAATACAAAAAATGCATCTGCATATGCATAATCATCATATTTTCAAAAATCCATAAAAAGTTCAAAATCTTGAAAATTGCATCACAAAAATATTTTCTGCATTTCATTGCATAGCATAAGCATTTTTCGGATTGAGTTTGATAGTTGAACAAGTCTAAGTAAAATCCGAAGATTGGAGCTTGATTGGACCTTAAAATCTACCTAATAACAGGGACCTTATAGGGACTAGGTTTGAGGTACTTCAGGTCTAGTTGACTTAATTCTTTGAGGATCACGGGACTTGGTTCAATGGATTCTTGACTGCCTAAGTAGAGTATTTCGGAGCACACGCACGACTCTTGTTGATAATGACCTAACTTGGACACCTGCACCTTTCACATAGCTCTCCACGGATGAGGTGGTGAGGAGGCAGTTTCCTTTGGCTTGGGGTAGCATATGAGGGTAGTACTTCTAGGCGGAACCTCTCTTCTTCTTATAGTGAAGGAAGTGCACCTCAACTTGGTCTAGTGGTGATGAAGGCTAAAGACAGAAGCCGTGGGTTGCAATAAAGCTTCAAAAGAGGGATAGTCTACTGGCTCAAGAGGAAAATTTCTTGTATATATGCTGCACCATGTAGATATGTTGTACAGATGCAATTAAATTTTAAAAAAAAAAAAAATGCAAAAAGAACTCCAAAAAAGTGGTGGGTCTGATAGAAAATGATAATCCCACCGGAGTATGTATATAGAGTGCAATAAGCAAAGCTTGAGATTCATGATCCACCTTATGTAGCTTGCAGCGGAAGACTTGGCTACACTGGTCAAGCTTCCAAGGGTACTTGGCTACACTGGCCTTGACCCATTCTCTTCTTCCCCCTCTTCTTGAGCCGGTTGCACTTGAACTTAGAAGGGAATACCCCGCTTCTCGAGGAAAGAGTTGCTAGACCGAGGCATTAGAGTTACCAGGTTAGGGGAGGTTGTTTCTTTGCTACTTCTGAGGTGGGGAGCTACATATCACTTACACTGTACGAGTCAGACTCATAGTCGTAAGAGTTTGCGTATGAGTTGAAGTATTTCTGACCTGGCTATTGAGGAGACTTGGACAGAGTTTTGGGATTCTCAAGGACTGTTGGATTTCAAATTTGGTTCTCATTAAGGTTCCGACCGCACTAAAATTCCAAAGGTCCGACTTAAGCTCCAAACTTTGATTTTGTGAAGATAAGTTCGATAATTAAACTTAATCCAACTTCTTCTTTTTCTTTTCTTTTCTCTTTTGCACTTATTGCATAAGTGTTTGCTAGGGACTAGCAAAGGTAAAGTATAGGGGGATGATGAATCCACATTTCATCATCTTTATTCTATCATTTTGGCACCAAAAACCCTAGCAAATACCTGTATATAGCATTAAAACCATCATCTTAGCATCCATGCATGTGCATTCAGATTGTGTATAAATCACTGTAATTAAAGCCAAAATTATAGAATAAATAAAGAAAAGAAAAAGAATAAAATATTGTAAATATTTTATGACCCAAAATCCCCGAGACCTAGGCATCGTGATGAATAGGTCGACAAGGAATAAAGTAGGGGGAGATAAGGTCAGAATCACAGCAAAAATACCTATACTTTTATTCATTCTTTATTTATTTTTGGGACCTATTTTTGGTTCCACTTTTTGTACATCAAATAAAGAAACCTTGTACATGAAAGTTGTAGATAATTTCATAAAGAAAAGGACAAAATTGATTTCACAGAAAAAGAAGGTACAGATAAAAAGATATGGTCTGAATAAGAATCCAAAAGCCCAACTTCCCAGATCCGTATCTCACAAACGACAAATCCAAATGCAGTGTACTCACCTTTGATTGTATATAGAATAAAATAATCTACCAAATGGTGGTGGTTTCGCATTTGGCGGAGCTACGGTCTGAAAGTTGACTTTTGGACCCTTATTGTACACTTGTACTGAATAAAATATTCAATTTATTCTTTATTCATTATTTATTCATTTTCATATTTTTATAATTTTGTAAATATTACTTATACTATATATGTGCGTTAAAATTGAAATAAAATGTAAAGGAAAATAGAAAATAAAATAATTGTATATATTCAATACATAGGTATACTGTATATACTTATACCTGTATAGAATACATTTGTATTTTATTAAATATACAAAACATCTCATAAAAATAAAATAAAAATATACTTATGCATATAAAAGTATGTTATAATTTTATAAAATACTAAATAAAAATAATAAGATTAAAAATACATAAAATAAAATAAAATATCAAAAGAACATAGGTATTATACCTATATAGGGTTACAAAGGTGACTTGTAAAAATATATGTCATAAAAATAAATAAAAATCAGAATAAAATACTACATAAAATTTTGAACATTTTTTATTTTATAACTTTTATTTAATTCGTCCATTTACTATTTTTAATTGAATTAATAAATGATTTTTACAGGGTTTTTCCTGGTTGGTCCACGTGGACCAACCAGGTGCAAACCCTAGTTGACCTCGGTCAACTAGGTACCCTACCTCCTGTAGCCTCTGACAGCCCTATGTTTGACCCATCTTCCCCAATTTTTTCGAGGCATGAACTTGCATCCTTTGGGCTCGATTTCTTCTGCAAAAATCTTCACCTACCCTCCCTCTTGCTCGCTCAAGGATCATCTTGGGCTAAGAGCTTCTGAATCGAGCCAGCCACCTCGTTCTTTGGAGCACCTCAGTCTCAGGTCAAACCAAATAAAACCGATCCTCCATTTTCAAATCAAATTTGAGTCCCCTTGGTCCACCCCTCTCCGCCTCTCTTGTGCTCCAATCGCTCGCCGGAGGTGACAGCTTCGCCGCGAGCCTTTCAGCCAGGGCGTCTGAGGTCGAGGGAACCTCCACCACCTCCGCCAAGTGCCGGCGTCGAGGTACCCCTTTTTCCTCTGGCTCCGGCCATCGAGGGCCTCCACCAGTGTTTTTCTTTATTGCATTTTCTTCCTGGTAGCTTAGGCTTTAAAAACCCCCAAAAAATTCCAAGATCCATCGCTTAAATCGCTCAATCAAGCACCTTGGCCGGAGCGCACCTCCGGCCGTGCATCCCCATTTCGATTCGACCATCCCCAAGGGCAATCGAGGGTCCAGGCATTTTGCCCTGGACCCCTTGACTTTGTTTGCAGGTCCAAGCCACTTCACGAGCGCCTGGAGGCGAGTTTTGGAGCTCGCCGGAGCAGCAGCAGCCTCCCAGCTCCGCCCGCTGCCCGAGAGCACCACGGGCGTCCCCGTGGATTTTGAACGCCCCCAGGAGATAGAGGACCGTCCCAGGAACCTCCACGGTCATTTTGAAGCACATTCGTCACCGGAGGAGGGAGATTGAGGTCGGGGAAGCTCGCCTTCGCCGGCGTTCTTCTCAGTTCTTGCAACCCTCTTCCCAGCCGTCCGATCGAGGAGGAGCTCCAGATTGAGCAGCGGCCGTTGGATCTTCCTCGGCCTCGACCGTCAGATCACCTCAGGAGGATCTAATCTCGGCCGCTGATCCTCGAAGCGTCATCGGCCGTTCAGAGCTTGCCACGTGGATAAGTGAAGCGCCCCCAGCCGCTGGATCGCCTCCCGTCGTCCCAGCCGTTGGATGCGCGCCACGCGTCCTCACCAGAGCGCCGGAGCGAGGGTATTTTGCACCTACACCCTCGCCATTTTTGTATTTACTATTTAGTCTATAAACTTTCGTCTGTGGCGTTAAAATTTTGTAATATTTGCAAGTAGGTCCCCGAACTTTCTTTTATTTGCGTTTAGGTCCCTCGCCACGTCACCTCACGTGACCAGTTCACGTGAGGTCTGGGCATTTTGCAGAGGCACCCCTGTATGTTTGGGTATTTGCTTTTAGTCCTAAAATTTTGGCGTTAAGTATAATATTTTGGGATATTTTGCAACTAAGCCCCCAGGCTTTTGTATTATTGCATTCCAGTCCCTCCCAGGCGCGTGCAAGTCACGCGCCCTGGTGAGTAATTTGTAGGCGTGCCCCTGGCGGTTTTTGTAATTGTCTTTTAGTGCCAAAAATTGAATATAACGTGTAATATTTTGTGGAAAATTGCATTTGTTCCCCTGGAAGTTCTGAATACTGCATAAATACCCTTGCCAGGCCTGTTTAATGTTTGCATGCTTGTTGGATTTAGTTGCTTGATCATTTTAACCCCAAAAATCTCACAAAAATAGGATTAGGTTTCTGGATAGGTGTACTTTAACGCCCATATTTTAGTTTTTGATTTTACTTTAATTTTGTATTTATTAAAAATCAAAAAACACCTATTTTGTGCACTGTCTAGCTTAGAAAATACCAAAAAAAAATATCAAAACACCTCTAAAAATTCCAAAAAAATCACCTAGTGTCTATTTTATGCTATTTTAGTGTCAGTCCAAAAATCACTAAAAATCTCAAAAGAAAAACACTAAAAATATAAAAACACTCAAAAACTTCAAAAAAATTATATAAAATAGTAGAAAAACCTAAAAATTGCAAACTCAGCTTCTGTTTCTTCCTTATCTTGTTCTTTTTATTAGAAAAATAGTGTGAAATATTTTTGCTACTGGTTTCTATTTTTGAATCCCATTTTTATCACAGCCAGCCTATTTTGCACTGTTCTGTCTTATTTCCGCTTTTAAAAATACCAAAAACATCTTGAAAAATCCCCAAAAATCTCAAAAACAGTAAAAAACCCTAAAAATACCAAAAACATTTATTTTCTGAATTTTTGAGTATTTTTGTGCATTTTTATAAATAGTTTACTTTGCCTTGTATTATATTTCCTTTAGTTTCCAATATTGAAAAAAAAAATACAAAAATATAAAATATAAAATATAAAAATCAGAAAATCAAAAATTAAAATACAAAATTAAAAAAAAAATAAATTAAAAAAATTAGAAAAAAACTAAAAACCCACAAAAATCTTGTTTATTTGCTTGCTTAGTGTAGACACCTCACACACTCACACACTTAGCTTTTGCTAGGACTTCACTGTTTGCTCCCTGTGTTCGAACTCTCTGCATACTTGCCCTTTACATCATTTGTGCAGAGTTAAAAATAAATTTTAACTCCACATTTATTTCTCATTAGTGATTTTTAGTGTGGGTTAATTGTTGATTTAGTCATTATCTAGTGTGGTCAATACACCGACTGTTGACTTGCCTTGTGAGTCAATAATAACCGCGCTTGATTTTGGCTACATCAGTCTCCCACTGAGATTATGAAGTCTAGTGATCCAATAGAGATTGTTGCAACAATTGCATCAATATCCATGTGGATGACTATAAGTCTTAAGATCAAATCTTCCAAAATATATGCAACCCATTGCAAGTGTTGTAGAAGATTGAGATACAATTACAAGACTTTAAGCAAGTCAATTTCAATGATTTACATGTAGATTATTCTGATGCTCTATCCGAGTCCTTCTCTAAGGATTATAGAGAGACTTGATTGTCATACTATCAACACATCAACTTATTGCAGTATTGGCATTCATCCAACTCTTTGGATGTCATATGGAAGTCACAGAAGTAGGTCAACTCTTTGACTTTCCTTCTTACTTAGGTTCGACCCATGCTTCCACTGCGCTCCCTTTATCTATAAGCAACCATTGTTTAAGACTAAGGATCTCTAATGTTGAACTCATCAGAATTCAA
Source organism: Ottelia alismoides (assembly GCA_037367405.1). NCBI lineage: Eukaryota > Viridiplantae > Streptophyta > Magnoliopsida > Alismatales > Hydrocharitaceae > Ottelia > Ottelia alismoides. Next base: position 105,813 of record JAZKJV010008863.1, on the reverse strand, counting down.
TATAAGAGTATTTCAACATTTATACATGCTTCATTAAATTCATACAATATGAATATTATGAAGCTTCATGAATGACTAGAGTATAGATAGTAGAATGATGAAGCTCATCATGTCTACATCCATCTAGACTCATAAAACATTGGTTCAGGTAGGTATTCAAACAATTTGAATACATCATCTCTTATAGAGCTACCATTCTACGCGATGCAGAGAACCACGTCATTCATGATTAAATGTCAAGAGCACATATGTATGCCAGAACATCTTCTTAGATTTTATAAGGATTAATTGACAATTGTGATCACCATCGACATGTCACTTCCATAGTACATCCGATGAGATCAAGACTATAGAGACATACAAACCCCAGGGTTGTAGTCCTATTATCTATTTAATTGTCATTCCTCAATATTACGAGGAAACTTGCACATTGCAACCACATACATTATGTGTCCAACTGCAAGTACAATATCTGGATCATGAGTCCAATCCATGATATTTTACTGGTTATTATTGAGTATAACATTGAGCGGGTTTAATGAAGGATTATCTGAAATAATAAATTTGCATAATTTATATATATATACACACATTTTACTTTGATTTAGGAATTTTTATATCAAAGTTGTCTTACCTTGTCAACACTGAAAGTTCATTCCCTTAATCACTTTCAATGTAAGAGATATACTTACCATTATATCTCAGCAAGATCTGGGATCTCCTTCCTTATCTTTGTTACATCCCAATAATATGAGAATATGCAACTCCGATAAAAAGAAGCGGGAACACATTCCGCCTTGCAAGTCCAACTTGCATTTCCCAATTCGATCCTTAACACCCGGACCCACCACCCCTAAGGTGATGTTGACCCGTCATTAATTGAACCAACCGTCATCAAGAATAGTACTCGCTATGCGCAATCCAAAATCGCCCCAATAATATGAGGATCCGATATTGGGGTCACTACACATACGACCTTACTCTTTCGAGAAGCAAGAGCCCGATCCAGATGCGCTTGCATACAGGAGCTGTCACTTCGGACATGCGTCTCCCACATGCAATCCCTGGCGACGAAACTCTTCGCCTTGACGGGAGACCATGGATGTCACTTATGTGATCCTCCATCTCATATTCAAATTTTAATTAATTATCATGAATCACATTCATATCATTAATTCTTCCAAGGGAAATAATAACTCTATTCATAATAGAGTATCTCAATTGGACATAATCATTTTAATCATATTAAATTAATTATCAATCCAATTCAATCAACAAATTTGATCATTTTTACTTGAATATATATGGTAATATCTCAAAATACGTATTAATTCGAATTTTAATAATTAGAAAATACACCTTGATTTTCTCCAGTATTATACAATCCCTACCCGCTGTCATGGCCAGTACCGACGAGAGTGGGAAAGACCACATACGTTGCAACCCGCAACCCCAATGCTCTCCGACTAGACACCGTATCCACCTCGGGAAAGCATAATACCAGATATATTAATTTGTACTTGAGATGATCATCGGTTTTCAACCGAAATTATACCATATAGTAATAATCAAAATATTTTTGATTATAAGGAAGTTTGCCATACAAATTCCTAATTTTATTCAAGCATCAATTTTGATGATTGTGTTTCCAATTAAGATTTAGATCAAATCTAATCAACTAATTGATTGAGGCCAAGTCAATTAGGTAAATAATCATCTTCCAATACTTCACAAATATTTTTCATGATTATTCCACGAAATTAACAATTAATTTCACTATTGACAATCACTTGATTCTAGATTAGGACTGCAATTTTAGTAGTGACCCCTACTCACTAAAATTATCATATCTCAATAAATTTAAATCCAAATTAGACAAACTCAATTTTCAAAGATTGCTAACTTGATTTATGACAGAACCCAATGATGTTTCACACATTTCAAGGCAGATCAAAACAGTAATTAACTCTTTAATCATGTTAAGATCTACAGTTCCCGCAACAGTGCATACATGTTCATTAAAACAACCATATCTCGAGCATACGAAATCCGATTTACGCAAACTCAGATCCTATGGTTACTCTATTTAATGGGGAACAAAATTCAAGTAATTAATTCGTGCTTAAACTTTTTAAACATGGCCGAAATTATTTACTAAACAGATTTGTGAAATCAAATGCGATAAAAACTTTCGCGATCTTAACGAACCCAAGTCGTCCTCGGCTTGCGAATCATATTCGAAACCATCGACCTAAGGCTCTGATACCACTTGAAGGATATGGTTAGATCCTCAAGCGCATCACGGAAGCGTGATCGTCGTATCAGATACGACGAAGAACGACTAGTCGCACTAGTTGTTCCATGCTGCGGAAATTAAAATTTTTTCATGCGATGAAACCACATGATCCAAGAACACTTCTCGGATCGTTTCGTCTAAACCACAAACAAGTATTAGGGTTACCTCTTCAAGCGTGGTTGCGATCAAGTCTCTAAACGAAGAGACCTCCTGTCTCAAGTCCGATCCGACGGAGGAGACGCCTGCGGGCGTGGGGATGAACTGCGTGTTTCTCGCAATCCACGTTGATGATCCAAGCGGTAGGATCTCCTGATCTCGACACACGAGATCCGACGTCTTCTTCACGAGCGAGGCGCACCGAAGGAGATGGAGATCCACGAGCAAACAATCGGGCAGCATAACGACGATGCTGCGACGATGGAGAGCCTCTCTAGGGCATCCATAGTGGACGGTCATGAGAGGGAGAGGGAGAGAGAGAGAGAGAGACTTGTTGTCTCACTTATGTGTAAAGAAGAGCAATGGGGTACATCTCCTTTTATAGGGTTTTGAGATCCATGGATCTCAATCCATGGGACAACACAAATCCAATGGTCCTCATTGATTGTGTTTCTTTCAATGGCTTAGATTTTGTTGGAAAAAATCCAACAACAATAATTTAATAAAAAACAAATATATAAAAATATAATTTGATTTATATCAAATCAATCTCCATTGGAGAATTAGGAAAGGAGGCAAGCCTCCTTCCATAAGGAGGGTGGACGGCCACCAATTCCTCATGGGAATTGTGGCCGTCCACTCTTCCTATATGGAAGGTGGAGGCCCTTTTCCTATTACATGAGATTACATTATCTCATGATTCTCTCCAAAATTTGCAACAACTTTTATTGCAAATTATTTCACAAAAATAAATCCAATTTATTTTGTGAACATTGCAATCATGCCATTGGAAATTTGTGGATCACATTCACAACCCAAAATAAAATGTAAATTACATTTTCAATTTAATGTCCAATGTGAATCCAATTCACATTAACATTTAATTAACAAATGTAAATTACAAACATCTCTCTCTTATATATTATAAATCACATTTATAATATATTTGATTAATATGGATTTTTCTATCCACGTTATTCATATCCATGATAATTAAATCATATTTAATCACCTTAGATCTCCTTTCTCTTGTTCTCAAATAATATGAATAATATTCATATTACTTACGTCTTTAATAATTAAATCATATTTAATTATCTCAGATAACTCTCTTTATAATATGAATCAAATTCATATTACTCGTGATAATTAAATCACAATTAATTATCCATTTTCTCAATGCTCGGATACATATTATCAGCAATGAAATTATCCTGAACCCATTCAAGGATAATGCGCTTTCTCCGCGAATACTTGGAGATAAGGACATGTCGATTGTATTGTTCCACGTATAGTGACTTGGATATTGAGATCATATCTCAAATCCAGATCGCGGGCCTCCCGTAGATGCTTGATTAAATCAAGACCACAAATCTAATCTTCTTATTGCATCTGAATCAAATTCAGATCAATGTCTAACATTTGGACTAAGATTAGATCACTTCTGTACTGAGAGGAGTCAATAAAATCCAGACTCGTTTCATCACTCCCTAGGAATGGAAGCGTCATGGTTATACAATCATTTATGATCACACCACCCTCAGGTATTCTCAATACCTGTACATCCTGCATACTAGAAGACTCAGATTAAACCTGAAGTATTTGATCAACTTTATACTGTCTACTTCATGGTTTTATCAGTAAGTTTCTCATTCGATCATTGGGAGTTGGTATTGATCACATACTTTCCAAAAGCATATATCATGCCTAGGTCTTGATCATATACTTTCCAAAAGTATATATCAAACCTACAAATTCAGTCAAGCTTTCAAAGCGAGACGACCGTGCACGGAATTTGATTCTTCCCAATATCTCATGAGTGAACTCATGTCTTCCGGTTCAGTATATGAACCTGTATGATCCCTTTGAGAGATCGTATTGCTCATATGCCCTTATATGCACACTAGCGCGCCGATGTATAAACATTGGTTAGGTCATCAACCTATTGGTTTGCCAAATGTACATACTCAGACATATAGCAACACGTCTGTCTCCAGTCAGAGGATGCGTGGATGTATCGTGACAACATACGATATAGGACTTTGGTTATCTCGATCTCGTTAAGTCAACTCTTTGACCTAACTAATCTGACACATCCGAACCTCTATTCCTATGCAGAGGACTTCCATCAAGAGGTCGGTCAGATATCAGCCTTTAGAGACAAGGTCTGCCATCTCCTACTCATGCTGGAGATCATCTCTTAACAATCATTTGACGGTGCTTGATGAGTCCTCAATCTAACTCTTTAGATATTCATCCAAGCACCAGCCTCTATGATTCAACAGTTGAATCAACAGCTGTATGATCATCAAGATGGCCATGGTACATAACCTTAATTGTACTAAGAGACCTATTATGCAAATTATTTATTCTTCATTTTAGATCAGGGAATGATATTAGCAATAACATTTATTGCATAATGGCTCGCCATGGGCTCGCATGTCCAACAAGGTGTTCACACACACTCAAGTACCCTCACTCAGCCTGAATACAAGGTCAGGGATTAGTCTCCCGCAAATAGTTTTTCCAATTTTATTGAATTTTTTGGTCAATAATGTTAGCAGTCTCGGTTTTAATTAAGTTCTCACTTGTTAGTCCAACCACACAGCACGCCTATCGTTCACTCCCAATTTCCGTTTAATTTAAGTTTGAAAAACAGAGGGGGAAATTGAGAAAAGCCGATGCACGAAAAATGATGATGCGTATGCTGAGTTAAGAAGACTTACAGTGATCCCTTCGCTTTTATGCAGGATGCAAAACAGAATTGAAATCTTTACACTACATGCAGATGCAAGCGACAAAATTCGCTCCTAGACAAGAAGTTCTATTAGCGAGTGAAGCACAGGTTGATTTGACTAGATCTGCGGTGTAAGTGTGTCTTTTACGTGTATTGTGTGGTCCTAAAAATTACGAGTACAAGCAAACCCTAGAGTGGCTCGAGGAGCTGCCAGTGCAAGCCTAATTTACAATTCAAACTACACAGCACACGGGGACACAGTTCCGCTATCTTTACACACGCGAGAACCCAAACGGGAACCGCTGGAAATGATGCGAAAAAATAAAGAAAAATAAAGGTACAAATTCTCTCAAATCACTAAAGAAATTAAGATGTCCATTCCTCAAAGCGTCTTCGAGTTCTCGCATTCCTCGCACAGAAATAACTTGAGGTCAGAGAATGACACAAAAAATGCAAACATTAAAAGACAGAAAATATTCACAAGAAAACCGGGGTCAGACTACCTGGGGATAGAAAATCAAACACTCAGAAATAACTACAAATTAACCTAAGTCGTGCCTCCCCGGTAACGACGCCATTTTGATAATGCGTCCCACTACCCTTGTTAATTCGAGCAAATTAATGTTCAAATTGATTAAGAATATTTGTTGCAGTCGGATAATAGGGCAGATCAAAAACCACTTTCAATTATAGTCAAATTAATTTCGAGCAGTAATTTTTTTTACTTGGTTGGAAGTCCAAGGTCGAACTCAGGGGAGGCAGCTGTCTCCTTAGGTAGATTCGAAGCAAAATTCCAAGGTATGATTTTCAGAGGGGATATTTTTTATCTTTTTCGTATATTTTATGCAAGACATATGCAAAATCAGGCCAAATTACAAGTTAAATCAGAAAGATAGTCAAATTAATTCCAAAAATTATGAAACTTGGCCAAATAATTAAATATGATTAAATTAAGCTACAATAATTTTTTTTGCAATTTTTAGATGCACCAATAATGAAAAATATGGATCTTAGTAAAAATGACTAAACCAATTTTAATAATTAACAAACGATAATATTTCTCAGAAACAAAATTAATCCAGGTAGATCTAATTAAGAGCTATCGAAATCAACTTGAATTTTGTTAAAAGACTTCACGATTTATTAATTAAAAATCGATTAATGTTTTCACTAAATGATTTTTCTAAGACAAACTATATGTGCAAATGATGTGATTTTCTGATATGTTGCAGCATAGACTTATATCTACCAATGATGATTTTTCAGAGATTTTTCGATAAGAAGACAATGCGCAATCAATTATTCAATCAAAATGGGCAAAATATTGCAATTTCTTCCAAATTAAATTCCATAAATATTCTGCAAGTCAGAAAAATACAAATAAATGCTAAAATGGTAGAACAAGAGTTATGCTACAGAATGCAACATTCGAAATTAAAATTGAATGACAAAATGATTGTTAAATCAACATGCAAATGCAGGGGTATGAGTGCAATACAAAAAAAGAAATATGAGCTCAAATGAAGAACGGGGACTTACATGCCATTACCAAAAACTTGAACTTTCTTTGATAACTTGCAAGGGGTGCTAAGTGTCCCTTTTGCAAATACCCTTTTGTCTTATTATCCGCTAGAGATTGCTCTGTTTTCTTTGCTTGAACAAGGGAGGTTGAGTTGATCGGGCAGTGGATGGAGGCGGCTCCTCGGAGGCGGCGTCGCATGGACGGCAGTGGGGGAGTGGACGCAAGGGCGGCGCGCGCGTCTGGGGACACGCGGAGGATGGCCGACGCTACTGGGCCGGTGGCGAGTGCGTGGCAAGGGGTTGGAGGAGGCGGAGGAAGAAGAGAAGGAGAGAGAGAATGTGGGGGGATTTCACTATCTCCCATGTTTCTCATGCATTTGTTTAAGTGGCATAAATAGGTGATTAATCGGTTGATGAACATTTCTCAAAAAATTAAATAAAAATCACGGTTGCGTTCACAACGTATGATTTATCCGTTAAAGTGTGATTTTTTGGTTATTTGTATGATGGAAGATGGAGAAATGATGAGAGAGAAAGGTACGAGGAAGAAGAAGAGAGGAAGAAAAAGATTATCTGTAGGTGGAATGCGTGGGTGCTTGGGAAGATGGCTGGAGCTTTAAGCTCGGGCTGGTTGTTCTCAAGGTCGTGGCAGAAGGCCGAGCTCAGCAACTGCTAGGATAGCGGCTGCGACAGGAGATGAGGAACCTCCTGGATCTCGTCGTGAGAAAAATTGGTCGTCGCTCAACCTTAATTGGGTCTCTGCTGTCACCAGAGATATTCTAGGGAACTCTCAAATTCTCGCAAGATTTGGCGGATGAGGATGAATGTGGGAGATGGAGAGGATATAAAGAGGAGGAGGAGGCGGTTGGAGAAGAGATGGAGAAGGTGGAGGAGATGGGGTATGGATTGGAGGTGTCGATGGCTTATCCCTTAAGTTAAGGGAGAGTGGGGGAGAATGGGTAGATGGAGGATGACATGGCCCCAGTTGGCGCGCTTGGATGCGGCCATGTGGCATTTATTTAATTAGTAGCAAAAACCGTGGGGTTGACACGTGGCGGCTTCCGGAGGTGCCACGTGTCGCTCCGAGAAAAATCCACAACTAAATGTAAAGAAAAATCAAAAAGAAATAATAAAAGAGCTCGGATCAAAAAGTGATCAACACAAATGTTGCTCGTCTCGACAAGATCTACGACTTTTGTGAAGGGTCGAAAATCAAAAGAAATCATTTGTACAAAATGTATTTTTGGGTGGTACTTTGTAGATATAAAATACCGCATTTTATCTTTTGTATTTTTTTGTCATTTTTCAATAAGAGAAAAATCAAAATAAAAATAGAGAAAATATGAGAAGAATATTTACAATTTACTCTATTTTTTTGGATTTTTAATAATGAAGAAAATAACAGGATAAAATACAAGGGTAAAATGGTCAATATGTGCAATATACAAAAGGGGCCCAAAATCCAAGTTTTGCAAACGAGCTTCGATTTTAATGAAATTGGTCTTGTTTCGAAGGTGTTTGAATGTATATTACTTTAAAAGTGAGTAGACCTAAATCAAATTTGTATGAGAGAGATATGTGCATTTTAAGACTCCTAATTTCAAACTTGGATTGAGGGTTTATTGGTCAATTTTGCAAGTTAATATTTTTTTGATATTTTTTTAATTAGTGTTAGTAATATGTACAATATGATGTTGGTTTTATTGGTTTTGGAGTCAGTATAAAATATATACAAATAGGTGAAATATGGTGAATATACAGGTGAATATCTATAAGTGAATAGGGCTTCTTATTTATGCAATATGAATACTAAAATGCAGATGTTATCAATGCATGCATAAATGCTAATTAGACAATATAAGTGGAAATATGCAGCTAATTACTCGGGAACAGAGCTCTATTTTCAACTTTTAGAGTGATGAATAACAGATTCATCACTCACCAAGGGTGAAGACCCTCATCCTAATGTTATCAATGTGACATCACATCGCTTACCTTATTCCAACCATCAACCAACCTCTGTAACCATCCAAACATCTACTATTCACAGGAGGTTACTGCAATCCAACCCAGTAAGCAAACTAGCCCTAAAAGTTGAAGCATAACAATAAAGAATCAAGTCTACCACTTAACTGGTCGGCCATTGTTAAGTGGTTATCACGTAGCTTTTGAGTAAGGTAATTAAAACATAAGTAGGCAATAAACTTGGGATAAGCTTGCACCAACAACAAGTTGATCAACCACAGAAAGCTTGAAAGCACAATCTAGAAGGCAGACTAATAAAGATTGGCACTAAACATTGGTCTCTACAACGTAATAATTATAGATAAATATACAGAGTTTCGAATGGTAGGTGTTAAACAACTAGATATCTTGTCGCCCCATGCAAGAGCTTCTATCACCTTAGAATATAGGCCTTCAATGTTCAAAATGGGAACTACAAGGAGCAAGCCAATAGAATGTGGCCATATACTGTGACATTTTTTAAGTTCCATCAATTTATTGAAGATGTTTGTCATATTTGTTGCTACGTCAGTAGCGATAGTCAATATAATAATATTTATCTATTGCTATTTTTCAAAAGTTAACTAATTTACACCGAATTTTGAATTAAAAATTAGCAACATTTAGCTAAAATTTATAAAATAGAAATGGAAAAGTGGTGAAATATTGCATTGTCGATAATGATATAACACTGGATATGACACGTGTTGTTAATTTCGATTATAAAAAAATAATTTCATAACAAATAATATTGTCGTTGTATAATAACAACAAATTATATAGTTATGGATTTAAAAAGAAAGACCCATTTTATTGTAGAGCAAAGAAACGTCAAGATTTTATTTTACTGCTCTTGTGTGCATGCTTTCTGTGCTTGTGCATCAAAGGTTCACGGCAAGGTGGTGGTTGGATCTTTGTTGCCTACCTTGCATGATCTATAGACCCTCGCTAGGTGCTTGCAACAAGCACACATAAACAAAACTCTTCACAGATCCGTAAATCGAGTTACACAGATCCCGACAAATGGGGATTGGGAAGAGAGAGACCTAGGGCTTATTTGGTAACCTGGATGGGTTGGGTTGGAGTAAACTCTCATGAATGGTGGTTGTTTGGGTGGTTAATATGATTGGACAGTTGTGGCTTCTCCCTTCATCACGGAGTCATGCAATGAATATTGAAGCACTAACCTTTCCTTGACCAACATCTTATCAGAGAAACCTTATAAGTAGAAGATATAATATTGCACTCATAAATGTAAATGTTTCTCCAGACGGTGAGGAATTAAGTTTATTTTAGTGTTTCCTATGATTTAAATATTCTTATGTATAAGGAGGTACATCGAAATCACCCCTAATAATCAAGGGGGAGTCCAAGAAGTTCATTTCTAAAATGTCGAATTTCCTGCCATAAGTTGGTTTTAAGAGCATTATACACTAGACCATAAATATTGGATACTAATATATCATTGTGATCAAGTGGAATTTTAAAAAGCGGGTCAAGAGAATATGATGCCCTTCCAATACTTGCTGCAAGGTCCATTTATCACCAGCCGATCCAATGAGCGACCCTCCCTGAGCTACCAACCAATCCAATGGCCCAAAAAACATGTGAGAATCGATCCTTTTATGGAGTTTCGAGAGTTGCCCAATCCACATCTATATTTTAATTTCTTGTGTCATCAATATTTCTGATCCACTATCTGTAAAAAAAATTCGCAGTAGCCCTCCATTTGTCTGGCAAGATGAGATCATTTGGGTATTTTTCATACTTATAAAATGTAGATCAATAAGTGGGCCGTCAAAATTTGAGAAAATCTATAATCAATGACAAAAATCTTCGTAATCAATCATTTAGACATGAATCACTAGTTACGACATTATTCAATAAGATTGTCGACGAGATGTCTAGATCTGTAAAGTCGATCACAACAGAGATTGAGAAAGGATGAGAAATCAAGTCAATAATGATGATTCAGTGATGAATAATAATTAAAAGTGTCAGCCATGGTGACCTTTACACCTGATTGTGCGAGGGTGCGGTGACCCTCAGCTGGGCGAGAGATAGGAGGCCTAATTAGGATAGTGGCAGCTTAGTGCGCGGGTCTAGGATCCTAGTCTTTTTCTCGGTTTTTCACGAGCGCTCGTAGTTTTTTACGCCTCTCTGTGATCCACATGTTTTATTTTAAAGACCAGTTCCACTTACCCTTGTTCTTTAGGGTACTTAGGCTGGAGGACCCTCGTTTTATTTCTTTCGAGCTCGTTCGTCCGTATTGGTTGGGCCACTTTTTTTGGATGACTCTTCCGGGGAGTCTCTCCCACCCATCTTAGTGACGTATTTTGGAGTAGACATATCCCTCTATTGGATCACACTTCCACTTAGAGGGCGAGACGGAAGAGTTTCTTAGGAGATTACCTCACCACTTGAGTTTTGATTACCATTTCACCAATAGGTTGGCGATGGTTACATATTTATCCTCTATGGCTATATCTAAATCAATTACATTTGAATTTGGAGAAGTTGCAATTGAGTTTGGAAAGAGTCGTAATTAAGTTGGTATAGAGTTGAGGTTTAGATCGGCTACAATTGAGTTGGTTATAGTGAAGCTTGATTTCAGTCGAGTTAAGTACAGTTGAGCTCGATTTCAAATGAGCTAGTTACTGTTCTACCAATAATTCCTGGCAAAGAGAAAAGATCATATTATGAAAATCATCCTTACCAGACTACGAGCTACTACCACAATTGTTATATATAGCCAGTGGGCGTGTGGGGAACTTAGTTAGAATGTATTTTACTCCACCGCATGCCTACGAAGGCACCCCAACCCTAAAACTTACTTACTGCCTTAGAGTCATAGTGCGAGGTCTTGCACATTCCAAGACAGCAAACTATCTACTATGCTTGAGAAATTCAACAAGAAAAGAATCAAAACACCGCCCCATCATATACACTTAATATGATCAATCTACATGATTCATAAAACATCATTATAATCAATTAATAAAGACAATGACTAGATAAGAGACACATCATCCATATTATTAAGATCCATCAAATATGAATTATAGATCTAAATTTTAATTGCCGAAACCTATTTACTTGCTTTCTTTTGGAGCCACTAAATTCTAGTTATTGCTAATTAATTATATTTACTCAACATTTGTTGATGTCATGTTCTTCCTAATGCACGGATTGCAGGAAAAACACCTGCATTGTGGTATTAGGAGAGCTGAACGTAGGTTTCCACAGTAAAACATATCAGGTATACTTGTTATAATTTTTGTTCAAGACATTATAAATGCTTTTTTTCTCTTATGCTACAATTTGAGACTCATGTGTATAATGCAGTTTCTGTTTATTTCATGATAAATTATATAGAAATTTATGAAATATACTTTGGTGAAAAATTTATTAGTTCTTTAGCTTGTTAGTTAAATGTGAATGTCATTCGTAAATGCGCTTTTTTCCCGTAATTTTCAGTACTCTAATGCGATCTTTAGCGAACACGATGCTATAAATGATGTGTAAAAGTGTATCTCGGATCCGCGGGAACGGATTCCACATCAGGTATCTTTTGATTATTATTAATAATTCATTTGATAAAAGCTATCAAAATTTGACAAAAAAACATACATATAAGCATCACACAACTCCAAAAACTCACTCATGCCGACATACATTATGTATATCCACTATAAAACTAGAATTATATTAAAAAACTAACAAACCAAATTTGGTTTAAGGAGTTGATAACTTGAACTTAACATAATATCCTTAACAAGTCGAGCTCATACTTAATAAGTTCTGGAGCATGTTTCGAAAGCTATAATCGAGTTGCAAGAGGTTCCTAACCTCCTTATCAATGGTTCATAGAAAATGAATATCAATCAACTAAGGGATAATTACACCCATAACGCTGAGTAATTCCTCAATCTCAATCATAACCCTGTATAATCGTGAATTACGCTCAGGACCCTGAATAAGTGCGCCGTCTTACGTTTATAACCTTCCGTTACTTTACCACGTTAACTCAACCACATGATTGAGTTAATCTAACCGATCAACGATCTAACGGTTGAGATTAACGCAAATAAAAAAATATCCCACTGCACAACGTGCTTTGTTGAGGCTCGGTGAAGGTGTCCTCCTTTGCTCCCTCCTCCTCGCGCCCGCCTTCCCTTCAGATGCGGCGGCATAGGGGCTCAGTGGCATAGGGTCATCGCGCGGGGGCGGGGGGTTGCTGGTGTTGTCTCTTGCTAGGGCGGCGCACAACAACGGTTGGAGGACGGTTCTGCAGGTGGCATGCGGCTAATGCATTGGCTGCAGGGGAAGGTCACTGGTTGCTGGCATCGGTGAAGGTAATGGCGTCGGCTGCTCGGAGGGGTGGCGCTTGGAGCAAGGTGAACTAGTGCCTGCGCACGGGCTCGCGCGTGGTCGAGTAGGATGTCCATGTTGGAGCTTCCTCTCATGCGACCGAAACCGGAGTCGCTGCCAACAGATATGGCTAGATTCAGTTGACATATAGGTACCTTTGATTTGATGGCTATTTTTTTTCCAACATTGGAAACTTCAAGGAAGGAGGAGGAGGTTGTCGGATGTTGCCATTTTTCTCCACGAAAGAATCACAACACCTATAACCATCACCTGCAACTTCTACCGCTCCCTCCAACTATGGAGTGCCCTAATTTAGCTGGTCTTCAGAAAACCAAACCAAGCAGCCGACCCGCATGACTGCACGCCAGTCGTAAATTTTGACCATTATTTGCCTTGTCCAACACGAAGGAAGGAATCACAGTTCTTAGAAGGCACGGACTCGCGTGGTCGAGCGAGGTGAAATAGTGCCTGCCTGGGACCTCGAGTTCGGCAGGCCGGGAGGGGGATGAGTAGGATGATTCAAGCAGAGCGCTGGGGAGCCGGGGTGGGTGGGGTGGTTCGATCAGGCGTGCGGGGGTTGGCACGAGGGACTTCGAGCTCGACGGGCCGGAGGGGGGGTGGGTGGGGTGTTTCGAGTGGGGCGTTGGGTTTCAGGTAGGGGAGGAGGGGAGCCGGGAGGGGTGGGGGTGATTCGAGCAGGGCGTTGGGTATAGGGTCGGGGGAGGGGAGCAGGGGAGGAGGTGGCGGGGTGGGTTTCAGGCAGGGGGCGTGCTTCTAGCAGAGGCGGTGCAGGGGGGTTGGAGCAGCTCGACGCGGGGAGGGAGGGTTCGAGAAGGGGAGGAGGTGGCGGGCTGGGTTCTTCGAGCAGGAGAGGAGGTGGCCCGGGGGGGGGGGGGGGGGCTTGGACGAGCACGGGGCGGAGCAGCGCGGGGCGGGGAGGGAGGTTCTGAGGAGGTGGCGGGCTGGGTTCTTCGAGCAGGAGAGGAGGTGGCCTGAGGGGGCTTGGACGAGCACGGGGCGGAGCAGCTCGGCGGCTGGTGTCTTCGAGTCAGGACATGGTGAGGGGGAAACGATGGTTCAGGGGTAGTTTTGTTTTTTTCAACGAAAACCGTTAAATATAACGGATATTTCAAACGGACTATAACTCAGGGTTATATTGTGTAAGAGTTAAGCATTACTTGGGGTTTCTCATGTAATTCGTGATTATGTAGGGTTATGATTGAGATTGAGGAATTACTTAGGGTTATGGGTGTAATTATCCCATCAACTAAAGGTTCATTTGAGTGTTTTCCCACCACTAATATCTCTCTATTTCTCTCCTCCCCTTTCTTCCCCACCCGAGAAACCCCGACCGCATCTCTTTCATCTCCCCTCCATTCACCGCGCCGCCGCCAACACCAATACCGCCTCCGATCCCGCCGCAGCTTCTTCTCCTGTCCCAACTCCAACGCCATCCATCCCGAAGCTCACCGCCATCACTCTCTCCCGGCTACCAACACAACTCTGCCACCAGCCACGACGCCCGTCCTCTCCTCGCGCTGCCATCGGTTCAACCGCATTCCGCTTCTCCTCTCGTTGCCACGCCCGCCGCCACTGCGCGCCATTGAGGCGATCGGATCCAAAGCAGCACACCATCCTCTTTGCCGTTTTGGTAACGAGTGCTATATTTACCCATTTCCCCTCTCTAATTTTGGATATGGGACGTTATGCAAGAATTTATTTGGTGGATATTTATTTTTCTGTTGCCTGTAACCATTGGAACAAGCGCGCTAGAGATCCATTTACTACTTTGGTTGGAGACTTCTCGTGGATAAGTAGTCATTGTTTCGCAACTTCCTGCGTTTCGTCTGTGGTTTTGGGTATTGTCCGGCTTTATTTATTTCTCTGGATTATCTTCCAGATCGTTGAGTCATTTATTTCTGTTCAGAATTATTTAAATCAATTACTTCATGCGTAACATTCAATGATCTTTAGGCGTCATTTTAATTTAGCAATAAATTAGTTTGAGTCAGCCTGCCATCCGGTCGTCGTTGTGCGTACTTGCATCAGTTACTTGCGACCTTTTAAACAAACAGAGAGATGTGCCTTCTAATGAATTTCTCTATGTTTTATTTTTAAGTGGATTTCTATTTTTGCCACTGTAGTGATCTGCTTTTGCTACCTGGTTGAGTAATGCTTTCTTCACACTTGCAGCACCCTTATATCGCAAGCACTTTGGTTATTATTCGAGAATAAAGCTTGCTCCAAATTTAATGTTAGTATCATCTCAATTTTGTAGTTTTTAACCTTTAAATTTAGTTTAATTATGTTTCACTTGCTAGTCTAGGGACACTAAATTATTGTAATAAATAAGATTTGAACTCAAACGTATATGCCGATACATTGTGCATTTTGTTTGATAATATTTGCGTATCAACTATTAAAAGTATCGTTCATACATCTTTCACGTATATCTTGCACTGAAGTTTAAATTAAAGGAAAGGAGGGACTATTGATTCCTGCCTCTTAGGAATTTCACACCACCCGACCTTTAAATTCATTTATATACCGAATATTGTTAAAAGTTGTAACCATTATAAAAATTTAATGAAATTTTAGAAGTCAAGGATTGTATGCTTGGTTGTGCATTTTCATACTAAGCGGCATAAAATGCATCAATAAACAATATAAGGGTGAGAGGGTGACGACCTCATCCTCGGCCCCCAACAACATCCTCAACATTCGAATGCTTAAGTGATGCAGTCTAACATCCCTTTGACTATTAACTAAACATATGTATGTGCAAATCAGATGCACTATCATGCTTATCCTACTAAAGGGGTGATTTTGCGAACCTGATGCAACATTGTTATGGATGGACACCATCATAAATACCCAAATAAATGCAATAATCAGATCATATCTGGAACTAGGTGCTGCAAAACCCACGAGAAAACAAGTGAAACCACAATTAATGAGCAAACTCGAGGAAATGTTGGGCTACAATAATCAAATGAATGGCTAAACATACAGCCAACGTCGAGTGACCCTGTGATGCATTGCTAATTCATAGATGTTGATGCAACATGATATCAAAATTTTGTGAACATTTATTTTGTTTATCATTTATTTTGTTTATTTTATTTTCCCATGTAAAAGGCTCATTATACAAGGCCTTATTATCCTTCTTTTTTTGTTTTATTTCTTTCCTTAATTTTAGGAATTTATTGCTCATTTTGGGGGGAATTAGCCTCTATAAAAAGGCCCCCTTTGTATTAGGGTTAATTAAGTTGGAATTGAAGTTATTTCCCCACCCTAATTCTCTCTCTCTCTCTCCCTCTCTCTCCCGAACCGCCGTTCCCCCTCTCTCCCTGATTCTTTCTTCCCCCCGTAACCCTACAACCTCCCCCTACCGCCGCCTGCCTGCTCTCCTCCTCCCCCCCTCTCGCGCCGCCTTCTCCCGGCCTCCCCCCTCTTCCCACTACTCCTAGTCGCCCCCGCCCGCAGTCCTCTTCCCCGCCAGCGTCTCGCCTCCCCGCCTCGACCTTCCCGCCGCCGTCGCCCTTTCCCAGAACCCGCGCCCCGCGCCCATATACCCGCACCCCATTCCCCCGCCTGCGCCTCCTCGCCCCCGCGCATTCCCCTCCGCGGGCCTTGACCCTCCCAGCGGCCACCACCCGAACCCCCACCGGCCCTCATCACCGCCACCCCAGTCCCCGGCCCTCACCCACTCGCCGCCCCTGCGCTCTCCTCGAGTCCCGCGCCGAGCAGTGCCTTCCCTTCACGCCACGGCCTCCCCAAAACCCCTGCCAGACGTCCCGACACGCCGTTGTGCTGCCAGCCCTCGTTTCCCGCAGGATCACAACCACCACGGACCGCGGCCAGCACCCGAACACCGAAGCCCATTGCCGACCAGATCTGAAGCGCGCCTAACGAACCCCTTGCGGGTTGTGGTATGAGTGTTTCTACCGCATATTATTCCACTTCATAAAGTTAGATTTGTGGGCTGGTATATTGCTATTCGACTTGGTGATTTGTTGAGATTCTAAACTGCAATATCGTTATTTATTTCCCTTAGTCGTTAACTAATTGATTTGCCCTAATATTGTGGAAGAAATCGGTGCTAAAACGTGCGTCTTTGCATGCATTTGTTGCTGATTTTTGCACATCGTATATCATCCTTTTGGTATTCGTCATCTAGTTCTTAGTTTCAATTGATTAGAATCGCCATTTAGTTCATTGCCCATTTAGGTTGCATCAATTTGGTATCAGAGCATCACGATCTTGCACCTCACTTGCATTCCATTTATTAATTGCATATAAAAAAACAAAAACAATAAAAAAACCCCAAACAAAGAAAGCAGAAACCCTAGGATTCCATGGCCGACAAACCTAGTGCCTCTAAACCCACCTATACCTCACACCCTGAATTAACATTAGAGGCTTTGTTTGCCCAACTACAACACATGAACAATCAACTGAGCACACAAATCGTCGGAATAGATCGTAAGGTTGCCGTCGCCTATGAACAAATTGCACATTGAATAGTCGCGTGTTAGGACCAGACATTAGTGATGAAAACCCCAACAAAGGTCGACGTACTGGCCGGAGAATGCACTCTCGGAATAGCACTTCCCGTGACTCTAGCTCTTCTACTTCCGACTAACATGTTAGTGAGTATCATTCACAAGAAAGTGAAGGAGAAGAACCCGGAGACTACACCCCTTTCATCCCCAAGATTCGAGGTCCACACACCTCCGACTATACTTCACAACCTACTGGCGAATATCAATTCCCACCCCGAAATGGGCCTAGGTCCGATGATGGATGGGATCGAGGCATCCGTCTTGATGTTCCAGAATTTGACGGGAGGAAGAGACCCTGATGTCTTTTTGGATTGGCTCCAAACCGTCGAACACTTCTTTGTGTGGAAATCTATGCCTAGTGAGCGAAGTGTTCAATTTGTCACCATCAAATTAAAGGGACATGCTCTGCTATGGTGGGACCGTTTGCAGTCTGAACGCAAACGAAAGGGAAAAAGTAAAATCCGCAGTTGAAGCAAGATGAAAGCCAAATTGAAGACCAAGTTCGTACCTGAAGATTACAGACGCGATCTGTACGCGCGACTGCAATCATGGAGACAAGGTACCATGAGCGTGAAGGAATACACCGAAGGGTTCCAATCCCTAGTCCATCGCAACCGCTTGCAGGATTCTCCTATTCAGGAAGTCACCCGCTACATGCTAGGCCTTCGCCAAGTCATCCAGGATGAACTCTATCTCCACAACTGCCGAGATGTCGACGAAGCCTACAAGCAGGCTGAACGGGCTGAGACCAAGCTTGCTAAGGCCCAAATAAGGAAGATGTCTTTCTCTGCGAACTCCGCCCCTCGCACCAGTACCCCGATGGCGACCTCCAAACCGATAGGTTCCCATCCATCGTTGTGGGTAAACCCCAAACCAAACCATCAACTCCTGCCGTCGCCCGACCACCTATTGGAAACCCCAGCCCCGGCATCTTGGGAAGTCGACCTATTGTAGGACCTGATACTTGCTTCCGATGCTATCAAAAGGGACATCAAGCAGCAGAATGCCCAAACCCTAAGGCTAGACCCGTCCACCTATGCACCACCGACGACCCTGAAGACCCTGACCCTGAACCAACGGACTCACCTGAAGAGGAACCGACTGCGTTGACCGTTGACACCATGGGAGCCGATGACTATGAACCTCTAGGAGTGGATGGAGACGAATCCGATCCGTTCCTGGTAATTGAACACGAGAACTTTATCACTCTTGACAGCGTACCTACAAACATCCTGCTTACACCCGTTGCCCCTGAAGCTGATAGCTGGCTGCGACGCAGCATCTTCCGAACCACCTGCACCTCAGGAGGACGACGTTGTTCGCTGATCATTGATGGAGGAAGCGTTGAGAACTTCGTTTCACAAGAAATGGTAGATAAGTTGGGTCTGCCAACTCAACCACTCGAGAAACCGTACAATGTGGCATGGTTTCGAGGTAGTACCCAACTCCCGATCCACCGTCAAAGCCTCGTTAACTTCTCCATTGGTCCTTCATATAAGGACGAGATGTGGTGCCATGTAGCCCCTATGGATGTCTGTCACATACTTCTAGGGAGACCTTGGCAATTCGATCGAGATACTGAGCACCGAGGAAAACTGAACACTTACACCTTTCTTATAGACAAAGTGCGTGTGACCCTTAGACCACAACGTGAAGCCTGTAGCCCTTGCCAAGTGGCTACACTTCGTGCTGTGACCGCCCAAACTGGTAACAAAACTACACCGTCAAAGACTTCAACCATGGGCCCCGTGTTGTGATGGAAGCCCAGACGTTCCAACGTGAAATTCAGGAGAGCTCCACCATCTATGCATTAATGGGACGTGAAGTGGACAATCAAGAGACAACTATACCTGAAGTCCCGCCTGAGATAAAGCCCATCATCCAAGAGTTCGCTGACATCATGCCTGAAGAGTTGCCTGAAGGACTACCCCCGTTGCGAGACATTCAACATCACATTGATTTAGTCCCTGGAGCCAGCCTACCCCATTTACCCCATTACCGAATGAGCCCAAGTGAGCATGAAGAGATGAATCGGCATGTTACTGATCTGCTGCGACGTGGGTATGTTCGAGAGAGTATGATCCCCGTGGCGGTTCCTGCTCTGCTTACCCCGAAGAAAGACGGCACGCGGAGAATGTGCGTGGACAGCCGTGCTATCAACAAGATAACGATCAAATATCGTTTTCCCATTCCGCGCCTCGATGATATGCTTGATATGTTATCGGGTGCCAAATTGTTCTCCAAAATGGATCTCCGCAGTGGCTACCATCAGATTCGCCTCTGACCCGGAGACGAGTGGAAGACTGCTTTTAAAACCAAAGAGGGCCTGTATGAGTGGACGGTAATGCCCTTCGGCTTGTCGAATGCCGCCAGCACTTTCATGCGAACCATGAATCATGTATTGCGACCCTTCATTGGTAAGTTTGTGGTCGTGTACTTCGATGACATCCTGATCTACAGCTTGACCAAAGAAGACCATTTATCTCACTTACGACAAGTCCTTGAAACCCTGCGAGACCAAAAACTGTTTGTCCACCTCAAGAAATGCTCCTTCATGTCTGACACGGTCCTCTTCCTGGGATATATTGTCACTGCCGATGGACTTAAGGTTGATCCCTCCAAGATTCAGGCCATTCAGAGCTGGCCCGTACCCAAAACCCCCACTGAAATTCGTAGCTTTCTGGGATTGGCTTCTTTCTACCGATGCTTCATCCGGAACTTCAGCACTTGTGCAGCTCCGTTGGTAGATTGCAAGCGTAAAGGTGCACCCGCTTGGACTCTTGAAGCAGAAACCAGCTTTCAAAACCTAAAACACCAATTGACACATGCCCCTGTTCTGGTACTTCCCGACTTCACCAAGGTTTTTGTAGTCGATTGCACGCCTCACATGTCGGGATTGGTGCTGTCCTAAGTCAAGAAGGACGACCTGTCGCCTTCTACAGCGAGAAATTGAATGAAGCCATATCACGATACTCCACTTATGATGTCGAATTTTATGCCGTGGTTCAAGCTCTCAAGCATTGGAGACATTACCTGATCCAACGTGAATTTATCCTTAACTCTGATCATGAAGCCCTGAGATATTTGAGCTCCCAAAAAACTCTTAACAAGCGTCATGCCAAATGGGTTAGTTTCCTCCAAGAATACACCTTCCATCTCAAGTACAAATCCGGAACCCTGAACCGCGTGGCCGACGCGTTGAGCCGGCGAGCACATGCCCTGACCACAATGACCGTCAGCACAACATGATTTAACACTCTCAAGGACCTCTACCCCACTGATCTTGACTTCGGGCACGTTTATGCCGAATGTGTTGATACCGGGTAGGACCTAACAACCACTTATGTTCTTCATGAGGATTTCCTACTCAAAGGCCACCAACTGTGCATCCCTGCCACGTCCCTTCGTGAGAATTTAATTTCAGAACTACACAACGGAGGCTTAGCTGGACACTTTGGAAGGGACAAGACCCTTGACTCTTCTCCAAGAGCGATTTTATTGGCCGCAGATGCGAAAGGATGTTACAAAATTCGTACAGAAATGCCAAACATGTCAAAGATTCAAAGGCCACAGGCAGAACACTGGACTGTATACACCCCTGCCAATTCCTCTGCGACCCTGGGAAGACATCACCATGGATTTTGTGCTAGGCTTTCCCTCACGGTACGAAAAGTTGACTCCATATTTGTGATGGTGGACAGATTTTCTCAAATGGCATATTTCATTGCATGTAGAAAAACCTTAGATGCATCTCATGTCGCTGATTTGTTTTTTCGTGATGTCGTTCGATTGCATGGTGTTCCTCGTTCTTTTACTTCGGATCGTGATACTCGGTTTTTGAGTCATTTTTGACGCACGCTTTGGTCTCGTCTTGGTACTCGTTTGCAATATAGCACCGCTTATCATCCACAAACAGATGGGCAAACCGAAGTAGTTAACAGATCATTAGAAAATTTATTGCGATGTCTTGTAGGGGACTCTCCGTCCAAATGGGATCTAATTCTTCCCCAAGGTGAATTCGCGTATAACAGTTCCACTAATAGGTCCACCGGAAAATCACCCTTTGAGAGTGTGTACGGCTTTCCACTTACCCAATTTCTAGACCTAAAGCCCACAACCATGCAAGGGAGAAGTAGTGCAGCTGCTGAGGATCTGGTCGAACACCTAACCCGCGTCCATACTGAAATCCGAGCCAAACTCCAAACCATGACTCAGGATTATGGGTGTAAAAATCTCATCCTAGAATTAGCATAGTCAAGCTTACGTTCGCATACACTATATTTTCATTTTGGGATTTTCAATAAATTAGCATAGAGGAGGAGGTGGTGTTAGCATGTTTTTTCTGATGCAACGACACAATTTTGTGTGCCAACCTTTAGTTGAATTAACCAACATGCGTGTGTATATGTAATTGTAGAGTTGAAGCTTTTCAGCAAATATGTACCTTTACTCATAGAATTGGTGTTTTTAAATAAATTTAACTTAATGTAGTCTAGAGAATAACTTATTTATTTAAATCCAACCTCTCTAAACTTGGATTAGTTAGAAAATGACTTTGAATTCAACTCGAATAGATTGATACAAAAAGTTTTTATAATAAGCGCAACAATGTTCTTTTTAACGAAGGATATTAGCAAACTCAAATTTGCTTTATTTTTATTTGTAAATCCAGGAGAAAAAGAAAAGGGAAATTTTTTATTGCCTAACAAGTTGGTTTTTATGTATGCCTCAAACTAGTTTAATTGATGTCTAGGTTTGATGATTAACAACTCCTCTAACAATCAAATTTCATCTGCGAGTCAAAACATGAAGAATAAAGAACACGAACGACATAAGAAGAATGCGAACAACGCAATTATAATTTACCTCTAAATTTATTGAAAATTATTGTAAATTTTCCCCTTAAAAATAAAATCAAAGAAAATTTCAATATAGCTTGCCCTGATAAAACTAACATTAAAGAAAACTTCGGTAGAATCTTAGCATACAAAGGAAAGAACTTTTACCTTCACCGACCCGAAATTTCCAATGGCTCATGCACTACTCTTACAAAGGCGTCAACTCATTCTCTTATCATAATGGATCTCTTATTAACATATGATGAACATGCATGCCTTGCATCATAGGTGGGTAAATCACTTGAATGAACACATGTTCAATGACAACTACAACAATGACGCATCGCATACCAATACTAATACATCGATATTAGCAAATGGTGAAGAACTGGTATGCCTTACATAATGAATGGATTAATGAATGGATGGATCATGTTAAGGAACACATGTTCATCGATGGCCTGATCGTCTGCAACCACATAGGACTTTGCTCAGGTTTCACCATCTCATCCTAATGCCGCTATACTAAAAGAACAAAATTTCTACCCTCTACCAACCTCACTGATAATGCGTCCCACTACCCTTGTTAATTCGAGCAAAATAATGTTCAAATTAATTAAGAATATTCGTTGCAGTCGGATAATGAGGGCAGATCAAAAACCACTTTCAATTATAATCAAATTAATTTTGAGCGGCAATTTTTTTACTTGGTTAGAAGTCCAAGGTCGAACTCAGGGAGGCAGCTGTCTCCTTAGGTAGATTCGAAGCAAATTTCCAAGGTATGATTTTCAGAGGAGATATTTTTTGGTCTTTTCATATATTTTATGAAAGACACGTGTAAAAGCAGGCCAAATTACAAGTTAAATCAGAAAGATAGTCAAATTAATTCCAAAAATTATGAAACTTGGCCAGATAATGAAATATGATGAAATTAAGCTCCTATTTTTTTGTGATTTTTAGATGCACGGATAATGAAAAATGCAGATCTTAGTGAAAATGACTAAACCAATTTTAATAATTAACAAACGATGATATTTCTCAGAAACAAAATTAATCCAAATAGGTCTAATCAAGAGCTATCCAAATCAACTTGAATTTCGTTAAAACACTTCACGGTTGATTAATTGAAAATCAATTAATGCTTTCACTAAATGATTTTTCTAAGACAAACTATACGTGCAATGGTGTGATTTTCTGATATGTTGCAGCATAAACTTATATCTACCAATGATGATTTTTCAGAGATTTTTCGATAAGCAGATAATACGCAATCAATTAATCAATCAAAATGGGCAAAATATTGTAATTTATTCCAAATAAAATTCCATAAATATTATGCAATTCAGAAAAATACAAATAAATGCTAAAATAGTAGAACAAGAGTTATGTTACACAATGCAACGTTCGGAATTAAAATTGGATGACAAAATGACGACTAAATAAACGTGCAAATGCAGGGGTATGAGTGCAATACAGAAAAAGAAATATGAGCTCAAATGAAGAACATGGACTTACATGCAATTACCTAAAACTTGAAATTTCTTTGATAACTTGCAAGGGATGTCAAGTGTCTCTTTTGCAAATACCATTTTGTCTTATTATCCGCTAGAGATTGCTCAGTTTTCTTTGCTTGAACAGGGGAGGTTGAGTTGATCGGTCGGCGGACGGAGGCAGCTCCTCGGAGGCGGCGTCGCATGGACGGCGGTGGGGGAGTCGACGCAAGGGCGGCCCGCGCATCTGGGGACACGCGGAGGATGGCCGGCACTACTGGGCCAGTGGCGAGCGCGCGGCAAGGAGCTGGAGGAGGCGGAGGAAGAAGAGAAGGGGAGAGAGAACGTGGGGGGATTTCACTATCTCCCATGTTTCTCATGCATTTGTTTAAGTGGCGTAAATAGGTGATTAATCGGTTGATGAAAATTCCTTGAAAAATTAAATAAAAATCACGGATGCGTTTGCAACGTGTGATTTATCCGTTGAAGTATGATTTGTTTGGTGATTTGGATGATGGAAGATGGAGAAATGATGAGAGAGAAAGGTATGAAGAAGAAGAAGAAGAAGAGAGGAAGAAGAAGATTACCTGTAGGTGGAATGCGTGGGTGCCTAGGAAGATGGCTGGAGCTTTAAGCTCTGGCCGGTTGTTGCTCAAGGTCGTGGCAGAAGGCCAAGCTCAGCAACTGCTAGGATAGCGGCTGCGACAGGAGACGAGGAACCTCATGGATCTCGCCGTGAGAAAAATTGGTCGTCGCTCAACCTTAATTGGGTCTCTGTTGTCACCAGAGATATTCTAGGGAACTCTCAACTTCTCGCAAGATTTGGCGGATGGGGATGAATGTGGGAGGTGGAGAGGATATAAACAGGAGGAGAAGGCGGTTGGAGAAGAGATGGAGAAGGTGGAGGAGATGGGGTATGGATTGGAGGTGTCGATGACTTCTCTCTTAAGTTAACGGAGAGTGGGGGAGAATGGGTAGACGGAGGAAGATATGGCGCCACTTGGCGCGCTCGGATTCGGCCATGTGGCGTTTATTTAATTAGTAGCAAAAATCATGGGGTTGACATGTGGCGGCTTCCGGAGGTGCCACGTGTCGCTCCGAGAAAAATCCACAACTAACTGCAAAGAAAAATCAAAAAGAAATAATAAAAGAGCTTAGATCAAAAAGTGATCAACACGAAAGTTGCTTGTCTCGACGAGATCTACAACTTTTGTGAAGGGTCGAAAATCAAAAGAAATCATCTGTACAAATTGTATTTTTGGGTGGTACCTTATAGATATAAAATACCGCATTTTATCTTTTATAATTTTTTTTATCATTTTTCAATAAGAGAAAAATCAAAATAAAAATAGAGAAAATATGAGAAGAATATTTACAATTTACTCTAATTTTTTGGTTTTTTAATAATGAAGAAAATAAAAGGATAAAATACATGGGTGAAATGGTCAATATATACAATATACAAAAGGGGCACAAAACCCAAGTTTTGCATACGAGCTCCGATTTTAATGAAATTTATCTTGTTTCGAAGGTCTTTGAATGTATATTACTTTAAAAGTGAGTAGACCTAAATCGGACACTGTATGAGAGACATATGTACATTTTAAGACTCCTAGTTTCAAACTTAGATTGAGGGGTTATTGGTCAATTTTGCAAGTTAGTATTTTTTTGATATTTTTCTTTAATTAGTGTTAGTAATATGTACACCACGGAGTTGGTTTTATTGGTTTTAGAGTTAATATAAAATATATATACAAATAGGTGAAATGTGGTGAATATACAGGTGAATATCTACAAGTGAATAGGGCTTCTTATTTATGCAATATGAATGCTAAAATGCAGATGTTATCAATGCATGTATAAATGCTAATTAGACAATATAAGTGGAAATATGCAGCTAATTACTCGAGAACAGAGCTCTATTTTCAACTTTTAGAGTGATGAATCACAGATTCATCAACCCCCTATACTTAAACCTTGCTCGTCCCCGAGCAACTAAAATGAAATGCAAGAGTGAAATGAGATTGGGTTCCATACCAAGGTCATGAACAAAAATTGAAAATGGAGCTTAACTTGACCTTTAGATTAATTGTGTGGCGGAACCTTATTGGGATCTGAACTTAATACCTAACAGACTTCAAGTTCCACAAGTCTTCTATTCAAGACGCCTCAGCAGTGAGGTCAGAACAAATCCTCAAACACAAATTTCTGATGACTATGATTCGTTCTTGTACTATGTAGGTGTAAAATAGCTCTCCACATCAGAAATGGCTCAGAACCAGCCTCCTCTAACACGGTAACTCAAATATCCCGATCCAAAAACTCTTTCCTCGAGGAGCGGGGTATTCCCTTCTAAGTTCAAGTGCGACCAGCTCAAGAGGAGGGGGTGGAGAAAAGAATGGACGGTAGCCAGTGTAGCTACCTATCCCGGGATGCCTGACCAGTGTAGCCAAGTCATCCAGCTACAGACTTCTTGCTAATATACATACTCCGACAGGCAATATAATTTTTTTTGGCCTATCTAATTTTTGGAGTTCTTGCATTTTTCTCTTTTTTTCTTTTGGAACTATATACAAGGTGTAGCATGTACATCAGGAGTTTTTCCTCTTGAGACAGTAGACTATCCCTCTTTTGAAGCATTATTGCAACCCACAGCGTCCTGTCCTCAGACTTCAACACCACCAGACTAGGTTGAGATGCACTACCCTCTCTAAAGGAGGACGGATGTTTCCACCCGTGTGCAACTCCAAGCTAAAGGATTCTACCTCCTCACCACCTCATCAATGAAAAGCTACGTGCATTGTGCTTGTCCAAGTTAGGTCACTGTCTAAAAGAATTATGCGTGTGCATGAAATATTCTACTTAGACTAATCAAGATGACATGTGAACATAGACTTGCAGACTCAAAGAATTAAGTCACTTGACCTGAGAAATCTTAAATCCAGTTCCTTTAAGGTTCCTCTGAAATTAGGTGGATTAAGGTCAAATCAAGTCCATCCTCAATATCTACTCATAACTTGGTTCAGAACCCACTAGCTTTTCACCTTGCATATGCAAGATATGCAGATGAGGTGCAGATGACATGCTATGAATGAAATGCAAGACTCTTTTTTTATGCAAGGATGCAAAAGTAAATAAGAAGCCTTTATTTTCGACATTTTCATTTTATTTTCTATTGTACAACAATTTTTACAACAATTTTTAGTTCGTAATAATATACATAGTATACAGGTTTTTTTTGGTATACATCATATTTTACAACAAATTTTGCAAAAGTATGTTTTACAAGAATTTTAAAACTTTTTATACAAGTATTATACATATAGTACAAAATTATATAATTTTTTTTCAAAATTTACCCACCCCATAATTATTGCATAATGTGCACAAAAATACGCGAAAATACATGAAAGTACGAGCTATGGGTAAAGTATATATGTAATATATACACACCCCCTATACTTAGCGTGTGCTATGTCCTCAGAGCATGAAAAGCGTCGAAAAAGACATAGCTCGTGCTAAGCGTAGGAGAGCTAAAATTACAAAATATATAGAAGTCGCTCCGCCCCCCTACACTTAGGCTTTGGCAGCCTAAGTGTAGAAGAAGATCAAAAATGGGGCGGACGAGGGCAAGAGGTGAAAGGGATGAATATATACGAGGTGGGCATCGGTCCCCCCTATACTTAGGCGCAGGTCAGCCTAAGTATAGGACAGGAGTGAGTATGAGGACCGATGTGATCTGAAGGATGTACAGAGAGCAGACTCAGGTGGCTCGTCCCCCTATACTTAGGATATGATCATCCTAAGTATAGTCCAAGATAGTGATTAATGATGCTGGGATGAGTTACTAGAGTTGCGGGAGAGAAAGGACATAATGTACAGGAATGATGGTATATACAAGTGAGTCGGTCTGAATCTTTCAAGATGTTGCCGATGGCTAGAGCTCACTACTGCAAGGTCTCATACGCGGTTCGAGGTGTATCTGCTGAATCTGTCTCGTGCATGAATACAATCTCCTCAACATGGACTAACTGCTCATTGGATTCGACGAAGTCCTTCAACAGTTGTCCATTCACAAGGAATGTTGGTGCGTCATTTGCGAGATCTGAGATCTCGACACATCCACTATCATGCACCGTACGGACGACAAATGGGCTTGTCCACTTGGACTTCAACTTGCCTTGGAAGACTTTCAGCCTTGCATTGAACAACCATACCTTCTGTCCAGGAACAAAGGTCTTTCGTCTGATATATCTATCATGTCCACGCTTCACCTTGTCCTTGTACACCAAATTGTTGTCATATGCGCGGTTTCTGACTTCCACAAGCTTATTCAGATCCATTTCTCTCTGCTTCTGCCCAAGGTGCGTGTTCTAGTTGACCTTCTTAATTGCCCATTCTGATTTATGCACTAACTCTGCGGGCAAATGGCACGGCTTTCCAAATACCATTCGGAATGGGGAGGCTCCTAACGGTGTCTTGTAAGTTGTCCTATACGCCCATAATATCTGATCCAATATCTGAGACCAGTCCTTTCTGTCTGGGCGGACAAGCTTTCGCAATATAGTCTTTACCTCTCGATTCGACACCTCAGCCATACCATTGATCTGTGGGTGGTAAGGGTTGGCGGCACGGTGTTCGATGTCGTAGTCCTTCAGGAGTTTCTTCACCTCCCGGTTTATAAAGTGGCTACCCCCATTTGATATCAACATTTTGGGGATCCCGAACCTAGAGATGATGTGCTCTCTGATGAATTTACAGACAGTCCTGTTGTCTGCGGCTCGGGTCGGGATAGCCTCCACCCACCTGGATAGATAATCTACCGCAAGAAGGATGTATTCAAACCCGTGGCTAACAGGGAATGGGCCCATGAAATCAATGCCCCAGGCGTCAAAGACATCACAAATGATGACAGGTTGCATAGGCATCTCATCCTTGGAACCAATGGTTCCTCCCATTCTCTGACATACTAGGCACGACTTCGTAAAGGTGATGGCATCGCGAAACAGAGTCGTCCAGTATAAGCTGCGTTGAAGTACCTTCCATGCGATCCTCTTCCCGAAGTAGTGTCCTCCTGCCTCCAAGCTGTGTCATAAAGAAAGGACACTTCGGTATTCCTCCTGAGGAATACATCATCTCCAGACACAATCCGATTCTTCGAAAAAAAGGATCGGATCCTCCCAATGGTAGTGTCTAGCATCCGACTTTAGTCGGTCAATGTGGCTCTTGGGCCAATCCTCGGGAACCTTCGTGGAGACAAGATAGTTCACGATGTTGGCATACCATGGGAGTGAGTCGACAATAAAAATCGACTCGTTAGGGAAGGAGTCTCGAATAGGTGAATCCTCAGAAGTATTAAGATCTTCGAGATAAGAGAGATGATCAGCTACTACGTTCTTCTTTCCAGGTTTATCACGGATGTCCAAATCAAACTCCTGGATAAGCAAAATCCATCGAAGAAGACGCGCCTTCGCGTCCTTCTTCTCTATCAAGTATCATAGCATCGTATGGTCAGTGAACACGATTACCTTGGATCTAATTAAGTGAGATCTGAACTTGTCCAAGGCAAACACTACCGCAAGCATCTCCTTTTCTGTAACTGTACAGTTACACTGAGCGGTATCAAGCACTTTGCTTGCATAGTGGATTGCAAATGGGGCGCCATTCCTTCTCTGTCCTAACACAGCCCCAACAGCGAAATCTGATGCGTCCATCATGATCTTAAAAGGTAGAGACCAATCTGGGGCTTGTAGGATAGGTACGTCCATGATCATTCCTTACAATAGCTTAAAGGCCTCAAGACATTTGTAATCAACAACAAACTTCATGTCTTTGCCTAAAAGCTCAGTTAGCGGTCGAGCAATTTTAGAAAAATCCTTAATGAATCTCCGGTAAAATCCGACATGCCCGAGGAACGACCGCAACTGTTTGATGTTGGTTGGTGGCTGGAGTCGTTTGATCACATCCACCTTGGCAGGTTCAACCTCCATTCCTCTCTTAGAGATGACGTGCCCCAACACAATGCCCTCCGTCACCATGAAGTGACTTTTCTCCCGGGAGAGCACCAGATTAATGTCACAATAGCGTTTGAGGACTTGGTCCAGATTCTTAAGACAGGAATCGAAGGAATCGTCATGGACCGAGAAGTCGTCCATGAAGACTTCCAGGAATTTGCTGACCATTTCGGCGAATACAACAATCATGCACTTTTGAAAAGTACCCGTAGCATTGCATAACCCAAAGGGCATGTGCCTGAAAGCATAGGTACCAAAGGGACATGTGAACGTGGTCTTCTCCTGGTCCTTTGGAGCTATGGCTACTTGATTGTAGCCCGAGAACCCATCCAAGAAACAAAAGAATTCTTTCCCCACTAGTCTCTCTAGGATATGATCAATGAATGGTAGGGGGAAATGATCCTTCTTCGTCGTGGCATTCAAGCGTCTGTACTCCACACAGACGTGCCATGACGTGGGCACTCGCGTCACAATCTCCTCTCCATCCTCGTTGGTGGTCATCTGAATTCCCGAGTTTTTCGGGACCACGTGGATCGGGGCCACCCATTTTGAATCGGAGATGGGATAAATAAAATCGCGCTGCACCATTCCTCTATCTCCTTCTTCACTACCTCTCGTAAATTTGGATTCAACCGACATTGGAATTCATGAGAGGGTTTTGCTTCATTCTCCAAATAGATATGGTGCGAACACAGAGCGGGATTTATCCCGTGGAGATCAGAAATGCTCCAGCCCATCGCTTTGCGGTTTTTCTCCAGGATCTCTAGCAAGCGAGATTCCTGCTCCTCGGTAAATCGCAAACTGATGATGACCGGATACTTCTTCTCCTGACCCGCAAAGAAGGCGTATTTTAGTGTTGCGGGTAAAGGTTTGAGCTCAGGTAAGGTGTGATCTTCTAGGAAATCTGACTCAATATTGGAAGTGGCTGGATCTTTCTCTGTAATAGCTGTCACCAAATTCTTCGGCTCTGTGGTCGGATCGTCAATGGTCTTCATGCGATCGACAAAAGCCACGTCCGACTCGTCATCCTCATCTTCCGATTATCCTAAAGAGGAAAGGACTGACAAGCTCAGCTGGGCTTCTAAGTCATTGAAGATGTAGGGGGATGCGGGTTCTGAGCTGTACTCATTTTTTAGGACCTCGCAAACTGACTCATGCACTAGATCATCTCCGGAGGGGCGGGACTCATCGATGTTGGCCGGGTTCTGTCTCCATAGCCCAACTGTGTCTACATGGTTGCGGTCTGCTTCGGATGAAGAGTACTCGGTGCTGGATTCGGAATCCGGTCTCTGCCATCTGGTCTGCTTCATCTCAAGTTCCTCATCTCCGCCTGGAGTTTGGAACTGGATCTTCCCGATCTTATAATCAAACAAGGACAACATTCTTTCCAATTACGAGGGGTTTCCATATCTAGGACAGTGAAGTCCACCATGTATTCCTGACCCTCGACTTTAATTACAACATTCCTCAATTCTCCTCGGGACCTCTTGGTTGATTTATCAGCGAACTACAGGAGGGTTCTGGATTTCCTAAGAGGTCCGAGATTAAGCCGCTCATAGAGGCATATGGGCATTAAGTTAATTGAGGATCCGTTGTCTAGGAGAGTGCGTGCAAACGCAATGTCATCGACATGACTCACCACATAATACGCACCCATGTCTCTTCATTTCCTTGGAAACGAGTTCTTTATTGCACAAGTCGTGGCTACTGACAGAACATGTTTCTCAACACGACTTTTGGTCTTTCTACTAATCCTAGTAGGTGTGCATCTCACCTTCAGGTATTTCTGAAAAGCAGGAGTCATTTCCACGTACTTGTCAAAGGGGATTGTGACCTTGATGTACTTGTTGCAGAATCCTGCCATCTCAGGGTCATCTTTTTGGATTTTCTTGATTTTCTTATTTTAACCCGTAAGAGCTCGGGGGAAGGGATTATTGACTCTAACTCATGTTCTAAAACTGAAATGTTTTCATTGAAAGCTGGAACTAAGTTATGTACAAGACTCGGACTCTGAAATAGACTCGGACTCCGACTCTGACTAAAAGAAAAATGTTGTGGCGAAACCAGTGATGCGTCTTCCGCGATTTCTGGACGGTCCTCCTCAGATGGAGGTGCGGGATCTTCGTCGGTTTCGTCGGACTCTCTACTGATGCGGATTTGCTACTTCGAGGACCCAGAAGTCCTCTTCTTTTGCCGGCGGTGATGGTGGTGTTGCTCCTCTTCTTCCTCCAAGTTCTCCTCAGGTAGAAACTTAACGGCTCCTTCCTTCGGTGCCCGTGCCCGATCAGGTATGATCACGGTCCTTCCGCTCCTGAGGGACATATGATTTACATTATCGTACGAAAGGATCTCATGTTCAGATAAAGACTTATCTGAATAGTGTACCTGATCACGAGTTCGGTTCTGGCCGTGATTTAGATTGTTCGGGTTAGCTTGAACCTGTGCAGGAATCGGAATCTTTTGCGCCATCTGTTGATCCTGGGTACGAGACACATGATTCAGATCGGTTCTCATATCCAGATAGTCATTCTGGATCTGTTGGACCCTATCAGATAGGGTCTGGATTGCTAAGGTGAGGGACTCCAATTCGGTAGGTTGTGCTTGCTGATGCTGATTCGCGGATGAGGTTTTGTATTGGTCATGTTGGCCATGCCGATACTGCTGTTGTGAAGGGAACTGTGACAGGCCATGTTGGCCTGAGTAGAACGTGTGCTGCTACTGCTGGTGCTGCTGGTGTTGTTGAGGCTGGTACCCTTGTTCGGGCCTAGACTGAATAAAGCACGGTGCGCGGACGGAGCTATTTCCTGGTAAGCTAGGGAAGGTCGGTGAGGCTGACCATTCCCCATCCCCGACTACCTGCTGACAGAGTCACGGCTGTACCACAGCCTATTGATCTCGAACACCTGCGGAGGCTCCTCGTATCCGGTCTCCACTTGTGGGGGTGCATGCTGGTCCTGCTGGGTGTAAGTCTGATCCCAGCCACTCTGAGGCCCTGGTGCCTGTTCCTGTACAAGATGGACTCGATGTACAGGTACAAGTGGTGCAGAAGGGGTAGGTACCTTTATCTTAGCTACATTATCAAAAAGTTCCTCCACTTGCTTCGGTAGACGTGAGAGAGACTCAAGGTCAGTGACCCTCTTGTGGATCTGCTCGACCATGGTTAACTTATCAGCAATCATCCCCATGCTGGGAATGCGGTCTTCTGTCATATCCGCTACAGTCCTCCGGTTTGTCTCGTTGGATTGGATTAAGGGAGACAACATATAGGCCTTGGTGGCAAGCGACCTGCCGGTTTCCGCCATCTGCTCTAGTATCTTCCATATAGCACTCTCATTTTTATTCAGATAGCTTCCTCCACAGGCGACACTTACTAACCCCTGCATCTCCGGGGTCAAACCACAGAACAAAGTCTATACTAAGATCGCCTTAGAAATGCCACGGCAGGAACATTTCTGAATTAGGTCATTAAACCTATCCCAGGCATCATGGAATGGTTCCCTGAGTCCCTGGGATAAACTAACGATCTTTTTTCTCATCTGGTTAGTCCTACTGAGGGGGTAGAACTTCTTCAAGAATAGGTCATTGAACTGCATCCAGGTTGTACATCTCACCCCTAGGTTCGTCAGCCAATGTGCTACCTTATCTCCTAAGGCGAAAGGGGTGGCCTTCGGTCGAATGTAATCCTGCCCAACCCTAGGATGACTAAGGTTGTTGCAAACCAGGTCGGAGTCTCAGAGGAAGGCGCATGGTTCTTCGTGGACGTTTCCGTTGAACTTCGGTAGCAGGCTAAGGAAGTGGGGCTTGAGCTCAAATGCTTCTGGGGGAACCGCTGGTGCCAACCAACTTTGTATTTCATTCTCTCCTGGGTTATAGGCATCAACCATTGGTCGGTCGATTCCTCCTGCTGCAATGATTTGTCCCATTCTTGTTGTAAGATCCGCATTCTGTTGTTCGGCTGTGGCGAGACGAGCCAAGACTTGCTGGAGTAGGTCATCTTGGTTCTCCTCATCTGGGGGTCACATTGGTGGCATCTTGTCCTCTAGTCCTGGGAAATGGAAATGGTCTAGACTAGAGGATAACTCAAGGAAGGGTTCTTACCGAGGCGATGGTCTTCCTTGGTAAGCTCTGAGGAAAGGAAAGGGTTGGTTTGAGAGTAACCACCATGGGTATGAGGGATCCAGAACTCAAGAGGGTCATGAGATCTGGGTGGTCCAAGTTGCGCTTGGTCCGGTGAAGATGATTTTCATGGGGGACTCAAAGAGAGATTGGCGAATAATGTGTTGATATTCCCCCAGTCAGTCATCTTGAGAAGAATCGGGAGTTCTAAGTCAATATAGGATTTTACTCCTACCTGAAGCAAGCAATACAATCCAAGACCCTTGTTTCACACTCAACATAGTGAAGGATCGAAACCGAGTCCAATTAATCTTGTTAATTTTAAGTGTAATTTTTCAAGCAAGATAGCAAGGATTTACGTGGCCTATAGGGAAGTCGACTCAAAGCCGGATGCGTCTTCCCTATTTAACCTGTCGCCTAAGATATTGTCGATCCTTCCTTTCTTCGCTCCTATCCCAAGTTGATGGACTTAAAGACCATGCCCCTATCTACTTGCAAGCAGGCGGAGGCTGACAAGGCTGGAACTTCGCCCCGAAGGGTTACTAGCAACTTGTCGCGAAGTACCGTTTGTTCACCCCTGACTACCCGCAAACAGGAGGAGGCTACTAGGTACTAGTCAGTGAATCTAAAAATATTCAACTCGTGATATTTGCTAGGATCAGTTGGCCCGTGATATGGAAGGCGGGGATTTGGGTTCTGCATTAAGGTGTAAAGGATATGGTTAGATCCTCAAACGCATCAAGGAAGCGTGATCGTCCTATCGGATACGACGAAGAACGACTAGTCGCACTAGTTGTTCCATGCAGCGGAAATTAAAAAAATTTCATGCGACGAAACCACATGATCCCAGAACACTTCTCGGATCATTTCGTCTAAAGCACAAATAAGTATTAGGGTTACCTCTTGAAGCATGGTTGCGATCAAGTCTCTAAACGAAGATACCTCCTGTCTCAAGTCCGATCCGACAGAAGAGACGCTTGCGAGTGTGGGGATGAACCGCGTGCTTCTCGCAATCTATGTTGATGATCCAAGTGGTAGGATCTCCTGATCTCAACACACGAGATCCGACGTCTTCTTCACGAGCGAGGCACACCGAAGGAGACGGAGATCCACGAGCAAACAATCGGGCAGCATAACGACGATGCTGCGGCGATGGAGAGCCTCTCTAGGGCATCCACGGTGGACGACCGTGAGAGGGGGAGAGAGAGAGGAAAAGAGAGAGAGAGAGAGAGAGAGAGAGAGAGAGAGTCGTTGTCTCACTTATGTGTAAAGAAGAGCAATGGGGTACCTCTCCTTTTATAGGGTTTTGGGATCCATGGATCTCAATCCATGGGACAACACAAATCCAATGGTCCTCATTGATTGTGTTTCTTTCAATGGCTTAGATTTTGTTGGAAAAAAAATCCAACAACAATTAATTTAATAAAAATCAAATATATAAAAATATAATTTGATTTATATGAAATCAATCTCCATTGGAGAAGTAGGAAAGGAGGCAAGCCTCCTTCCATAAGGAGGGTGGACGCCCACCAATTCCTCATGGGAATTGTGGCCGTCCACTCTTCCTATATGGAAGGTGAAGGCCCTTTTCCTATTACATGAGATTACATTATCTCATGATTCTCTCCAATATTTGCAACAACTTTTGTTGCAAATTATTTCACAAAAATAAATCCAGTTTATTTTGTGAACATTGCAATCATGTCATTGGAAATTTGTGAATCACATTCACAACCCAAAATAAAATGTAAATTACATTTTCAATTTAATGTCCAATGTGAATCCATTTCACATTAACATTTAATTATCAAATGTAAATTACAAACATCTATCTCTTATATATTATAAATCACATTTATAATATATTTGATTAATATGGATATTTCTATCCACATTATTCATATCCATGATAATTAAATCATATTTAATCACCTTGGATCTCATTTCTCTTGTTCTCAAATAATATGAATCATATTCATATTACTTACGTCTTTGATAATTAAATCACGTTTAATTATCTCGGATAACTATCTTTATAATATGAATCAAATTCATATTACTCATGATAATTAAATCACATTTAATTATCCATTTTCTCAATGCTCGGATACATACTATCAAGAATGAAATTATCCTGAACCCATTCAAGGATAATGCGCTTTCTCCGCGAATACTTGGAGATAAGGACATGGCGATTGTATTGTTCCACGTATAGTGACTTGGATATTGAGATCATATCTCAAATCCAGATTGCGGGCCTCCCATAAATGCTTAATTAAATCAAGATCGCAAATCTAATCTTCTTATTGCATCTGAATCACATTCAGATCAATGTCCAACATTTGGACCAAGATTAGATCACTTCTCTACTGAGAGGAGTCACTAAAATCCAGATTCGTTTCATCACTCCCTAGGAATGTAAGCGTCATGGTTATACAATCGTTTATGATCACATCACCCTCAGGTATTCCCAATACCTGTACATCCTGCATACTGGAAGACTCAGATTAAACCTGAAGTATTTGATCAACTTTATACTTCTACTTCATGGTTTTATCAGTAAGTTTCTCATTCGATCATTGGGAGTTGGTATTGATCATATACTTTCCAAAAGCATATATCATACATAAGTCTTGATCATATACTTTCCAAAAGTATATATATCAAACCTACAAATTCAGTCAAGCTTCTAAAGCGAGACGACCGTGCACGGAATCTGATTCTTCACAATATCTCATGAGTGAGCTCATGTCTTCCGTTCAGTACATAAACATGTATGATCCCTTTGAGAGATCATATTACTCATATGCCCTTATATGCACACCAGCGCGCCGGTGTATAAACCTTGGTTAGGTCATCAACCTATTGGTCTGCCAAATGTACATACTCAGACATATAGCAACACGTCTCTCTCCGGTCAGAGGATGCGTGCATGTATCGTGACAACATACGATATAGGACTTTGGTTATCTCGATCTCGTTAAGTCAATTCTTTGGCCTAACTAATCTGACACCTCAGAACCTCTATTCCTATGCAGAGGACTTGCATCAAGAGGTCGGTCAGATATCATCCTTTAGAGATAAGGATTGTCATCTCCTACTCAGGCTGGAGATCATCTCTTAACAATCATTTGACGGTGCTTGATGAGTCCTCAATCTAACTCTTTAGATATTCGTCCAAGCACCAGCCTCTATGATTCAACAGTTGAATCAACAGCAGTATGATCATCAAGATGGCCATGGTACATAACCCTAATTGTACTAAGGGACCTATTATGCAAATTATTTATTCTTCATTTTAGATAAGGGAATGATATTAGCAATAACATTTATTGCATAATGGCTCGTCGTGGGCTCGTATGTCCAACAATCTCCCACTAGCCCAAAGAGCCATTAATGGTCTAATCATTTAAACCTACACTCATGTGACAATCATAGGCTATTTAGAAAATAGCTAGGTAAGTTGATCAGTCACTCTGTTCCTACGAGACTATAATTAACAGAGTCCTGTTAATGTCCTATAATTTAACCCCCTTGCTTAAAGTTTTGTCAATAAAACCCTGTTAATGTCCTATAATTAACAGAGTCCTAAATAAATTAAAAATCACAAAAAAAATGACAAAACAAAATTTTGTGGTATTTTTAGACTTAAAAATACCCTCAAAAATATTTCGGGTCTTTGTTTGATTTCATTTCCAGTTTTGGTCAACATGAAACTTGTAGATCTCATCAAGATCTACAACTTTCATGTTTTGAGTTTTCTTAAATTCGGCCATCTTGGCCCTTAAAAATAAAAAAATTCCTCGAATAAATCTGATTGGGCCACGTGGCCCGTTCTGGGTGCGCCACGTGGCCCTGGCGTCTTTGTCTTTTCCGCCTCTCCAACTGGCCGTTGGATCGGCCTTTTGATCCAACGGCCAGCTCCTCTCCACGCCTTCCATTCGTTTCATCCGTCTGATCATCCTCATCTCAGATCCTCACCATCCCTTAGCGCCGCGCCCACAGCTTGCCACGTGGCGTGCTGCAAGTCGTCCGATAGCGCCCCACCCTTTCCATCTCCACCGTTATCTCCTGGGCCATTTTCAGCCGTCCGATCTACCCGAACCTCTGATCTGCACCGCACGTTCGTGCTTTAACCTCATGACGCCACGTGGCACCTTGGGCGCCCTTCGATCACGCCCGTGATGTTTCGATCTCAACCATCCACTGGTGCTATAATGTCGACCACCCGATCAGAGTCCTAAGCTAATCACGACCGTTCACCTGCACTTTGATTTCAAAGCGCCACGTGGCAGCTCCACCGCCATCAGATCGCTCCGCCCCCTGACTTAATCACGACCGCTCTTTCGCGCTTAGATCTCCACCGTTGGATCTCCAGGTCCAACGGTCGGAGGTCATCGTCAACCTCCGAGACCCTCTCTCTCTCCCACGATCCAGTGCACGCACTACTCTCCCCCTTCCTATTATTCCACCCACTCCGACCATCATCTCAACTCCCCAACCGTCCCACGGTTTTCGCCACTCAACCATCTCCCTCGCGCACTCCTCCAAGAACCACGACTCCCTTCCAGTCGTCCCATGATCGCCTCGAAACCCACGACTTCCATCACCACTTCCGCCGAGCTTCCCCTTCAAAAACACCGCCTCCCTCACCATTCGCCTTCGTCCGCCTTTATGTGGGAGGTCGCCCAGCCCTCCTCCGTCTCTCTGTGACAGGGGGAGGCGGAGGATAGAGCGATGACGACGAATCCTCCCCGGTGAGACCCTCCGCCTTGAACGGCGGAGCTGCGGCGCATCGCGTCCGCTCGAGCTGCATGGACCGGCTGGCCATGTCCAGCGAAGACCCGGGGCTCGATTCGAAGCCCCATCCCAAGCCCTCCGACCGCCTCCGACCAGGTAAGTGCTCCCTCTTCCCTCCTTTGATTTTTCATTTAATTTAGTTGAGTTAATCAGGCCTCTCCGGCCGTTCTCACCCTCCATGGTCCATCCTGTTAGCTTCGCCTGAACTCCCCCTTACACGCGCTACCCTCGACCATCTTCTATATCCTTCGCAACCTCAGGCCGCCGTCACCCACCTCCTCCGCCATCCACGGCGGAGGAGCTCCGAGCTCCTCCACATTCTTCACCCCGACAAGCTCCCATTTCGTTCACTCACGCAACCACCTCCCGTGCTTCGGCTATAGGACTAACTTTGCAGGTCACCCTCTCAATGATCGGAGCGTCGCCGGAGGCCATTTCTTCTCAGCCGTCCTCGACTCCAACGATCTGGTGGTCTTCGCCAGAGGTACCATCGCCTCGCCCGAGCTCTAAGCTTCATCGACGATCCTTCAGTAGCATCGGGCAAGCTCCACCGGGCCCAGGAAGGAGCGGCGGAGCTGGAGCTCCCTCGCCGGAGCTCGGCTCCCACCGCCAGCAACAGAAGAGGGAGGAGAAGCAGCTGCCGTTGGATGGTCCTCTCCCAGCGACCATCCAACGGCCTAGATGAGGCCACGTCGCCGTCTTCCGTCGCCATTGGATCTTTGCTATCCAATGGAGCCACATCCAGCCACGTGGAGATGTCAGAGCTTCCCCGAGCCTAGCGTCCGAGCCCCAGGCTCGGACGCTTCCGAGTCTCCATCGAACCTCCTGGAGCTTCGACCAGTACCGAGCCTGCAGCGAGCCAAGCCTAAGTCCGAACCAAGCCGAAGCAGCCTAGCCTCTGCCGAGCCTCCTTCCGAGCCTAGATAGCACGTGCATCGCACGTGCTACTCTAGGTTAATTGCAGAGCAGCCCACGAACTTCTCCAAATTTGTAAAAAGGTCCCCGCGCATTTGGTAAATTTACAGGGAAGGACCCGCGTCTTATTTTTATTACATTTTAGTCCCTCCCAGGGACCTTTTTGTAGTTATCTTTTCATGTTTTTCTTTCATTTATGCCCTTAGCTTTGAACTTGCATATCTTGAGCTACGTACATCCGATTGAGATGATTTCAGTTTCGTTTTAAAGCTGATTTGATGATCTTTCAAATGGCATGCTTAGTTGTTGTCTTGGACACAATGAGTCTTATGAATTATTTTATAGCAATGTGTCTATTTGAGCTAGAAATTATGCCTTGCTTAACATTGTTCGTCATATCTGCCTTTTTAATCGAACTCGAAATTAACTCTTATTTATTTTTGCTCATTATTTCCACCTAGGGCATATTTTAATTGCATTACATAGCATTTATTTGCATGATAAAAATTAATAAAAAAAATGCATGTTTATTTTAATGCATTGTCATTGTTGAGTATCTGCATGCTTTGACCTATATGCCTTTAACTGAACATTTAATTAAATAAACTTAAATCCGATTAATACGAGAGAGGCTCGTGTCCCTGAGTTCGACCTTGGTTTCTTGCCAAGTAAAAAAATAATTAACGACCATCGCATTCTTACTTGACATGTATCAATGAGGTGGTCTCTTTGATGACCAAAATCGGCCCGACTGCTACGACATGTTGAAGTGCTAAAAATGCACTCTTAAAGGGCCGACTTTTGCGGTTCGTCAAATGACACACTTGCATATCCCCAGTAAAAGTGCTCGCATCTAATGCGAATGTTGCATTTCATGCAACCAATACTCAATCTTATTAAAGCTATTATAGTGTCCTTGACACTATAGCTTAATAATTGTTATAGCCAGTATTTCCATAATCCTTATCATAATACCCTTATTCCTGGAGATATCTATCTCCAAAGGTATCCAAAGTTAAGACCTTTTAGATCATTGTTTATATGGTCTTAATTTATTGAAGATAAGACTTTGAGATCACTATCTCAAAAATTTTGTCATCTTTGAAGATAATGTTATTTCTGCAATCAAGTGTTTTATCTCTATAGTAGAATTAGTAACACTTTACTACTCCCACAGTATGGCAGATATCTAGCTTCTGTACACATCTAGCATACACTCTGCTTCTCGCAACTAATGCACAAGTGCAAGTAGTTCCTGCATTCACTTCCTCAACTCTTTCAGGTGCTATCCCTTTAGACGGGTCAGAACCATATCTTTTCAGGGATGAAACCTTTCTTGAAATTTTCCAAAAAATGGAATATGTCCAAGGTGTACTACTAATGTGACAGTCCCAATACCCTCTTCACTTTACTACTGAACACCTTCAGAACTAAGATCCAAGAGGTATCCTTGAGATCGTATCTCAAGTTATGGAACAATCAGATAATAAAACACTTATTATTATCCTTATATCATTTTAAATGATTAGGATATCATATACATTAAGCACAATGAACACAAAGGCACTCCCACTAAGCTTCACATGGCTCATTAAGATTCCATCTGAAATCATAACACTTATAATGTCATCAAATCTTATGGTCCAACTTCAAGAATCTTATTTGAGTCCATAGATGGAGCTCTCTAGCTTGCACACCTTGCTTTCCTTAACCATGAAGCCCTGGGGCTACTTCATGTGAATATCCTCATAGAGGTATTCATAGAGGAATGCAATATTGACTTACATCTTGAAGATGCAATAGTCAAGTTGTGTAGCTAAGGTTAGCAATATTCTGATGGTTTTAAGCATGGTCACTGAAGAGCAAGTCTCATCGCAAGCAATGTCTTCTCTTCCGGTGTGTAGCTTATGGCTACGAAACGTGCTCTGAAGGTCTCTACCTTCACATCAGGTTCCCTTTCTCTTGAAGATCCATTTACACCTTTACATGTCTTACCCATATAGGTGGATCCTCGAGGGTCCATATACAACACTTGTATATGAAGTCTACATTAGACTTTTATTGGTAACATCCATCTATTCATGCTATGATCTTCAGAAGCTTCATCACATGAAGTTCGATCATTATCAGATTTCTCTGACTCATGGAATCCATCCTCAAATTTATTTGAAGAGGTATTAGTGTTTCATCTTTGATTGTCCTTTTAGTTTCCAATTTCAGGAGCCTCATTATCTTTTCAAGATTAAATGAGTTCCTACACTTCATTTTCATCTTGATTCTCAAAAGTCTCAACCTCTAAGAATCACATTCTCAGAGATGAGATATTTTAAGAATCTCAAGGACATAAAGTAGGTATCCAATACCATCTTTTATTTTCCTAATGAAGTAGCACTCTCAAGTGCTAGATTCCATCATGCATGGAACCTTTTTAAGAATATACATTGTAGTGTCTACTACACATATATACCTGAAAACTAAGGGATAATTATGCTAAAAATCATCATTAATAAGATCATGTCACACATGATCCAATTGCATCTCCCTATAACTCTATCGAGTTAAGGTGTGTTAGGAGGATTGAGATAGAAATGATATTCATATCTTCATAAGGCATCCTTTGAATTCATCTAACAGGTACATGCTACCTTGATTAGATCAAATTCATTTTATCTTCCTTCAAACTTTTGTTGTGGACCAAAATTATGTGAAATCTTTGAACATTTCAAAGGTTTCTAAGTGAAGAGAAGAAATCTCATGTCATACATAATCATCAATAGATATCACATATCCATAATGTTTACTATGATATAGATGATCTGCAAGCATCAATATGTATGAGATCCTGAATACTTTGACATCTTACACCATTCCAAAGAAGGGTGTATTGGACATTTTTCTTTGAATACAATATTCATAAGTATGTAAGTTTTGAAATTTTAGATATTCTAAAGTTTCATCTCTTACTAGTCTATTGATCAAATCAATAGACAAATGTCCAAGGTTTGATGCTAGATCATTGTCGAATAATTTTCATCCTCCTATTGATCTTAAGGATTAATTTCAGTATTTAGAAATGTCAATGAACCATTCATTAATTTTCTAATTTAGTGAGTCCACTAGATTTTAGATTACTATCTGAAATATCTCCATCATAGCTCTTTATGATAGGTCCATTCCAGAATTCATGTTTATTTCCAACATTTAGAAACAAACAATGAGTGTATTCTAATGTCTAGGTCATAGAGACATTCTCTAAGACTAAGGGTCTCCCACTGAGATTATGAAGTCTAGTGATCCAATAGAGATTGTTGCAACAATTGCATCAATATCCATGTGGATGACTATAAGTCTTAAGATCAAATCTTCCAAAATATATGCAACCCATTGCAAGTGTTGTAGAAGATTGAGATACAATTACAAGACTTTAAGCAAGTCAATTTCAATGATTTACATGTAGATTATTC
This sequence comes from Ottelia alismoides, assembly GCA_037367405.1. Classification (NCBI taxonomy): domain Eukaryota; kingdom Viridiplantae; phylum Streptophyta; class Magnoliopsida; order Alismatales; family Hydrocharitaceae; genus Ottelia; species Ottelia alismoides. The sequence continues at coordinate 62,526 of JAZKJV010008863.1, read as the reverse complement.
TGATGCTCTATCCGAGTCCTTCTCTAAGGATTATAGAGAGACTTGATTGTCATACTATCAACACATCAACTTATTGCAGTATTGGCATTCATCCAACTCTTTGGATGTCATATGGAAGTCACAGAAGTAGGTCAACTCTTTGACTTTTCTTCTTACTTAGGTTCGACCCATGCTTCCACTGCGCTCCCTTTATCTATAAGCAACCATTGTTTAAGACTAAGGATCTCTAATGTTGAACTCATCAGAATTCAATATAAGAGTATTTCAACATTTATACATGCTTCATTAAATTCATACAATATGAATATTATGAAGCTTCATGAATGACTAGAGTATAGATAGTAGAATGATGAAGCTCATCATGTCTACATCCATCTAGACTCATAAAACATTGGTTCAGGTAGGTATTCAAACAATTTGAATACATCATCTCTTATAGAGCTACCATTCTACGCGATGCAGAGAACCACGTCATTCATGATTAAATGTCAAGAGCACATATGTATGCCAGAACATCTTCTTAGATTTTATAAGGATTAATTGACAATTGTGATCACCATCGACATGTCACTTCCATAGTACATCCGATGAGATCAAGACTATAGAGACATACAAACCCCAGGGTTGTAGTCCTATTATCTATTTAATTGTCATTCCTCAATATTACGAGGAAACTTGCACATTGCAACCACATACATTATGTGTCCAACTGCAAGTACAATATCTGGATCATGAGTCCAATCCATGATATTTTACTGGTTATTATTGAGTATAACATTGAGCGGGTTTAATGAAGGATTATCTGAAATAATAAATTTGCATAATTTATATATATATACACACATTTTACTTTGATTTAGGAATTTTTATATCAAAGTTGTCTTACCTTGTCAACACTGAAAGTTCATTCCCTTAATCACTTTCAATGTAAGAGATATACTTACCATTATATCTCAGCAAGATCTGGGATCTCCTTCCTTATCTTTGTTACATCCCAATAATATGAGAATATGCAACTCCGATAAAAAGAAGCGGGAACACATTCCGCCTTGCAAGTCCAACTTGCATTTCCCAATTCGATCCTTAACACCCGGACCCACCACCCCTAAGGTGATGTTGACCCGTCATTAATTGAACCAACCGTCATCAAGAATAGTACTCGCTATGCGCAATCCAAAATCGCCCCAATAATATGAGGATCCGATATTGGGGTCACTACACATACGACCTTACTCTTTCGAGAAGCAAGAGCCCGATCCAGATGCGCTTGCATACAGGAGCTGTCACTTCGGACATGCGTCTCCCACATGCAATCCCTGGCGACGAAACTCTTCGCCTTGACGGGAGACCATGGATGTCACTTATGTGATCCTCCATCTCATATTCAAATTTTAATTAATTATCATGAATCACATTCATATCATTAATTCTTCCAAGGGAAATAATAACTCTATTCATAATAGAGTATCTCAATTGGACATAATCATTTTAATCATATTAAATTAATTATCAATCCAATTCAATCAACAAATTTGATCATTTTTACTTGAATATATATGGTAATATCTCAAAATACGTATTAATTCGAATTTTAATAATTAGAAAATACACCTTGATTTTCTCCAGTATTATACAATCCCTACCCGCTGTCATGGCCAGTACCGACGAGAGTGGGAAAGACCACATACGTTGCAACCCGCAACCCCAATGCTCTCCGACTAGACACCGTATCCACCTCGGGAAAGCATAATACCAGATATATTAATTTGTACTTGAGATGATCATCGGTTTTCAACCGAAATTATACCATATAGTAATAATCAAAATATTTTTGATTATAAGGAAGTTTGCCATACAAATTCCTAATTTTATTCAAGCATCAATTTTGATGATTGTGTTTCCAATTAAGATTTAGATCAAATCTAATCAACTAATTGATTGAGGCCAAGTCAATTAGGTAAATAATCATCTTCCAATACTTCACAAATATTTTTCATGATTATTCCACGAAATTAACAATTAATTTCACTATTGACAATCACTTGATTCTAGATTAGGACTGCAATTTTAGTAGTGACCCCTACTCACTAAAATTATCATATCTCAATAAATTTAAATCCAAATTAGACAAACTCAATTTTCAAAGATTGCTAACTTGATTTATGACAGAACCCAATGATGTTTCACACATTTCAAGGCAGATCAAAACAGTAATTAACTCTTTAATCATGTTAAGATCTACAGTTCCCGCAACAGTGCATACATGTTCATTAAAACAACCATATCTCGAGCATACGAAATCCGATTTACGCAAACTCAGATCCTATGGTTACTCTATTTAATGGGGAACAAAATTCAAGTAATTAATTCGTGCTTAAACTTTTTAAACATGGCCGAAATTATTTACTAAACAGATTTGTGAAATCAAATGCGATAAAAACTTTCGCGATCTTAACGAACCCAAGTCGTCCTCGGCTTGCGAATCATATTCGAAACCATCGACCTAAGGCTCTGATACCACTTGAAGGATATGGTTAGATCCTCAAGCGCATCACGGAAGCGTGATCGTCGTATCAGATACGACGAAGAACGACTAGTCGCACTAGTTGTTCCATGCTGCGGAAATTAAAATTTTTTCATGCGATGAAACCACATGATCCAAGAACACTTCTCGGATCGTTTCGTCTAAACCACAAACAAGTATTAGGGTTACCTCTTCAAGCGTGGTTGCGATCAAGTCTCTAAACGAAGAGACCTCCTGTCTCAAGTCCGATCCGACGGAGGAGACGCCTGCGGGCGTGGGGATGAACTGCGTGTTTCTCGCAATCCACGTTGATGATCCAAGCGGTAGGATCTCCTGATCTCGACACACGAGATCCGACGTCTTCTTCACGAGCGAGGCGCACCGAAGGAGATGGAGATCCACGAGCAAACAATCGGGCAGCATAACGACGATGCTGCGACGATGGAGAGCCTCTCTAGGGCATCCATAGTGGACGGTCATGAGAGGGAGAGGGAGAGAGAGAGAGAGAGACTTGTTGTCTCACTTATGTGTAAAGAAGAGCAATGGGGTACATCTCCTTTTATAGGGTTTTGAGATCCATGGATCTCAATCCATGGGACAACACAAATCCAATGGTCCTCATTGATTGTGTTTCTTTCAATGGCTTAGATTTTGTTGGAAAAAATCCAACAACAATAATTTAATAAAAAACAAATATATAAAAATATAATTTGATTTATATCAAATCAATCTCCATTGGAGAATTAGGAAAGGAGGCAAGCCTCCTTCCATAAGGAGGGTGGACGGCCACCAATTCCTCATGGGAATTGTGGCCGTCCACTCTTCCTATATGGAAGGTGGAGGCCCTTTTCCTATTACATGAGATTACATTATCTCATGATTCTCTCCAAAATTTGCAACAACTTTTATTGCAAATTATTTCACAAAAATAAATCCAATTTATTTTGTGAACATTGCAATCATGCCATTGGAAATTTGTGGATCACATTCACAACCCAAAATAAAATGTAAATTACATTTTCAATTTAATGTCCAATGTGAATCCAATTCACATTAACATTTAATTAACAAATGTAAATTACAAACATCTCTCTCTTATATATTATAAATCACATTTATAATATATTTGATTAATATGGATTTTTCTATCCACGTTATTCATATCCATGATAATTAAATCATATTTAATCACCTTAGATCTCCTTTCTCTTGTTCTCAAATAATATGAATAATATTCATATTACTTACGTCTTTAATAATTAAATCATATTTAATTATCTCAGATAACTCTCTTTATAATATGAATCAAATTCATATTACTCGTGATAATTAAATCACAATTAATTATCCATTTTCTCAATGCTCGGATACATATTATCAGCAATGAAATTATCCTGAACCCATTCAAGGATAATGCGCTTTCTCCGCGAATACTTGGAGATAAGGACATGTCGATTGTATTGTTCCACGTATAGTGACTTGGATATTGAGATCATATCTCAAATCCAGATCGCGGGCCTCCCGTAGATGCTTGATTAAATCAAGACCACAAATCTAATCTTCTTATTGCATCTGAATCAAATTCAGATCAATGTCTAACATTTGGACTAAGATTAGATCACTTCTGTACTGAGAGGAGTCAATAAAATCCAGACTCGTTTCATCACTCCCTAGGAATGGAAGCGTCATGGTTATACAATCATTTATGATCACACCACCCTCAGGTATTCTCAATACCTGTACATCCTGCATACTAGAAGACTCAGATTAAACCTGAAGTATTTGATCAACTTTATACTGTCTACTTCATGGTTTTATCAGTAAGTTTCTCATTCGATCATTGGGAGTTGGTATTGATCACATACTTTCCAAAAGCATATATCATGCCTAGGTCTTGATCATATACTTTCCAAAAGTATATATCAAACCTACAAATTCAGTCAAGCTTTCAAAGCGAGACGACCGTGCACGGAATTTGATTCTTCCCAATATCTCATGAGTGAACTCATGTCTTCCGGTTCAGTATATGAACCTGTATGATCCCTTTGAGAGATCGTATTGCTCATATGCCCTTATATGCACACTAGCGCGCCGATGTATAAACATTGGTTAGGTCATCAACCTATTGGTTTGCCAAATGTACATACTCAGACATATAGCAACACGTCTGTCTCCAGTCAGAGGATGCGTGGATGTATCGTGACAACATACGATATAGGACTTTGGTTATCTCGATCTCGTTAAGTCAACTCTTTGACCTAACTAATCTGACACATCCGAACCTCTATTCCTATGCAGAGGACTTCCATCAAGAGGTCGGTCAGATATCAGCCTTTAGAGACAAGGTTTGCCATCTCCTACTCATGCTGGAGATCATCTCTTAACAATCATTTGACGGTGCTTGATGAGTCCTCAATCTAACTCTTTAGATATTCATCCAAGCACCAGCCTCTATGATTCAACAGTTGAATCAACAGCTGTATGATCATCAAGATGGCCATGGTACATAACCTTAATTGTACTAAGAGACCTATTATGCAAATTATTTATTCTTCATTTTAGATCAGGGAATGATATTAGCAATAACATTTATTGCATAATGGCTCGCCATGGGCTCGCATGTCCAACAAGGTGTTCACACACACTCAAGTACCCTCACTCAGCCTGAATACAAGGTCAGGGATTAGTCTCCCGCAAATAGTTTTTCCAATTTTATTGAATTTTTTGGTCAATAATGTTAGCAGTCTCGGTTTTAATTAAGTTCTCACTTGTTAGTCCAACCACACAGCACGCCTATCGTTCACTCCCAATTTCCGTTTAATTTAAGTTTGAAAAACAGAGGGGGAAATTGAGAAAAGCCGATGCACGAAAAATGATGATGCGTATGCTGAGTTAAGAAGACTTACAGTGATCCCTTCGCTTTTATGCAGGATGCAAAACAGAATTGAAATCTTTACACTACATGCAGATGCAAGCGACAAAATTCGCTCCTAGACAAGAAGTTCTATTAGCGAGTGAAGCACAGGTTGATTTGACTAGATCTGCGGTGTAAGTGTGTCTTTTACGTGTATTGTGTGGTCCTAAAAATTACGAGTACAAGCAAACCCTAGAGTGGCTCGAGGAGCTGCCAGTGCAAGCCTAATTTACAATTCAAACTACACAGCACACGGGGACACAGTTCCGCTATCTTTACACACGCGAGAACCCAAACGGGAACCGCTGGAAATGATGCGAAAAAATAAAGAAAAATAAAGGTACAAATTCTCTCAAATCACTAAAGAAATTAAGATGTCCATTCCTCAAAGCGTCTTCGAGTTCTCGCATTCCTCGCACAGAAATAACTTGAGGTCAGAGAATGACACAAAAAATGCAAACATTAAAAGACAGAAAATATTCACAAGAAAACCGGGGTCAGACTACCTGGGGATAGAAAATCAAACACTCAGAAATAACTACAAATTAACCTAAGTCGTGCCTCCCCGGTAACGACGCCATTTTGATAATGCGTCCCACTACCCTTGTTAATTCGAGCAAATTAATGTTCAAATTGATTAAGAATATTTGTTGCAGTCGGATAATAGGGCAGATCAAAAACCACTTTCAATTATAGTCAAATTAATTTCGAGCAGTAATTTTTTTTACTTGGTTGGAAGTCCAAGGTCGAACTCAGGGGAGGCAGCTGTCTCCTTAGGTAGATTCGAAGCAAAATTCCAAGGTATGATTTTCAGAGGGGATATTTTTTATCTTTTTCGTATATTTTATGCAAGACATATGCAAAATCAGGCCAAATTACAAGTTAAATCAGAAAGATAGTCAAATTAATTCCAAAAATTATGAAACTTGGCCAAATAATTAAATATGATTAAATTAAGCTACAATAATTTTTTTTGCAATTTTTAGATGCACCAATAATGAAAAATATGGATCTTAGTAAAAATGACTAAACCAATTTTAATAATTAACAAACGATAATATTTCTCAGAAACAAAATTAATCCAGGTAGATCTAATTAAGAGCTATCGAAATCAACTTGAATTTTGTTAAAAGACTTCACGATTTATTAATTAAAAATCGATTAATGTTTTCACTAAATGATTTTTCTAAGACAAACTATATGTGCAAATGATGTGATTTTCTGATATGTTGCAGCATAGACTTATATCTACCAATGATGATTTTTCAGAGATTTTTCGATAAGAAGACAATGCGCAATCAATTATTCAATCAAAATGGGCAAAATATTGCAATTTCTTCCAAATTAAATTCCATAAATATTCTGCAAGTCAGAAAAATACAAATAAATGCTAAAATGGTAGAACAAGAGTTATGCTACAGAATGCAACATTCGAAATTAAAATTGAATGACAAAATGATTGTTAAATCAACATGCAAATGCAGGGGTATGAGTGCAATACAAAAAAAGAAATATGAGCTCAAATGAAGAACGGGGACTTACATGCCATTACCAAAAACTTGAACTTTCTTTGATAACTTGCAAGGGGTGCTAAGTGTCCCTTTTGCAAATACCCTTTTGTCTTATTATCCGCTAGAGATTGCTCTGTTTTCTTTGCTTGAACAAGGGAGGTTGAGTTGATCGGGCAGTGGATGGAGGCGGCTCCTCGGAGGCGGCGTCGCATGGACGGCAGTGGGGGAGTGGACGCAAGGGCGGCGCGCGCGTCTGGGGACACGCGGAGGATGGCCGACGCTACTGGGCCGGTGGCGAGTGCGTGGCAAGGGGTTGGAGGAGGCGGAGGAAGAAGAGAAGGAGAGAGAGAATGTGGGGGGATTTCACTATCTCCCATGTTTCTCATGCATTTGTTTAAGTGGCATAAATAGGTGATTAATCGGTTGATGAACATTTCTCAAAAAATTAAATAAAAATCACGGTTGCGTTCACAACGTATGATTTATCCGTTAAAGTGTGATTTTTTGGTTATTTGTATGATGGAAGATGGAGAAATGATGAGAGAGAAAGGTACGAGGAAGAAGAAGAGAGGAAGAAAAAGATTATCTGTAGGTGGAATGCGTGGGTGCTTGGGAAGATGGCTGGAGCTTTAAGCTCGGGCTGGTTGTTCTCAAGGTCGTGGCAGAAGGCCGAGCTCAGCAACTGCTAGGATAGCGGCTGCGACAGGAGATGAGGAACCTCCTGGATCTCGTCGTGAGAAAAATTGGTCGTCGCTCAACCTTAATTGGGTCTCTGCTGTCACCAGAGATATTCTAGGGAACTCTCAAATTCTCGCAAGATTTGGCGGATGAGGATGAATGTGGGAGATGGAGAGGATATAAAGAGGAGGAGGAGGCGGTTGGAGAAGAGATGGAGAAGGTGGAGGAGATGGGGTATGGATTGGAGGTGTCGATGGCTTATCCCTTAAGTTAAGGGAGAGTGGGGGAGAATGGGTAGATGGAGGATGACATGGCCCCAGTTGGCGCGCTTGGATGCGGCCATGTGGCATTTATTTAATTAGTAGCAAAAACCGTGGGGTTGACACGTGGCGGCTTCCGGAGGTGCCACGTGTCGCTCCGAGAAAAATCCACAACTAAATGTAAAGAAAAATCAAAAAGAAATAATAAAAGAGCTCGGATCAAAAAGTGATCAACACAAATGTTGCTCGTCTCGACAAGATCTACGACTTTTGTGAAGGGTCGAAAATCAAAAGAAATCATTTGTACAAAATGTATTTTTGGGTGGTACTTTGTAGATATAAAATACCGCATTTTATCTTTTGTATTTTTTTGTCATTTTTCAATAAGAGAAAAATCAAAATAAAAATAGAGAAAATATGAGAAGAATATTTACAATTTACTCTATTTTTTTGGATTTTTAATAATGAAGAAAATAACAGGATAAAATACAAGGGTAAAATGGTCAATATGTGCAATATACAAAAGGGGCCCAAAATCCAAGTTTTGCAAACGAGCTTCGATTTTAATGAAATTGGTCTTGTTTCGAAGGTGTTTGAATGTATATTACTTTAAAAGTGAGTAGACCTAAATCAAATTTGTATGAGAGAGATATGTGCATTTTAAGACTCCTAATTTCAAACTTGGATTGAGGGTTTATTGGTCAATTTTGCAAGTTAATATTTTTTTGATATTTTTTTAATTAGTGTTAGTAATATGTACAATATGATGTTGGTTTTATTGGTTTTGGAGTCAGTATAAAATATATACAAATAGGTGAAATATGGTGAATATACAGGTGAATATCTATAAGTGAATAGGGCTTCTTATTTATGCAATATGAATACTAAAATGCAGATGTTATCAATGCATGCATAAATGCTAATTAGACAATATAAGTGGAAATATGCAGCTAATTACTCGGGAACAGAGCTCTATTTTCAACTTTTAGAGTGATGAATAACAGATTCATCACTCACCAAGGGTGAAGACCCTCATCCTAATGTTATCAATGTGACATCACATCGCTTACCTTATTCCAACCATCAACCAACCTCTGTAACCATCCAAACATCTACTATTCACAGGAGGTTACTGCAATCCAACCCAGTAAGCAAACTAGCCCTAAAAGTTGAAGCATAACAATAAAGAATCAAGTCTACCACTTAACTGGTCGGCCATTGTTAAGTGGTTATCACGTAGCTTTTGAGTAAGGTAATTAAAACATAAGTAGGCAATAAACTTGGGATAAGCTTGCACCAACAACAAGTTGATCAACCACAGAAAGCTTGAAAGCACAATCTAGAAGGCAGACTAATAAAGATTGGCACTAAACATTGGTCTCTACAACGTAATAATTATAGATAAATATACAGAGTTTCGAATGGTAGGTGTTAAACAACTAGATATCTTGTCGCCCCATGCAAGAGCTTCTATCACCTTAGAATATAGGCCTTCAATGTTCAAAATGGGAACTACAAGGAGCAAGCCAATAGAATGTGGCCATATACTGTGACATTTTTTAAGTTCCATCAATTTATTGAAGATGTTTGTCATATTTGTTGCTACGTCAGTAGCGATAGTCAATATAATAATATTTATCTATTGCTATTTTTCAAAAGTTAACTAATTTACACCGAATTTTGAATTAAAAATTAGCAACATTTAGCTAAAATTTATAAAATAGAAATGGAAAAGTGGTGAAATATTGCATTGTCGATAATGATATAACACTGGATATGACACGTGTTGTTAATTTCGATTATAAAAAAATAATTTCATAACAAATAATATTGTCGTTGTATAATAACAACAAATTATATAGTTATGGATTTAAAAAGAAAGACCCATTTTATTGTAGAGCAAAGAAACGTCAAGATTTTATTTTACTGCTCTTGTGTGCATGCTTTCTGTGCTTGTGCATCAAAGGTTCACGGCAAGGTGGTGGTTGGATCTTTGTTGCCTACCTTGCATGATCTATAGACCCTCGCTAGGTGCTTGCAACAAGCACACATAAACAAAACTCTTCACAGATCCGTAAATCGAGTTACACAGATCCCGACAAATGGGGATTGGGAAGAGAGAGACCTAGGGCTTATTTGGTAACCTGGATGGGTTGGGTTGGAGTAAACTCTCATGAATGGTGGTTGTTTGGGTGGTTAATATGATTGGACAGTTGTGGCTTCTCCCTTCATCACGGAGTCATGCAATGAATATTGAAGCACTAACCTTTCCTTGACCAACATCTTATCAGAGAAACCTTATAAGTAGAAGATATAATATTGCACTCATAAATGTAAATGTTTCTCCAGACGGTGAGGAATTAAGTTTATTTTAGTGTTTCCTATGATTTAAATATTCTTATGTATAAGGAGGTACATCGAAATCACCCCTAATAATCAAGGGGGAGTCCAAGAAGTTCATTTCTAAAATGTCGAATTTCCTGCCATAAGTTGGTTTTAAGAGCATTATACACTAGACCATAAATATTGGATACTAATATATCATTGTGATCAAGTGGAATTTTAAAAAGCGGGTCAAGAGAATATGATGCCCTTCCAATACTTGCTGCAAGGTCCATTTATCACCAGCCGATCCAATGAGCGACCCTCCCTGAGCTACCAACCAATCCAATGGCCCAAAAAACATGTGAGAATCGATCCTTTTATGGAGTTTCGAGAGTTGCCCAATCCACATCTATATTTTAATTTCTTGTGTCATCAATATTTCTGATCCACTATCTGTAAAAAAAATTCGCAGTAGCCCTCCATTTGTCTGGCAAGATGAGATCATTTGGGTATTTTTCATACTTATAAAATGTAGATCAATAAGTGGGCCGTCAAAATTTGAGAAAATCTATAATCAATGACAAAAATCTTCGTAATCAATCATTTAGACATGAATCACTAGTTACGACATTATTCAATAAGATTGTCGACGAGATGTCTAGATCTGTAAAGTCGATCACAACAGAGATTGAGAAAGGATGAGAAATCAAGTCAATAATGATGATTCAGTGATGAATAATAATTAAAAGTGTCAGCCATGGTGACCTTTACACCTGATTGTGCGAGGGTGCGGTGACCCTCAGCTGGGCGAGAGATAGGAGGCCTAATTAGGATAGTGGCAGCTTAGTGCGCGGGTCTAGGATCCTAGTCTTTTTCTCGGTTTTTCACGAGCGCTCGTAGTTTTTTACGCCTCTCTGTGATCCACATGTTTTATTTTAAAGACCAGTTCCACTTACCCTTGTTCTTTAGGGTACTTAGGCTGGAGGACCCTCGTTTTATTTCTTTCGAGCTCGTTCGTCCGTATTGGTTGGGCCACTTTTTTTGGATGACTCTTCCGGGGAGTCTCTCCCACCCATCTTAGTGACGTATTTTGGAGTAGACATATCCCTCTATTGGATCACACTTCCACTTAGAGGGCGAGACGGAAGAGTTTCTTAGGAGATTACCTCACCACTTGAGTTTTGATTACCATTTCACCAATAGGTTGGCGATGGTTACATATTTATCCTCTATGGCTATATCTAAATCAATTACATTTGAATTTGGAGAAGTTGCAATTGAGTTTGGAAAGAGTCGTAATTAAGTTGGTATAGAGTTGAGGTTTAGATCGGCTACAATTGAGTTGGTTATAGTGAAGCTTGATTTCAGTCGAGTTAAGTACAGTTGAGCTCGATTTCAAATGAGCTAGTTACTGTTCTACCAATAATTCCTGGCAAAGAGAAAAGATCATATTATGAAAATCATCCTTACCAGACTACGAGCTACTACCACAATTGTTATATATAGCCAGTGGGCGTGTGGGGAACTTAGTTAGAATGTATTTTACTCCACCGCATGCCTACGAAGGCACCCCAACCCTAAAACTTACTTACTGCCTTAGAGTCATAGTGCGAGGTCTTGCACATTCCAAGACAGCAAACTATCTACTATGCTTGAGAAATTCAACAAGAAAAGAATCAAAACACCGCCCCATCATATACACTTAATATGATCAATCTACATGATTCATAAAACATCATTATAATCAATTAATAAAGACAATGACTAGATAAGAGACACATCATCCATATTATTAAGATCCATCAAATATGAATTATAGATCTAAATTTTAATTGCCGAAACCTATTTACTTGCTTTCTTTTGGAGCCACTAAATTCTAGTTATTGCTAATTAATTATATTTACTCAACATTTGTTGATGTCATGTTCTTCCTAATGCACGGATTGCAGGAAAAACACCTGCATTGTGGTATTAGGAGAGCTGAACGTAGGTTTCCACAGTAAAACATATCAGGTATACTTGTTATAATTTTTGTTCAAGACATTATAAATGCTTTTTTTCTCTTATGCTACAATTTGAGACTCATGTGTATAATGCAGTTTCTGTTTATTTCATGATAAATTATATAGAAATTTATGAAATATACTTTGGTGAAAAATTTATTAGTTCTTTAGCTTGTTAGTTAAATGTGAATGTCATTCGTAAATGCGCTTTTTTCCCGTAATTTTCAGTACTCTAATGCGATCTTTAGCGAACACGATGCTATAAATGATGTGTAAAAGTGTATCTCGGATCCGCGGGAACGGATTCCACATCAGGTATCTTTTGATTATTATTAATAATTCATTTGATAAAAGCTATCAAAATTTGACAAAAAAACATACATATAAGCATCACACAACTCCAAAAACTCACTCATGCCGACATACATTATGTATATCCACTATAAAACTAGAATTATATTAAAAAACTAACAAACCAAATTTGGTTTAAGGAGTTGATAACTTGAACTTAACATAATATCCTTAACAAGTCGAGCTCATACTTAATAAGTTCTGGAGCATGTTTCGAAAGCTATAATCGAGTTGCAAGAGGTTCCTAACCTCCTTATCAATGGTTCATAGAAAATGAATATCAATCAACTAAGGGATAATTACACCCATAACGCTGAGTAATTCCTCAATCTCAATCATAACCCTGTATAATCGTGAATTACGCTCAGGACCCTGAATAAGTGCGCCGTCTTACGTTTATAACCTTCCGTTACTTTACCACGTTAACTCAACCACATGATTGAGTTAATCTAACCGATCAACGATCTAACGGTTGAGATTAACGCAAATAAAAAAATATCCCACTGCACAACGTGCTTTGTTGAGGCTCGGTGAAGGTGTCCTCCTTTGCTCCCTCCTCCTCGCGCCCGCCTTCCCTTCAGATGCGGCGGCATAGGGGCTCAGTGGCATAGGGTCATCGCGCGGGGGCGGGGGGTTGCTGGTGTTGTCTCTTGCTAGGGCGGCGCACAACAACGGTTGGAGGACGGTTCTGCAGGTGGCATGCGGCTAATGCATTGGCTGCAGGGGAAGGTCACTGGTTGCTGGCATCGGTGAAGGTAATGGCGTCGGCTGCTCGGAGGGGTGGCGCTTGGAGCAAGGTGAACTAGTGCCTGCGCACGGGCTCGCGCGTGGTCGAGTAGGATGTCCATGTTGGAGCTTCCTCTCATGCGACCGAAACCGGAGTCGCTGCCAACAGATATGGCTAGATTCAGTTGACATATAGGTACCTTTGATTTGATGGCTATTTTTTTTCCAACATTGGAAACTTCAAGGAAGGAGGAGGAGGTTGTCGGATGTTGCCATTTTTCTCCACGAAAGAATCACAACACCTATAACCATCACCTGCAACTTCTACCGCTCCCTCCAACTATGGAGTGCCCTAATTTAGCTGGTCTTCAGAAAACCAAACCAAGCAGCCGACCCGCATGACTGCACGCCAGTCGTAAATTTTGACCATTATTTGCCTTGTCCAACACGAAGGAAGGAATCACAGTTCTTAGAAGGCACGGACTCGCGTGGTCGAGCGAGGTGAAATAGTGCCTGCCTGGGACCTCGAGTTCGGCAGGCCGGGAGGGGGATGAGTAGGATGATTCAAGCAGAGCGCTGGGGAGCCGGGGTGGGTGGGGTGGTTCGATCAGGCGTGCGGGGGTTGGCACGAGGGACTTCGAGCTCGACGGGCCGGAGGGGGGGTGGGTGGGGTGTTTCGAGTGGGGCGTTGGGTTTCAGGTAGGGGAGGAGGGGAGCCGGGAGGGGTGGGGGTGATTCGAGCAGGGCGTTGGGTATAGGGTCGGGGGAGGGGAGCAGGGGAGGAGGTGGCGGGGTGGGTTTCAGGCAGGGGGCGTGCTTCTAGCAGAGGCGGTGCAGGGGGGTTGGAGCAGCTCGACGCGGGGAGGGAGGGTTCGAGAAGGGGAGGAGGTGGCGGGCTGGGTTCTTCGAGCAGGAGAGGAGGTGGCCCGGGGGGGGGGGGGGGGGCTTGGACGAGCACGGGGCGGAGCAGCGCGGGGCGGGGAGGGAGGTTCTGAGGAGGTGGCGGGCTGGGTTCTTCGAGCAGGAGAGGAGGTGGCCTGAGGGGGCTTGGACGAGCACGGGGCGGAGCAGCTCGGCGGCTGGTGTCTTCGAGTCAGGACATGGTGAGGGGGAAACGATGGTTCAGGGGTAGTTTTGTTTTTTTCAACGAAAACCGTTAAATATAACGGATATTTCAAACGGACTATAACTCAGGGTTATATTGTGTAAGAGTTAAGCATTACTTGGGGTTTCTCATGTAATTCGTGATTATGTAGGGTTATGATTGAGATTGAGGAATTACTTAGGGTTATGGGTGTAATTATCCCATCAACTAAAGGTTCATTTGAGTGTTTTCCCACCACTAATATCTCTCTATTTCTCTCCTCCCCTTTCTTCCCCACCCGAGAAACCCCGACCGCATCTCTTTCATCTCCCCTCCATTCACCGCGCCGCCGCCAACACCAATACCGCCTCCGATCCCGCCGCAGCTTCTTCTCCTGTCCCAACTCCAACGCCATCCATCCCGAAGCTCACCGCCATCACTCTCTCCCGGCTACCAACACAACTCTGCCACCAGCCACGACGCCCGTCCTCTCCTCGCGCTGCCATCGGTTCAACCGCATTCCGCTTCTCCTCTCGTTGCCACGCCCGCCGCCACTGCGCGCCATTGAGGCGATCGGATCCAAAGCAGCACACCATCCTCTTTGCCGTTTTGGTAACGAGTGCTATATTTACCCATTTCCCCTCTCTAATTTTGGATATGGGACGTTATGCAAGAATTTATTTGGTGGATATTTATTTTTCTGTTGCCTGTAACCATTGGAACAAGCGCGCTAGAGATCCATTTACTACTTTGGTTGGAGACTTCTCGTGGATAAGTAGTCATTGTTTCGCAACTTCCTGCGTTTCGTCTGTGGTTTTGGGTATTGTCCGGCTTTATTTATTTCTCTGGATTATCTTCCAGATCGTTGAGTCATTTATTTCTGTTCAGAATTATTTAAATCAATTACTTCATGCGTAACATTCAATGATCTTTAGGCGTCATTTTAATTTAGCAATAAATTAGTTTGAGTCAGCCTGCCATCCGGTCGTCGTTGTGCGTACTTGCATCAGTTACTTGCGACCTTTTAAACAAACAGAGAGATGTGCCTTCTAATGAATTTCTCTATGTTTTATTTTTAAGTGGATTTCTATTTTTGCCACTGTAGTGATCTGCTTTTGCTACCTGGTTGAGTAATGCTTTCTTCACACTTGCAGCACCCTTATATCGCAAGCACTTTGGTTATTATTCGAGAATAAAGCTTGCTCCAAATTTAATGTTAGTATCATCTCAATTTTGTAGTTTTTAACCTTTAAATTTAGTTTAATTATGTTTCACTTGCTAGTCTAGGGACACTAAATTATTGTAATAAATAAGATTTGAACTCAAACGTATATGCCGATACATTGTGCATTTTGTTTGATAATATTTGCGTATCAACTATTAAAAGTATCGTTCATACATCTTTCACGTATATCTTGCACTGAAGTTTAAATTAAAGGAAAGGAGGGACTATTGATTCCTGCCTCTTAGGAATTTCACACCACCCGACCTTTAAATTCATTTATATACCGAATATTGTTAAAAGTTGTAACCATTATAAAAATTTAATGAAATTTTAGAAGTCAAGGATTGTATGCTTGGTTGTGCATTTTCATACTAAGCGGCATAAAATGCATCAATAAACAATATAAGGGTGAGAGGGTGACGACCTCATCCTCGGCCCCCAACAACATCCTCAACATTCGAATGCTTAAGTGATGCAGTCTAACATCCCTTTGACTATTAACTAAACATATGTATGTGCAAATCAGATGCACTATCATGCTTATCCTACTAAAGGGGTGATTTTGCGAACCTGATGCAACATTGTTATGGATGGACACCATCATAAATACCCAAATAAATGCAATAATCAGATCATATCTGGAACTAGGTGCTGCAAAACCCACGAGAAAACAAGTGAAACCACAATTAATGAGCAAACTCGAGGAAATGTTGGGCTACAATAATCAAATGAATGGCTAAACATACAGCCAACGTCGAGTGACCCTGTGATGCATTGCTAATTCATAGATGTTGATGCAACATGATATCAAAATTTTGTGAACATTTATTTTGTTTATCATTTATTTTGTTTATTTTATTTTCCCATGTAAAAGGCTCATTATACAAGGCCTTATTATCCTTCTTTTTTTGTTTTATTTCTTTCCTTAATTTTAGGAATTTATTGCTCATTTTGGGGGGAATTAGCCTCTATAAAAAGGCCCCCTTTGTATTAGGGTTAATTAAGTTGGAATTGAAGTTATTTCCCCACCCTAATTCTCTCTCTCTCTCTCCCTCTCTCTCCCGAACCGCCGTTCCCCCTCTCTCCCTGATTCTTTCTTCCCCCCGTAACCCTACAACCTCCCCCTACCGCCGCCTGCCTGCTCTCCTCCTCCCCCCCTCTCGCGCCGCCTTCTCCCGGCCTCCCCCCTCTTCCCACTACTCCTAGTCGCCCCCGCCCGCAGTCCTCTTCCCCGCCAGCGTCTCGCCTCCCCGCCTCGACCTTCCCGCCGCCGTCGCCCTTTCCCAGAACCCGCGCCCCGCGCCCATATACCCGCACCCCATTCCCCCGCCTGCGCCTCCTCGCCCCCGCGCATTCCCCTCCGCGGGCCTTGACCCTCCCAGCGGCCACCACCCGAACCCCCACCGGCCCTCATCACCGCCACCCCAGTCCCCGGCCCTCACCCACTCGCCGCCCCTGCGCTCTCCTCGAGTCCCGCGCCGAGCAGTGCCTTCCCTTCACGCCACGGCCTCCCCAAAACCCCTGCCAGACGTCCCGACACGCCGTTGTGCTGCCAGCCCTCGTTTCCCGCAGGATCACAACCACCACGGACCGCGGCCAGCACCCGAACACCGAAGCCCATTGCCGACCAGATCTGAAGCGCGCCTAACGAACCCCTTGCGGGTTGTGGTATGAGTGTTTCTACCGCATATTATTCCACTTCATAAAGTTAGATTTGTGGGCTGGTATATTGCTATTCGACTTGGTGATTTGTTGAGATTCTAAACTGCAATATCGTTATTTATTTCCCTTAGTCGTTAACTAATTGATTTGCCCTAATATTGTGGAAGAAATCGGTGCTAAAACGTGCGTCTTTGCATGCATTTGTTGCTGATTTTTGCACATCGTATATCATCCTTTTGGTATTCGTCATCTAGTTCTTAGTTTCAATTGATTAGAATCGCCATTTAGTTCATTGCCCATTTAGGTTGCATCAATTTGGTATCAGAGCATCACGATCTTGCACCTCACTTGCATTCCATTTATTAATTGCATATAAAAAAACAAAAACAATAAAAAAACCCCAAACAAAGAAAGCAGAAACCCTAGGATTCCCATGGCCGACAAACCTAGTGCCTCTAAACCCACCTATACCTCACACCCTGAATTAACATTAGAGGCTTTGTTTGCCCAACTACAACACATGAACAATCAACTGAGCACACAAATCGTCGGAATAGATCGTAAGGTTGCCGTCGCCTATGAACAAATTGCACATTGAATAGTCGCGTGTTAGGACCAGACATTAGTGATGAAAACCCCAACAAAGGTCGACGTACTGGCCGGAGAATGCACTCTCGGAATAGCACTTCCCGTGACTCTAGCTCTTCTACTTCCGACTAACATGTTAGTGAGTATCATTCACAAGAAAGTGAAGGAGAAGAACCCGGAGACTACACCCCTTTCATCCCCAAGATTCGAGGTCCACACACCTCCGACTATACTTCACAACCTACTGGCGAATATCAATTCCCACCCCGAAATGGGCCTAGGTCCGATGATGGATGGGATCGAGGCATCCGTCTTGATGTTCCAGAATTTGACGGAGGAAGAGACCCTGATGTCTTTTTGGATTGGCTCCAAACCGTCGAACACTTCTTTGTGTGGAAATCTATGCCTAGTGAGCGAAGTGTTCAATTTGTCACCATCAAATTAAAGGGACATGCTCTGCTATGGTGGGACCGTTTGCAGTCTGAACGCAAACGAAAGGGAAAAAGTAAAATCCGCAGTTGAAGCAAGATGAAAGCCAAATTGAAGACCAAGTTCGTACCTGAAGATTACAGACGCGATCTGTACGCGCGACTGCAATCATGGAGACAAGGTACCATGAGCGTGAAGGAATACACCGAAGGGTTCCAATCCCTAGTCCATCGCAACCGCTTGCAGGATTCTCCTATTCAGGAAGTCACCCGCTACATGCTAGGCCTTCGCCAAGTCATCCAGGATGAACTCTATCTCCACAACTGCCGAGATGTCGACGAAGCCTACAAGCAGGCTGAACGGGCTGAGACCAAGCTTGCTAAGGCCCAAATAAGGAAGATGTCTTTCTCTGCGAACTCCGCCCCTCGCACCAGTACCCCGATGGCGACCTCCAAACCGATAGGTTCCCCATCCATCGTTGTGGGTAAACCCCAAACCAAACCATCAACTCCTGCCGTCGCCCGACCACCTATTGGAAACCCCAGCCCCGGCATCTTGGGAAGTCGACCTATTGTAGGACCTGATACTTGCTTCCGATGCTATCAAAAGGGACATCAAGCAGCAGAATGCCCAAACCCTAAGGCTAGACCCGTCCACCTATGCACCACCGACGACCCTGAAGACCCTGACCCTGAACCACAGGACTCACCTGAAGAGGAACCGACTGCGTTGACCGTTGACACCATGGGAGCCGATGACTATGAACCTCTAGGAGTGGATGGAGACGAATCCGATCCGTTCCTGGTAATTGAACACGAGAACTTTATCACTCTTGACAGCGTACCTACAAACATCCTGCTTACACCCGTTGCCCCTGAAGCTGATAGCTGGCTGCGACGCAGCATCTTCCGAACCACCTGCACCTCAGGAGGACGACGTTGTTCGCTGATCATTGATGGAGGAAGCGTTGAGAACTTCGTTTCACAAGAAATGGTAGATAAGTTGGGTCTGCCAACTCAACCACTCGAGAAACCGTACAATGTGGCATGGTTTCGAGGTAGTACCCAACTCCCGATCCACCGTCAAAGCCTCGTTAACTTCTCCATTGGTCCTTCATATAAGGACGAGATGTGGTGCCATGTAGCCCCTATGGATGTCTGTCACATACTTCTAGGGAGACCTTGGCAATTCGATCGAGATACTGAGCACCGAGGAAAACTGAACACTTACACCTTTCTTATAGACAAAGTGCGTGTGACCCTTAGACCACAACGTGAAGCCTGTAGCCCTTGCCAAGTGGCTACACTTCGTGCTGTGACCGCCCAAACTGGTAACAAAACTACACCGTCAAAGACTTCAACCATGGGCCCCGTGTTGTGATGGAAGCCCAGACGTTCCAACGTGAAATTCAGGAGAGCTCCACCATCTATGCATTAATGGGACGTGAAGTGGACAATCAAGAGACAACTATACCTGAAGTCCCGCCTGAGATAAAGCCCATCATCCAAGAGTTCGCTGACATCATGCCTGAAGAGTTGCCTGAAGGACTACCCCCGTTGCGAGACATTCAACATCACATTGATTTAGTCCCTGGAGCCAGCCTACCCCATTTACCCCATTACCGAATGAGCCCAAGTGAGCATGAAGAGATGAATCGGCATGTTACTGATCTGCTGCGACGTGGGTATGTTCGAGAGAGTATGATCCCCGTGGCGGTTCCTGCTCTGCTTACCCCGAAGAAAGACGGCACGCGGAGAATGTGCGTGGACAGCCGTGCTATCAACAAGATAACGATCAAATATCGTTTTCCCATTCCGCGCCTCGATGATATGCTTGATATGTTATCGGGTGCCAAATTGTTCTCCAAAATGGATCTCCGCAGTGGCTACCATCAGATTCGCCTCTGACCCGGAGACGAGTGGAAGACTGCTTTTAAAACCAAAGAGGGCCTGTATGAGTGGACGGTAATGCCCTTCGGCTTGTCGAATGCCGCCAGCACTTTCATGCGAACCATGAATCATGTATTGCGACCCTTCATTGGTAAGTTTGTGGTCGTGTACTTCGATGACATCCTGATCTACAGCTTGACCAAAGAAGACCATTTATCTCACTTACGACAAGTCCTTGAAACCCTGCGAGACCAAAAACTGTTTGTCCACCTCAAGAAATGCTCCTTCATGTCTGACACGGTCCTCTTCCTGGGATATATTGTCACTGCCGATGGACTTAAGGTTGATCCCTCCAAGATTCAGGCCATTCAGAGCTGGCCCGTACCCAAAACCCCCACTGAAATTCGTAGCTTTCTGGGATTGGCTTCTTTCTACCGATGCTTCATCCGGAACTTCAGCACTTGTGCAGCTCCGTTGGTAGATTGCAAGCGTAAAGGTGCACCCGCTTGGACTCTTGAAGCAGAAACCAGCTTTCAAAACCTAAAACACCAATTGACACATGCCCCTGTTCTGGTACTTCCCGACTTCACCAAGGTTTTTGTAGTCGATTGCACGCCTCACATGTCGGGATTGGTGCTGTCCTAAGTCAAGAAGGACGACCTGTCGCCTTCTACAGCGAGAAATTGAATGAAGCCATATCACGATACTCCACTTATGATGTCGAATTTTATGCCGTGGTTCAAGCTCTCAAGCATTGGAGACATTACCTGATCCAACGTGAATTTATCCTTAACTCTGATCATGAAGCCCTGAGATATTTGAGCTCCCAAAAAACTCTTAACAAGCGTCATGCCAAATGGGTTAGTTTCCTCCAAGAATACACCTTCCATCTCAAGTACAAATCCGGAACCCTGAACCGCGTGGCCGACGCGTTGAGCCGGCGAGCACATGCCCTGACCACAATGACCGTCAGCACAACATGATTTAACACTCTCAAGGACCTCTACCCCACTGATCTTGACTTCGGGCACGTTTATGCCGAATGTGTTGATACCGGGTAGGACCTAACAACCACTTATGTTCTTCATGAGGATTTCCTACTCAAAGGCCACCAACTGTGCATCCCTGCCACGTCCCTTCGTGAGAATTTAATTTCAGAACTACACAACGGAGGCTTAGCTGGACACTTTGGAAGGGACAAGACCTTGACTCTTCTCCAAGAGCGATTTTATTGGCCGCAGATGCGAAAGGATGTTACAAAATTCGTACAGAAATGCCAAACATGTCAAAGATTCAAAGGCCACAGGCAGAACACTGGACTGTATACACCCCTGCCAATTCCTCTGCGACCCTGGGAAGACATCACCATGGATTTTGTGCTAGGCTTTCCCCTCACGGTACGAAAAGTTGACTCCATATTTGTGATGGTGGACAGATTTTCTCAAATGGCATATTTCATTGCATGTAGAAAAACCTTAGATGCATCTCATGTCGCTGATTTGTTTTTTCGTGATGTCGTTCGATTGCATGGTGTTCCTCGTTCTTTTACTTCGGATCGTGATACTCGGTTTTTGAGTCATTTTTGACGCACGCTTTGGTCTCGTCTTGGTACTCGTTTGCAATATAGCACCGCTTATCATCCACAAACAGATGGGCAAACCGAAGTAGTTAACAGATCATTAGAAAATTTATTGCGATGTCTTGTAGGGGACTCTCCGTCCAAATGGGATCTAATTCTTCCCCAAGGTGAATTCGCGTATAACAGTTCCACTAATAGGTCCACCGGAAAATCACCCTTTGAGAGTGTGTACGGCTTTCCACTTACCCAATTTCTAGACCTAAAGCCCACAACCATGCAAGGGAGAAGTAGTGCAGCTGCTGAGGATCTGGTCGAACACCTAACCCGCGTCCATACTGAAATCCGAGCCAAACTCCAAACCATGACCCAGAAATACCAAGCCCAAGCCAACCTACACCGAAGAGAGAGCGAGTTCAGAGTTGGAGAATTAGTGATGGTCCACCTAAAAAAAGAGAGGTTTCCTTTGAGAGTCCACCAAAAATTGAGTGAACGAAAGATTGGTCCATTCCGAGTCCTCAAAAGGATTGGGCCCAATGCTTACCTACTTGACCTGCCGCCAGACGTTCAGACATCACCAGTATTTATCGTATCAGATCTCTTCTTATATCATGGAGATGAACAGACAGATGCCACCACGCCAGCAGTTCCTGATGATGATATGCGCCAACCGTCAGCCGCAACCGATGCCGATCAGATTGAAGATATTGCAAACATCCGAGATATGACGACTAGACGTGGTCTCTTCCGACGATATCTAGTCAAGTGGAAGGGATGACCTCTTACCGATTGCACATGGATGGACGAGGAGGAACTCCAACAACTCCGCCCCGATATACTTCAGAATTTTCACGATGCCATCTCGACGGAGCGAGATTCTTTTCAGCAGGGGGGAGTTGATGCAGCATGATATCAAAATTTTGTGAACATTTATTTTGTTTATCATTTATTTTGTTTATTTTATTTTCCCATGTAAAAGGCTCATTATACAAGGCCTTATTATCCTTCTTTTTTTGTTTTATTTCTTTTCCTAATTTTAGGAATTTGTTGCTCATTTTGGGGGGAATTAGACTCTATAAAAAAGGCCCCCTTTGTATTAGGGTTAATTAAGTTGGAATTGAAGTTATTTCCCCACCCTAATTCTCTCTCTCTCTCTCTCCCTCTCTCTCCCGAACCGCCGTTCCCCCTCTCTCCCCGATTCTTTCTTCCCCCCGTAACCCTACAGCCTCCCCTACCGCCGCCTCCCTGCTCTCCTCCTCCCCCCCTCTCGCGCCGCCTTCTCCCGGCCTCCCCCCTCTTCCCACTACTCCTAGTCGCCCTTGCCCGCATTCCTCTTCCCCGCCAGCGCCTCGCCTCCCCGCCCCGACCTTCCCGCCGCCGTCGCCCTTTCCCAGAACCCGCGCCCAGGCACCCGCACCCCATTCCTACCGCATATTATTCCACTTCATAAAGTTAGATTTGTGGGCTGGTATATTGCTATTCGGTTTGGTGATTTGTTGAGATTCTAAACTGCAATATCGTTATTTATTTCCCTTAGTCGTTAACTAATTGATTTGTCTTAATATTGTGGAAGAAATCGGTGCTAAAATGTGCGTCTTTGCATGCATTTGTTGCTGATTTTTGCACATCGTATATCATCCTTTTGGTATTCGTCATCTAGTTCTTAGTTTCAATTGATTAGAAACGCCATTTAGTTCATTGCCCATTTAGGTTGCATCAGATATCGAGGATGTCTTCAACGATGCCACCTTGTTTAGGGTCCAAGACACATTTGAGGTGCTTCAAGTGGGAAAAGTCCTTTCTAAGAATGATCCCGTGGGAACTACGTGAGAAATAATGATCGGGGAGAAGGGGACAAGCTTCAAGGTGTAAGCAAAGTGAACTTTTTGCATAATAACTTCTTTGACTTTTTAGAAGGTTAAATGTTGTACTCACCAACCATCTGACATGTGATGAGCGTCCCTTATTCCATAGTCTAGTTTTCTTAGTGAGTTGGGGGGGCGTCAGACGTTGTCTTTTCCTAGTGGCCAAAACTTGAGATTAAGAGTGGATAAAAAAGTGTGGGAAGCCTTTTCTTTATGAAGATGGAAGTATGGAATGCAGAAAAAGAGCCAAGAAGACAAGGTCTTTAGCTAATGTTGCTGCGGTAGTTGCTGGTGATGATTCCATCTGCGAAAGCTATGCTATGGCTCCATCTCAATCTTTTTGATGTTTTTGAAAAAAAACCAAATTCTTTGGGCTTAATTTGTGATGGGATCTCCCTGGAATACATTCATTTTGATTATGGACCATAACCAAGTCCCCATCTTTGAACTCTACCATTCTCACATGAGTATTGGCCTGGCTTGATAGTTGTTGGATGTATTCAGGAGTTTGGAGTAGGTTTCTTGGTGGAGTTGGTGGATATGGTCAGCTATTTCATCTCACATGCACTAGCTCCTTCGGATCGAACAAAGAAACTCGATCAAGGAGATGGGGAACTGAAAAACTATAAACACATTCAAAAGGAGAGTTTCCAGTGGATTGACAAGATGAATTGTTACAAGCAAACTTGGCATAAGAGAGAATCAAGTCCAGTTGAGTGGTTTGTTTTCATGCGAAAGAATGCAGTAATTTTGTCGGAGATCTAATTATTAAATGCATGCCCAACTTAGACCATGAGGTTTTTGAAAAGATGACCTAAAAACTTGTTTCCCATGTCATATAAAAACTGCAGAGGTATGCAATGCTGTCAGACCACCTCCTTAAAGAAAGGACTAGTTTTATGAGATGCATTCGAGGACTTCTGATATATGATAAAATGTGTCATTTTACAAAACTGACATTCCATGACAAACTTAGAGCCAACCTTCCTAGTGGCTAGGAGAAGCTTGATCACATAGAGTAAGGTTATTTTCTCGAAGACACAGAAATGGATAAGGGGGTAGGGATTTGAAATTTGTGTTTGACTCTTTGAGGTCATCACATCATCAAGAAGATGTGATAAGCCAACTTCAGGGATTAAATCATTATTTATGGTGTTGTTTGTCTCAAAGAGGTTGTTTTTTGTGTACGACTTCTACATATTCTTCCAGGCCCGAAGCAAATTCATAGTTTATGGTCCACTTGATTTGAGTTCATAGTGTTGTATCCAATCTCTTTGCCAATAAGAGAAAAAACGACCAAAGACTCCTGGGCTGACATTGGAAAGGAGCCGTATCAAGAATCTCAGTTTTTTCATGTGTTTAATGAGGCGACTCGATCATTTTAGAGTTCCGGTGATCTATTTAGGGACCTTAGTGTCACCCGATTGTCATTTGCTTGGGACCAGTGGCATCAAGTAGGATGGGGTAATTTGTTTCTTGTCCAACATGAAGGTATTCTTCCTCCCCACATGGTTTGTATCTCGACCAAACTGCCAAGGTGCTTCGACACAATGTGGTGCACCTCCATAGGTGCAATATGTTATATGACACCATACTTCATTCTCATAGGTTGGGGCAACGGAAAATTTGACGAGGCACTAGCGTTGATCGACATTTGAGTCCCTCCCTTAAAGTTAAACCAATCCATATTGTAGGGTCGATATTAAGGTTGTGTTTGCACCCCTACCCTGTTCATCAATATTATAGTTAGTTAGGGGTGTCTATCGAGTTCAACGAGCCGAGTTGGCCTCAACTCGGACCCGAACTCGATAAGAATGACGTGGCTCGAACTCGGGCTCGATAAGAGTCGAGTCCTAGATCACCAACTCGAACTCGAACTCGTCGAGTTCGAGTTGACTCGCGAGCCTCTTATCGAGCCCCGTGGTTGACTCGCTACATTTTCCCCCAGTGGTTGTGCACCTATCAATGCTACCTGAGAACAATAAAATTATGTATTTCTGACCTGAAATTTCAGATTCCCTAGAGGTAAATTGAATCATATAAATTTAATATAAAATATCCAGGTAGAAGTATAACGAATGCCTTTTTTCTGAAATTTTTCGATCGACCGAATTCTATAAACATATATCTAATCAGGTGTCGAGATGCTTGCCGGAATAAAAAAGGCAAAATTGGGTTGCCATTTAGCCGCAAAGATTCGGAGGGGAGGCGGAGGTGGAGACTGGAGGGAGACTTAACTTTGCAGTTCGCCGCCACAACTGGCTGGGTTGGGAGGAGCGGAGATAGGCAGCCACCGGAGCCACGAAGCCAGTCGCTGGCGGATGGGATGACGGGAATCGGGATGCAGGCTGCAGCCTTGCAGTTGCAGGGAAGACAAGAGGACGGTCCGACGGGAGGAGTGAGGCGGACACTTGTGTTTTGTTAGGAAATATGGACCGTCGATGGGTGGTACCGTGGTATAGGTTTAGGGTTTTCAAGTATCCGAGTTATCGAGTCGAGTTCCCGAGTTGAACAACCCCCGACTCGGACTCGACTCGATAATCTAACGAGCCTTAAATTCCAACTCGGGCTCGAGCTCGTTAAGGTTTCGAGTCAGGCTCGTGAGCCCTTAACAAGCCAAGCCCGAGTTAAGCTCATCGAGTTCGAGCTTTCCTGACAGCCCTATAGTTAGTTTTCAACCTTTTATCTTAGCCTAAATAATTAAGTAATCAATTAACTAGATATAATTAACAAAATACTGTTTGTATATAAATTAATGCTAATTCTTGTGAATAAATAAAGTATTAATTTACTTTACATATGTGTCTCTTTATTTTCTGTGTTTTTTATATATTAAAAATCTCATATAAATTAGAGTAATATCTTAAATAATATATTTATATTAATTCCTATTCAAAATAAAAAACATACAAAATAATTAAAATAAATAATTTTATATCTATAAAAATACTTACAAAATTACTACTATGTATATATGATGTATTTTGGTTTCGAGTTTTAAGTGAAAGCTATAGATCTCAAAAGAGCTTTCATGTTGAATAGTTTTAATTTAACTTTATTTTATATTTTATTTTGATTTTTGTTTTATTTTGAGCTTTAGAATTATTTCATTAGGCCACGTTGCTGCACCTGGTCTAGCCACGCGACTTGTCTCTTTAAACCATCCTACCTACGATCTCAATTTGGAGTGTCTGATCAACTGATCAGACGACTCTCATTCATAGTCAACCCTCATAGTCAATGTTTCTCCTTCATAGTCAACCCTCAACAATTGTCTCCTCCTGAGATGCACCCCTTCACCGGTGTATCTTTGCCTATTAACCACCTCACCTCCATGTGTCCTCACGCTTCGATTCCGATGGCATTCAACATCCCATTCATCTCTTCTCTTTGCCACCTACCTCTCCATCACCATCCACCTTAAAGCAACAACTTCTCGATGGTTGAAACCACCGCTTCCACCTAACTGTTACTTGAACAAAACTTGGGTGGAGGGCGTCAATCACCCCTATTCTCCTGTACGCGAGCCTTATCCGAATTTCCTTTCTCCCTTGGTGACAGAGAATGACAATTAGGTTGAGAGGAAGACTCCGACGAGATCCACGACCACCGTGGCCATGCTGCAAGCCTTCTCTAGGTGTTGCTCGAGCTCCATGACATCATCGAGCATGTCTAGCGAAGATCAGAAGCTCCAAAGCTTCATCCCAGGATGGTGTTCCACCCCTGATCTTCTTCTCCGTTTCCAGGTAATCCCCATTCTTCATCCTTCCTGATTTCTTCGAATTAATTCTACAAATATACACATCCTCATTTCTGTATGATCACCTCCATACCTTCGGCACACAAGCCACATCTTCACCAAGCCATTATACTTCTTCTTCTTCTTCCATATCTTTTCCCCTACTTCGATCATACCTCTTCTTATAAAGAAGAAGAACCCATTAAGGCTCCTCCTTCATCTCGAAGCAACCCTTCACACCTGTGGAAAAGAATGAGAATTGCGCGTTTTATTCTGGAGGTCTAGGGATCCTTATATCGGATGAACCCCTAGAGGGCTCGATACTGGAGAAAATACATAAGTGTCCCTGACAGGATTACAAAGAGTAAAATAGCTTCCTAAACATATATTACTAACACCCCCCCTCAAGTTGGAGCATATCTATCAGTCATGCTCAACTTGGAAGTAATCCATGAGAGGTGCTTCTTGGGTAAGGCCTTCGTAAATACATCAACGAGCTGGAGATCTGTGGTGATATGAGGAGCAGTAATCTTCCCAATCCGAGCAATGCCATGAACAAAGTAGCAGTCAATCTCTATATGCTTGGTTCACTCATGGAACACAGGATTCCTGGCAATGTATGTAGCATATTTGTTTTTTTTTGACGCTCAAT
This sequence comes from Ottelia alismoides, assembly GCA_037367405.1. Lineage (NCBI taxonomy): Eukaryota > Viridiplantae > Streptophyta > Magnoliopsida > Alismatales > Hydrocharitaceae > Ottelia > Ottelia alismoides. Next base: position 34,525 of record JAZKJV010008863.1, on the reverse strand, counting down.
GTAGCATATTTGTTGTCGTATTATAGGGGTATAGGATTGGTGACAACGATGTCGAGTTCTTGTAGAAAGGTCACCATCCACGCGATCTCACAGGTAGCTTGGGCCATTGCCCTGTACTCTGCTTCTGCATAAGATTTGGATACAACGGTCCGCTTCTTGCTTTTCCAAGTAACCATGTTTCCTCCCACTATCATAGCATATCCTGTGGTGGAGTGGCGATCCTCTGGTGAACTTGCATAATCTGCATCAACATAGGCAATAATATCGGTGCAACCGTTTGCCCCATAAAAGAGGCCACACCTTGGTGATTCCTTTAAGTGTCAGAGAATCTGGAGAACATCCTGCCAGTGACTGTAGCAAGGTAGCTCCATGTGTTGTCTAGATTTACTTACATCATAAGAAATATCAGGCCTGGTGACAGTGAGATAAAGAAGTTTGCCAACCAAACTTCTGGATCAAGTAACATCTTCGAAGACATGATAGGAGGAAGAGAGGTGCATCTTAGGATCTGCAGGAATACCAGATGGCTTACATTTAAGTAGTCCGACTTCAGTAAGAATATCCAGACAATATTTTCTCTATGAGAGATGGAGTCCTTCTATAGTACATAGTACTTCTATTCCCGAGAAATATCGTTGAGGACCAAGATCCTTGGTGATTAGCACCTTTTGAAGAAAGGTCCTGGTTTCTAGTATTCCATTAACATCATCACCTGTAACAACCATGTCGTCTACATAAATAACAAGAATAACAATACCGGATTTTCGTTTTCTGACAAATACTAAATAGTCAGAAATTGTTTGTTCTCTCAAATCTAAGTGCATTGATTTCTGCAGTAAGTCTGTCAAATCATGCCCTTGGGCTCTGCTTCACACCACATATCTCCTTGCAAAGTCGACATATATACTCCCCCTCGACTTCGTAACATGGGGGCTGCATCATGTATACTTTCTCATCAAGATCACCATAAAGGAATGCATTCTACACATCCAACTGAAAGATGAGCCAGGTCTTGTTGGCTGCTATTGAAAGAATCGTCCTTATTGAGCCCATTCGTGCAACGGGTGAGAACGTCTCGAAGTAATCCACCCCATAAGTCTGTGAAAGCCTTTAACCACAATGCGAGCTTTTAACCTATCAATAGATCTGTCTGACGACTTGCTTAGTAGTGAAGATCCATCTGCATGCCGCAGGTCTAATCCTCTTAGGACATTGTACCAGATCCCATGTCCATCTAGAGATGAGAGCCTCCATTTCTTCGTTCATGGCTTGTCGCTATCTTGAATCCTACAAAGCACTGTGGTGGTCTTGGAATGGAAATAGTCATGAGAGCATATGCATATCTTCTATTAGTGGGAGATATCTAGCAGTAGAAGTGAAATGTGACATGGGGGTGAGAAGTACATTGCCTCTTTGTCCTTGCAGAGCAATGAGAAGCTCTTGAGGACCATCCAAGACAACAAAGGAGGGGACACTTGAAGAAGGCGTACCATCCTGTAATAAAGACACATGTAATGGGACATCTAATGGTGGAGATATTTGTTTGTGCTTATAGACAATGGGTAGAGGAGGGAGATTTAGAGGAATGTCATTAACATATTGAGTAAAGAAACTGGTCTGTTCAAAGAAGGTTACATATGCCGAGATATTTTTTTTTGAAGCTAAGAAGAGGGGGATACACTCGTTGGTGTTCACCCCAATTTATTAATAGAGAAAGAAGGAGTTACAAAAAAGAAAAGAAAGAGAAACAAAGCCCCCCGCGAAAGAGGCAGGTAGCCTCTCGAGGGTGGTAACCAGCGCCTAAACAGAAGGAGAAAACAAAAACCAATCACACAAGGCACCAATCAGCTATCAAAGCCCTAGCACGACAAAAACATTCTCCAGGTAAAACCGCTGCGCTGAGAAGAGGGCCTCGTTGCGCGCAAGCCAAAGCGACCACAAGCAAGCCACCGGAGCTAGGAAACACTTTCTCTCCAACCGCCTGTTAGAGAAGAGGGAGTCGCAGAAGGATTCCACGTTACGCGCGAGCATCCAATTCACGAAGGGGTCGTCCCACAATGCGCGTACCATGGGGCACAGAAATAGCAGATGGTCGAGAGTTTCCTCATTAGAAAGGCACAGGCCGCACGTGCTAGAAACCGAGGGTAGCAATCTGGAACATCGATCGCGAGTCAAGAGCCTCCTTCTACGCAAGAGCCACAGGAAGAAGGTAATCCGAAGAGGCAAACCTAGGCCCCAGAAGAAGCCACAGTCACGCACCAAAGCATTCGAACTAGGAGGCGGAGGCCGAAGCAAAGACCCATAGGCCTTCCGAGTAGAGAAGTGGCCGTCCCGCCAAAGCCAGTGATCCAAGCCACCAGAGGGAGAGCCCGCGCGAGCAAGAGCATTCATCAAAGCCAGAAACTCATCGAACCTCTGATCGGAGAAGGAGCCCAGAAAGCGAGGAGACCAAGAATCATCCACCCAGCAGGAAGCGACAAAGGCACCCTTATTCTCCGCCAAAGCGAAGAGACGGGGGAAGCGAGAAGAAAGAGGCTCCCCATCCAACCAACAATCATTCCAGAAGGAGAAAGTGCGGCCGTTACCGAGCACAGGTTTGAAAGACGATCTATACTTCACGAAAGCCTCCTGAATACCACGCCAAAAAGGAGAACTCCCGCTCACGTCCTCCGAAGCTCCCACACCAGGCCACACCTGCCCGTGAAGACCCCTCAAGATGGAAATGAAGAAGCTTTCATCACTGCCCCATACCCTGGCTGCCCATTTAAGGAAGAAGGCATCATTGATCAACCTGAGACTCCGTACCCCCAAGCCACCCGCCGACTTCTCCCTCAACTCCTCCTCCCAAGCGACCAGGTGAATCCCCCTCCCACCGTTGCCCGATTTCCCCCAAAGAAACCTCTTGAAGCAAGATTCATGTCTCGGGAATAGCGGCAAGGACCGAGCGAAGGAGAACCATTCTTCCTCCTTTTGAAAGGAGAGCAGCACGCCAGCTAGCCAACCTCACCTCCACCTCCTCCACCATCGGGCTCCAATCTTTCAATCGAGGCCGTCCAACCACCGGAATCCCCAAATACTCCAGCGGAAGGCTGGCCAAAGCAGAGCCCAAAATGTTGGCGAAAACCGAAGCACGCGCCTCCGAAACACCAAAAGCATATGCCGAGATATAATAACGATGCCCAGAGGGGTCATAGCACCTGTAGCCTTTTTGAATACGAGAGTAACCTAGGAACACACATTTGATTGCACAAGGAGATAGTTTGTCTGCATTATGAAAATTATGGACAAATGCCACAAATCGAAGATTTTTAGAGGTAGATGAAATGGGGTCTCAGATGTGTAAAACAAAGAGTATGGGGTGGAGCCATGTAACGAAGTGGAGGGGACTCTGTTTATAAGGTGGACAACGGTAAGGTGCATACCCTAATATGTTTTAGGAACTTTCATTTGTGTGAGGAGGGAGCGGGCGATATTTAGGAGATGTCTGAGTTTTCTCTCTGCTACCCCATTTTGCTGCGAAGTATATGGACGTGAGGTTTGGTGAATGGTGCCTTGGAAAACGAAGAAATTTGTTAGGTCATGTTGGATAAACCATAACCCGCAAGAGGTTCATTAGACGCGCTTCAGATCTGGTCGGCAATGGGCTTCGGTATTCGGGTGCTGGCCGCGGTCCGTGGTGGTTGTGATCCTGCGGGAAACGAGGGCCGGCAGCACAGCGGCGCGTCGGGACGTCTGGCAGGGGTTTTGGGGAGGCCGTGGCGTGAAGGGAAGGCACTGCTCGGCGCGGGACTCGAGGAGAGGGCAGGGGCGGCGAGTGGGTGAGGGTCAGGGACCGGGGTGGTGGTGATGAGGGCCGGTGGGGGTTCGGGTGGTGGCCGCTGGGAGGGTCAGGGCCCGCGGAGGGGAATGCGCAGGGGCGAGGAGGCGCAGGCGGGCATTATCAGAACGAAAAATTTGTATATCAGAGGAGAAAATAATTTTGACACAACGAAAGAAAAATTTGATAATATTATTAATCTCCGAACGCTTTTTTAACAGATAGACCCAAGACGACCTACTGTAATCATCAATAAAAAACTACAAAATACTTATGTCCACTCAGAGTACGGATCGGACAAGATCCCCAAATATCATAATGGACTAAAGAGAAAAGGGTTACGACGAGGCTCAATACGAGCTGGAAAAGACGCTCGATGATGGTTCCCGAACTGACACGTCTCGCACTCAAAAGGCTTGATCGTAAAAAGTTTGAGGAACATTAAGGAGAGGGCTTTGGCAGACGGATGATCGAGGTGAAAGTGTCAAAGGAGAGGATCTTCGGTGATTGATGCAATGCCAGAAAAAAATAGTGTTCGAGGAAATATCAAGATAATAAAGACCGTTCTTCTCATGTCCCCCACCAAAAATCTGTCTTATCCGGATGTCCTGAAAATAACAACAGAATTCATCAAAAATAAGTCGATAGTTAAGCTTTGTGCATAGCTTGTGAACTGATAAGAGACCAAGTGGAAAGTCAGGAGTGCAATGGACTCTAGTAAGCCGGATTTTGGAGGAAAACTCCATAGTGCTCACAATAGTAATAGGTGAATGGGCTCCATTGGCAACACAAACATGCTTCACAAAGGAAGATGGTTGTGAAGATTTGAGAAGACTACCTTCTCTCGCCAGATAGGTTGAGGCACCTGAATCAATGATCCATGTAGGGTTGGAGGCAAAGGCAGAGTTGGCAATTGTATCTGAAATAGTAGCCAGACTAGCAGTAGGGGTAGAAGTAGTAGTGTTACTGGTCGAGTTCTGCAGAAGTTGACGAAGATGATCATACTCAGATGTAGTAATCACTAGTCGACTGATCATGAATGAGAGGTGTGCGCAATATCATACGAGCCTTCGTATGAGGATGTCTCATATGCACTATTGGCATTATAAGGCACGTCAAATTTCGCCCAGCAATGTTTTGATGGCTGATTCCAGCATCTACAATGTGTGCATGCTGGATAGCGGGCAGTAGGGGTATCACGTCCACGACCGTGACCTGAATCACGTCCTCGTCCAGATTCACGACTACGACCACGACCACGACCAAAGTCACGATCGCGCCCTCCCTGATAGTTGGGTCGACCTCTAGTAAAATGTGCTATAGTCTCTGTTGATGAAGATGGTGACGGAGATTCAAGCTTCTGTAGTCGACCAAAGATGCTCTCATGTATGGGTAGAGCAACAACAATCAGAAATTGATCCTTTACATGCTTGTATCGTGGATGTAATCATGACAAGAAGCGGCGCACTTTCTACTCTGTGCGTTCTCCAATCTGTTTGTCACATCAAGCCTAAGAAGCTCCTCAAACAATCCGGTGATGAGTCTGTTGTACTCTACCACAGATGTATCTCCCTGATTTGCAGACCAAATCCGTGTGTATATATCTTAGAGTCTGGACTTGGTTGTCTTTTGGAAGTAGGTATTCTCAAGGCTCTCCCACATTTCCTTTGACGTCTCCTTGTAGAGAAGATTTGATGCTATATTCGGATCAACGCTGTTGGTCACCAAGTAATCACCTGGCAGTTGTCCATGTACCAGACTACCAGGTATTGTAGTCCATGTCTGTCTCCTTGGGCGACCTTTAGTAAGAACGTAGTTCTTCTGCTGACCACCAATAAACACCTTGAATGATCGAAACCATAGTACATAGTTCTCGGAGCCCTTTAGTTTGATAGAAGTGCCCTGTACCATCACAGAAGAAGTCGGGTACAAGGGCTTGGCTCTGCAGATGCCATGGTGGTTGCGTAGGTCAATAAAAAGTTACCTAGTTCGTTCATGTAATTTTACATCACGGAGACCTAGCAGTACATTGATGATGGAGTCGATAGAAGATGGTGATGCCTTTGGTGGCCTCTGTAGCACTACAAGAGAGAGAAGCGTCACCCTAGTTTCGTTGAAGTTCTGGAGGCGGCGCAAAGGCACGAGTAGGGCGCTTGGGGTGTTGTACGGTTGTGCGGGAGAGAGGCGGCGCCTTATGGCTCCGTTGGGGGGCCTGGAGGCGATGCGGAGGCCCGAGGAGGATGCTTGGGCACTGCGTGGTTGTGCGGGAGATGCAAGGCGGCGCGAGGCCTTGGGGACGGTGGGGAGGGCCAACAGTGCTAGGAGATAGGGCCTTGCAGCGCTGGCGACGCAAGGAGGGAGCCCCTAGCGGCACGAGGAGAGGTTGGAGGCGATGTGCACAAGGCTCGCCTAAAGCCCGCTAGGACTGGAGGCTATGCGTGGGGCGCCTGGTGGCGCGAGGTCGCGTCACTAGGAGCCCTAGCATGCCTCCAGTGTGTGGGAGGAGCACGCTTGAGATGAGCTGGAGCTCGCAGGTGGCGTGCGAGGAGGTGGCATGCAGAGAGGAGATTGCGTGTGGAGAGGAGGCTTGTTGGCGGGGAAGGGTTTTAGGTCAAATCATCGGTCTAAGACTGCTGCTCTGATACCATGTGGAAAAGAATGTAAGAATGAGAATTGCGTGTTTTATTCTGGAGGTTTCCTTATATAAGATGAAACCCTAGAGAGCTCAATATTGGAGAAAATACATAAGTGTCCCTGACAGTATTACAAATAATAAAATAGATTCCTAAACATATATTACTAACAACACCCATTCATTCCACCTCCAAGATACCCCCAAGTTCTTCGGCTATGTCTCTAGCCTCCTCCGTAGGTTCCTTGATGCGTCACTGATCGGTGGCTTTAACGTATCTCTGATCTTGAGATCTGGCTTTGACGACTAGCCAATGTCTCACCCCTTCAGCCCGTGCTTCATCGTCTCCAACCCTTCATTGCTTTCGCCAACATTCCAGTAGTCTTCGTTGATCTTCAGCAAGGCATGAGACCAGCGGAGGAGCTGTTGCTCATCGTTGGAGCACAACCCTCACATCGCTACACGAGGATGAACGACGGAGGAGAAGACCTATAGGTGCTGTTGGATCTAGCCATATCGATTTGATCCTACGGCTCAGATCAAGTCCAAGCCATACTCTACGAGCTTGCAGCCTCGGTGGACACACACCTCGCTCGAGTCGCCTGTAGAGCTCTACGTGGCCTGAGCCTCTATTTGAAGCAGCATCCCTACATGCATTGGGTATATGCCTGGGCAAATTGCATTGCCCAGACCTTGGATCCTTGTATTTGCATTTTAGTCCTCATACGCCCCATCATGTGTTCACCTGGAAATTTTGCACTCAAGCTTTGCAGTTCTTTTTATTTGCAAATATGCCCCTGCATGCATGGACTATTACATATAAGCCCCTTGTGGCTTATTTATAATTCAGATAAGAACTTTTTGGACCTAACGTATTTTAGTTATTTCTACTTAAGTTTTCTTTGCAAAAAAAACCTTGTGTAAGCTTAATAACTTTTGCATTATAAATCCGAATTGAGTGAAATTGATCTTATTGGATTTATAAATTAATTCTCTTTCATTTGATGCAGTGTTGGGTCTGATTTGATATATGATTAGAGATTGATTTAAAGTACAAATCCCTTGCTTATTTCATCTTATTAAATTTGCCATTAATTCCTTCCTTCTATGTCAATTAATTAAATAAAAATAGGCAAAATAACATGCAATGAATTTATTTCTTGTTTATTTGAATTTTGATCTATTTTGAATCATTTTTGATCCTCATTAAAGGAGATTAGATACTAACCCATTAAGGGACTTATATGCTTTAATTTTAAGTGTGATTCATCAGTCAATTCCTCTTTTGATTTTTATATGAAGCATTGAATGAATTCTTGTAGATCCATTTAGAGATTTGGTTAAAATAATTCGGTAGTTTTTTTTTCTATCTATTTTAAGTAATCATGTTGCATTCCATGTTATCCATGTCATATCATATAACTCTGCATAAAAAAGATAAAAAATATGTTTACATTTGCACCTTGGTCCTATTAGCTAAATTACACAAGAAAGATATTTTACCCAGGTTAGATAGCTAAGTATAAATTGCACCATGCTTTCTTCACCGAAATATCTAAGCGTAGTTCTGATTAACTCGTTATTTGCTCGTACTCCAACTTGGCTATATCTTAAGCGTATTATAATGCTACCATGTCCCATTATAGGCTGAGTATCGATGATTCCAGGTCCAATACAAGCAGGTTGGGATTGGGTGGTAGTCAGAAGTGGTGGAAACCCAGAGGTAATCGATTTGACGATTGTTGTGTGCCAACTCTAGTTAATCCAATCGAGGTGTTCGATGTAGTGGTGGGGGCACTAAGGGCGATTGTGGTCATTATGCGTCAAGTGATGTTTCTAGCTAACTCGTCCTTTGCCCTAACATCTATACTATGGGCCGCATTCACGGTCCGACAGTCGCACATGTATAGTTCGTCTTGGATATTGGTTCATAATCCATGTGGGTATCGAGCTCGTCCTTGTACTCAACATTACGTATCCCATGGCGATGGTTTTGAAGTGGACTGTACAAATTCATATAAAACTCCTTCGGTAGGAACTGTTCACGAAGTTTTTGTTGCATCTTGGTCCAAGAATGAACACAATCTTTACCATCATGGTGGTGGTACTCCTCCTAAAGTCGCTTTCACCAAAGCAAGATATATCCATTTGATCTCAATGTGGCAACATGGACTCAATGCTTACTCGACAGATCCGTTCGGACAAAGAAATGGTGCAATTTATCTGTCCAGTCTATGAAGACGTCGGGATTATGTTGTCCATCAAATTCATCCATGCCAATCCACATGCCGTGGTCCTGCTTGGATTCGTGTAATCGACTCTGATGTCAACTCTGTGGCACGTGATCTCTAGTTTGCTTTGCCCCTTGTTGCTCGCGAGATTCTCTGTGTTTTTCATCTTTGCCACTGGAGGTGTGCGGTGATTCTAGATTTAGGGATTTACATGTTGTTAGTACCAATCATATAACTAAAATTAAAGATTGTTGAAATTTGAGAAGCGGAAGTGGAATCGATAAAACACGAATGATAAACATCAAGAACAATGATTTACGTGGAACCCTACTCTCTAAGGAGCGGGATGAAACCACAGGAGAAGCCCTCAAAGGGGCAGATATTCTATTAGAATTCTTAATGAGTACATGGGGTGAGGGGCTCCTTATATAGCCCCTCAGACAGACTGGAGTCCCACTGCTCATCCATGTGGGACTAAACATGAGGGGGGTAATTGGATCTTGGTGAGATCCAATTACCCACCTATTACATTATCTAACACTCCCCCTCAAGCTGGAGCTGAGAAAGCTGTAGCTTGTAACAAGTATACAACATACTTCACACGATACATCACAAGATCACATCCGGTACTTGTAGAAGACCTCGCAGGAGGATAGGTCTGCGGCTTTGAGGACATCGGAACGCATCTCTGTCATGCCTGTAGGACTATGCGATATCAGGTCACCAGAACGTATCTCTATCGTGCCTGCAGGTCACCGGAACATATCTCTGTCGTGCCTGGAGAAGAATCGTTGCAGAAGAAGTCCATCGCGGGGAACTGATCGGGTCGTAAAAGAAGAAGTATAAGTCTTGATGAAGAATTTGATGCTCGGTGAAGAGTGTTGATCATTGAAATGTGGAGTGCTGGTCTGTCAGTCGTGAATATGCAGAAAACATCCTGAAGAATATAGTTCTGACTTCGCCTTTCTCCCATACTTGATAGAATAAGAATCATGGATTAAGGAGAAACAAAACATGTAAATTTTTTTGTTGTTTTTTTCACAAATGATCATTTTTTATGGCCTTTCCTTTTTGGCTATTCTCTTCTTCTTTTCTTTTCCTTTTTTTAAGCCATTCAATTTTCACGACTTTTCTTAATCATAATTTTTCTCATTTTTTCGTACATTTTTTTTGTACGTACAACCCTTTTTTTCGCTTGCCCCCCTTTTTTCAACAAAAAATCAAGGCCTAATCAGGCCATACATTAACTCTGGAATTTGTTCTTTTTTTTAAAACGATCTGGGCTGCTTTTTTTACGACTGCCTCCCCTTTTTTTTTTATCTTTTTTTCTTTTGAATGCAGTAGCAAATTCGGCCAACATGGGCCACACAAAGGGTTGAACCCCTATTTAGGGCTTCTTCATTTGGGAACTCTAACATGAAGACGAAGAGGGAGTCGACCCTGATGGGGTCTCTTGCTGCCGTCAAGGAAAAGTGCACCGCTTGGGCATGTTGGGAGATCGCTCAGATTTTTTTGGAACACATGGATCTTCTAGAGAGGCAACACGATTGTCGCGCGAAGCGAAAGCTGTTGTGGGAAGTTGGAGGCGGTGTGAGGATGCCGACGAGAAGAATGCAACAGGGGCTCGCGACGTTGTGTTATGTCTGAAACTTCCCTCGCGGAGGCAACTGGAGTCGCCTGCGCATCTGGACAAATGTCTAGAGTCGCCTGCGCGTCGGGATAATGGATCGCCGCTTCGAGTAGGAGATTGTGAAGAGGAGCGGCGCACAGGGTTGGCGATGGGCCAGGGTTTCGCCTGGATTGCGAATCCAGTACTGTACCCCTCGTATTTGTGTGAAGTCTGGAATCGTCTGAGGGGAGGTTGCGCGGTTTGCAGCTCACACCGCCGTAGGGAGCGCTGCCTGGAGCTTGCGGCTTGAGAGGGGTGCACGCAAGGAAGATGAGAGGCGTTGGGCTTCACCATTAGGAGCCTTGATCTGGAGGGGCAGCGCTGGTCTGGATAATATATCTAGGGTTTCAAGATGAAACCCTAACAATGATAACATGATGCTGAATGATCTCGTGCAGAGCTTGAACAGACTTACATATAAATCTTCATCAAATTTGACTCTTGAAAAATACATAAAAAACTCAAGAACAAATCTTCGAGCATTGAACCCGCTCTGATACCATGTTGAAATCCGAGAAGCGGAAGTGAAATCCATAAAACAAGAATGATAAACATCAAGAACAATGATTTACGTGGAACTCTACTCTCTAAGGAGCAGGATGAAACCACGGGAGAAGCCCTCAAAGGGGCATATATTCTATTAGAATTCTCAATGAGTACAGAGGGTGAGGGGCTCCTTATATAGCCCCTCAGACAGACCGGAGTCTCACCGCTCATCCATGTGGGACTAAACATGAGTGGGGTAATTTGATCTTGGTGAGATCCAATTACCCACCTATTACCTTCTCTAACAAAGATAATTTGATCCCGTCGGTGATGTCAACTATCTCAGGAACTATGATATCGAGTGTGTCATGATTGGTTAGAACCCCTAGAGTGGTGATCTATTTTGCCTCTCCATCCTATTAGGTACCATGGCTTTCAACTATCAGGTATCATTATCCACCGTTCTCTCTCTCTCTCTCTATTTTTTAATCGGCTGCTAGTGCGATGGATCTCACTACCAAGGCTTGTTAATATAGCTTCCATACATGCCATGGAATGTGGGCTAAATTCATGGCCTCAAATTTCAGCGAAACTCGGTCGAATATCGATATCCCGTCGAAATCGAAATTCGACCGAAATAACCGAAATATGTAGGCCCTAGTACAAAAAATGATCGAAATGACCAAAATTTTGATCGAATTTCGACCGAAATTCGGTCGAAATTTCGTTTTAGTCGGTCATCGAAATGGTGACTGAAATCGACATTTAGGGCCTTGGCTAGATTGATGAGCCATTGAAGATTAATGTCTAAAGGCACACTGACGTAGCTAAAAAATAAGATGTATCACAACACTTGTACTTGCAAAACAAAGGGAGAACTAAAATGGCAAGTAGCATCGAACACTTAATGGAAAATAAAGTGGTTGACAGAGCCGTACATTTAATGAAATATAAAGTGGTCGTAGAGCCGTACATTTAAGAGAAAATAAAGTGGTCAGGAGAGCTGTACATTTAATGGAAAATAAAATGACTGGTAGGGTCGTACATTTAGCAGAAAATAAAATAGTCGGTAGAGCCACACATTAGCATAAAATAAAATGGTTGGCAAAGTCGTACATTTAGTAGAAAATAAACTGGTTGGCAAAGACGTGCATTAAGCAGAAAATAAGAAAAATACAAGTCATAACAAAAAGTTCCATGGATGCAACGCAAATGCAACAAAATGATCCCCCTTTCCATGGATCGATTGGACTCTGATACCACTTTGATGCAGTCTGACACCCCTTTGACTATTAACCAAAAGAATGGATAAAACAATAACAACAACAACAACAACAAAGCCTTTTCCCACTTTAAGTAGGGTCGACTACACCAAAGAATAAATATGCAAATTAAATACACTATTGCACTTATTTACTAAGGGCGATTTCATGAACCTGATGCAATGTTGTTCTGGGTGGCAAGGTTGCAAAAAGTGGTATGCGGTATTCAGATGGTAGGGTCACTGATTACTGATTAAACGGTATGCGAGAGTTTAAACGGAAATTAAACAGGTTATGCTGTTTTGCATTTTTAATTAGTAAAAAAATATTAAATACATATAATTAATAAAAAAGTATAAATAAGTAAGAAAAATACAATCACAGATTCACAATATAGATCAAATATTGTCAAATTTAAGGAAATGTTTCATCCAAATATCAAAATAGACAAGATAAACAATTACAATTCATAGCATGAATTCAAAAAGTCATGGATAATGACGATCCTTTAAAAAGTAGATCCATATTCTTAAAGGAATATTTCAGACCGTTTAAAAGGCCGCGTAAGACCGCTTAAGGTCGTATAAACGGCCGTTTAAGGCCGTTTATGCGACCGAACCGTTTATGGGCCGCTTTTGGTTAAACGATGCGATCGGGCACCACATACGTTTAAACGGCCGTTTAGACCGTTTTTTGCATCCCTGATGGGCGGACACCATCATAAATTCCTAAATAAAGGCAATAATCAGATCATGATTGAAATTGGGTGCTGCGAAGATTGGAGTAAGACAAGGGAAGTCATGACTACAACCACAATTAACGAGCAGAGTTGAGGAATTATTGGCTACAACAATCAAATGGATGACTAAACATATGACCTGATTTGACTAGAACCAGACTCTACAATGATGGAAAATCGAAGCTTAGTAGACATCATTGCGACGAAGAGGCTTCCTCAAGCTTCATGGATCAATAGGTGCATCACAACAACATCGTACTTAGTGTTGGTTAATAGTCATCCGTAAGGAGGCTACTCTCAGCCCCAACATGGGGGTATTCTAGGGGTGTCCCAAAGCCCCGCTCCTATTTGCGAGGGGGGACTAAGCATGCAAGAAGAATACCTCAAATCATGGACTTTATTGGCGCCATCTTGGGCCTCCGTAGAAAGAAATTGATGTGCGTGTCATTTGAACTCTCGCGCGATGAGGTGCATGAGATCATTTCAGTTTCACAACCCTAGCACGACAATTCCGCTGACATACTTGGGTCTTCCATTGGTTGGAGGCAGGTTGCGAGCTGCAAATTGGGATCCCTCGGTGGACAAATCGGAGAGGAAGCTAGCTAGATGGAAGGCTACGATCCGATGTTCCCATATTCTTTTGCTCGACCAGGTTGCCACCGACTGGTGTACGGAATGGGCTAGAATCGATAATGAGATGGTTCCTTTCGTCGGATGGTTAACAAGACAAGGGAAGCTTCCATCTCATCGACGAGAGACGATGATGAGTCCGAAGGAGGGAGGATTTGGAGTTTTGAATATTAAATGCATTAATGAATGTCTTTTAGCTAAGTGGCTTATCCGTATTTGGGTAAGAAAAGATGACTTGCTCTGTCGATTGATGTTATGGTGTCCGTAGTTCCATGAGATGCAATGTATTCAGTTCCTGTATTCATTGGGGCAAGGCATCTTGAGAGTTGTACTAGAGATGCTCGGGAAACTTCGATTAATTTTGTGCAGCGGTGATATGTTCCGTTTTGGCTCGATGATTGTACTAGGGAGGGGCTTCTATGTGAATGCTACCCACAATTATTCGCTCTTTCCAATAGCCTGGGCATGTACATGTTTGTGAGTCAAGCTTGGGTGGCAGGGAGTTGGGCTCTATCCTTTTGTACCAACTTCTCAGATTTGAGAATGAATGATTTCTTGATCATGAGCAAGGAACTTGAAAATATTAAAAATCCCTTATACTGGAGAGACCATTGGCTGTGGGCTGATGGCCCTTTTACAGTTAAAAAGTCCTACGGCCATTCTGCCAACCACAACATTATATGTATGATCTCAGCTAAGATTGCATGATTATTTGAAAAGCAAGATACCACATCCCATCAAAGTCTTTTTTGGGTCATCGGACATGGACGTTTGCTTAGGAAGGTGTGTAAAAACATGTTCCTTCACAACGTGGACACATCTTGCCCGAGGTGCGATGATGACATTGAGGACATATGCCATTTATTCTTCGTATATATGAAGTTAGCAAAGGTATGGGAGAATGCTAGAGTTCCATGGATTAGGGCCATGGATGGAGACTCTTTTTGGCGATCCGTCAGGGAGGTCTGCGACAATTCGAATGAGGTAACTATTTTCCTGTCGCAATCCTTTGGGCCATATGGTGTGCCGGAAACGAATTGGTTTTTTGTGGGCAGTCTTTCTATGTTGAAAATGTGTTGGAAAATTGTAGGACCCTTCATTTGACCTGGACATCTGTATATAATTAAATTTATTTAAATTTAATACCATGATGGGTCCCACCTTGGGACGACACCCTACGTTTATTAAAAAAAAGAAGCTTTAGTGCATATCATGGAAACAAAATAAGGGATATGATAGTTCAGTAAGACTTCATAGACGTTCTGAAAAGAAAAAAATAGCATACTCGGACTTTGACTGATATCTAAACATCTAACTAAGCATAAAAAACAAACAAACCCATGATTGTAAGGAGGGATGTAAACGGAGGAGATGCCTCCATGGGAACTGAGCTACTGTGATGGAGGTGTAGAACTTGGCGTGGTGTTAGTGCATGCTTGCAGAGGTTGTGGGCGGCAAGCTTGTGGGTGGAATAGGGGGAGGGTGAGACAGGTGCTGGTGGTCTGTGGTGGGTTATAGGAAAGCTGAGGCTGCTTGTAGCGAGGTTCAGAGGATTGGAGAAGGACGGGGTTGGAGTTTCAGTGGTGAAGAAGGGAAAGAGAGGTTGTTAGGAAGGGAGAGAATGGAGATGAGAGAAGGCAGGGAAAGAGGAGAGAGGATGGCTGGAGAAGAAAAAAGAGGGAGGAGCTGCTAAGGAAGAAAGAGGAGGGATTCTGGGAGAAGAGGGATGGAGGAAAGAGAGAAGGGAGAGGGAGGGAGAAGAGAATCGGGGGTGGGGAGAGGGGTAAAGGCTTGTATGGGTTTTTTTATTTACAAAAATTTGACTTCTTCCCCTTACCCCGCCGGACAACATGACATGCTTGCACCGTTCCAAATTGCAGGTTCAAAACTAGTTAAGTAGTAAGTAAAAATTACATAAAATCCCTTAGGGAATAACATACTCAAGGGATTCCTAGGTTTTAGTTTTGGTTACTGGAATTTGCATTTTGGCCCATATATTTGGCCTGAACTGCGTCAATTCCCATGCTAAGAAGAATCTTGCTCTGAGAAGATAGCGTCGTAGTAGCTTTGCAGGAGGTCATGGCGGATCCCTTTAACTTCTGCTCCTCGATCCATGAACTATCCTTTAAGCGATACCCTGTCCCTTACACTAGGAAACTCGGATGACGCCACACCATGTTGCTATTTTGTGAATGTCAAGGATGCCTTCAACGATGTCTGGATTTCAAAAACTTTTAGGGCGTGCATCGTCGAGTGTATCCCCCTGGCTTCTGGATTTCAAAAAAAAAAGGATGCCTTCAACGATGTCTGGAGCTAATGTTGCTGCGGTAGTTGTTGGTGATGATTCCATATGTGGAAGCTCTGTTGTAGCTGCATCTCAATCTTCTTGACAATTTTGAACGGACCAAATTTTTTGAGGCTTAATTTGTGGTGCAATCTTTCAGGAAACATGCTCTTTTTGAAGATAAGTCATAACCAAGTCCCCCTTCTTTAAACTCGGTCACTCTCCTACGAGCATTGGCTTGTGTTTGATAGGAGTTTGGAGTAGATTTCTTGGTGGAGCTGGTGGATGTGGTCATCCATTTCATTCGCAACTACATTAGACCGTCCGAATCAAACCAGGCAACTACATCAAGGACATGGGGAACTGGAAAGCTGTAAACACATTTACAAGGAGTCTTCTCGGTGGATTGACATGATAAACTGTTACAAGCAAACTCAACATGAGGAAGAATCAAGTCATATTGAGTGGTTTGTTTTCTCGTGAAATAATGCATTAATTTTCCTAGAGATCTTATTATTACTTTTATTTGGCCATTGGTTTGGGGTTGCTATGCGATGCTATATTGTAAATGCATGCCCAACTTTGATCATGACGTCTTTCAGAAATGGCCACAAAACTTGTTTCCCCCATTATACAAAAAATGATTAAGCTATGCAATGCTGTCAGACCACCTCCTTAAAGAAAGGACCAACTATATGAGATGCATTCGAGACTTCCAATATATGATGATAAAATGTGCCGTTTCAGAAAACTGATCGACCATGAATAATTCAGAATCAACCTTCCTAGTGGCTAGGAGAAGCTTGATCACATAGAGTAGGGTTATTTTCCCAAATGTGTAGGAATGGACCGATAGGGGATAGGGGTTTGAATTCTGTGTTTAACCCTTCGGTGTCATCTGACCATCAGGCATATGAGATAGGCCAGCTTCAGGGACAAGATCACTATGAGGTTGTTTGTCTCATAGAGGCGGTGGTTTTTGGTCACAACCTCCACATATTCTTCTAGGCTCAGAGAAACTTGATGGTCCACCTGATTCGGATTCATAGTGTCGTATCCAACATCTTTGACAATAAGAGCGAAAATGACAAAAGACTTATGGGGCTGATGTTGGAAAGGACCTGTATAAAGAATCTCATTTAATTCGTGTGTATAATGAGGTGACTTGACTATTATAGAGTTTTGGTGATCGATCTAGGAAACTTCGTGTCTACCAGTTGTCATTTGCTTGGGACAAGGGGCATCAGGTAGGGGTCGAAGGGTAATTTGTGCATTGTCCATCATGTAGGTTTTCTTCCCTTACACATGGTTTGTATCTCGGCCAAATTGTCAAGGATGTTCTAGCAAGATATGACGCATCTCCATAGGTGCAATGTGTCACCATGCCTTGTCTTCACGTGTAGGTGCAATGGAAAATTACAAGGCACTGATGTTGAATTGACATTTTGGTCCCTCCCTCGAACCATGCCCCACTATAGGGTTGATCCAAAGGTCGTGTTTGCTTCCCTACCTTGTACATTATCTCATGAGTTATGAAATTTCCTACGCTTCCCCCATTGACTAATTGCGAAATAGTCTTATTGCCAAGCCGCGACAAACCATTCTTGTTTCTACTCGAACTAATTGATTTGTAATCTAATAGTTTCTCATGTTCCTTATTGATCGATTCCTTCCCTAAGTATAAAGCTGCCGAATTGCATCCTTTGAAGAAACGTTCTCATCTTCTCACGATTCTTTACTTGTTCACATACATTTTGTGATTTTATTCTATCAACTTCCAATAATTTATCTCATCATCTTTGACACCTACCTCACCTTGTACCAATCCATCAATCTCTAGTGACTCTAATCCATCACGCCTCCTCTTGATCACAACAGCAATTCAACATCTTGCGGAATGAAGGGTCCTTGAAGAATCCTCAACCAATGCAGTGATTTCATCTTCTCTGTATACAGCAGTATCGTTTCTTCAGATCAATCTACCAAATGCAGAGATTCATAGCATCTCTTGCAATGAATCTCCAAACAAGGTTTTGCATCCATCCATCTTCTACAGTTTTCACATCAGAGTTTGTCATTTTTCTATGAATCCAATTTCCAAAATCTTAAAAATATCATCAATGAACAGCAACCATATGAAAACAGTCCAGATATATATAGTCTTAGTGTTCAACATTATGTTTGTCGAAGAAAGACTAAATACAAAATGACAGCTATCTTGAAATGGATGGCAGTCATTTTTCTTCAAAAGTTTCTAAATCCAAAATGGGAAATCCTCTTCTTTTTGTCTTTGATTAGAGAGTGTAAATATTTATCCTTAGTTTCAACTTCCAAGTCTATTAAACAGGTCGGCCTCCAAAATCTCCAGTCCCCAGAAAAACTGATGAAAATTTAAAACAAGCATTAATGTTGAAAAGACTCCATGAATCTAAAATTTTGAAAAGGACTTATTTCTGTGTGCACACATCCAAATGATGTGTGCACTTCCACAAAATTGAGCCAATAACATAGTCCGCAGTGCTCCAATTCAAGACCAACAGTAGTATGAACTTCAGCTTAAAATGAATCCTCAAAACAATGGGAGTTCCATGATCCTCCTTCTGTGCACACATCATTTTGATGTGTGCACCTCCTTGAAATCCAGCCAAGAATAATGACCAACAGCAGTTTAAAGCCTTAAGCAGTGATCAGTCAACCTTCATTAAAACATGATAGCTTCTTCTAACCAATTGAAGAAGCAGTAAATAAATGAATACAGAATAGTAGAAATTTCTAACCAGAGGAAGGGACTTATCTTCTGTGGATGTGTGCACTCCACCGATCTCTTGCCAAAGTCTCCTATCTCAGTATCAGTTCCAGGCTTCCTGTTTCAACTAGAGCCTCCTATCTCAGTAGCAGTTCCAGCTTCAACTAGATACATCTTCCATAATTCAGGCAGTCCATCCCATTTTAGTCTTTGAATAGAATTAATTAGAACCTTTTAGACCTATCATCACCATCGCCCAAAAGTCAAATATCAATTATACATAATGACAAAAGGCCAAGACTGATTTTATGCAAAGGCACTTATGTTTGTGTGCATACATCCGAGCCCTAGGCTCTCTTACATAAGGAAGAGACCTATGAACAAATTATAAAGCAGACATGAGGAAAAGAAAATAGATAAAGGAGTACTGAAATACAAAAAACAAGACTTATTTTCCTACACTCCCCCTCAAGATGGAGCATAGATATTTATCATGCTCAGCTTGGACTAACACTTTTGAAATGGTCCTCTGAGTAAGGCCTTGGTGAAAATGTCTGCGTCTGGTCCCCTGAGTTGACATGAGATGCAAAATGAATCCCTTCTGAATCATGTCACGTATATAGTGACAATCGACCTCAATATGCCTTGTCCTTTCATGGAAAGAAGGATTATTAGCAATGAACATGGCAGCCTGATTGTCGCATTTTAGTGACATGAGAAGAGGTACATTTATTTTTATGTAAATCTTTAAGGATTGCTCGAACCCACATCATTTCAGTGCACGTTTGTGCCATAGCCCTATACTCCGACTTAGCACTAGATCTAGCTACTACAGTTTGCTTCTTGCTTTTCCATGAAACAAGTGAATCTCTAGCAAATATAGAAAATCATGTTGTGGACTTCCTATCCTTGGGGCACCCTGCATATGCATATGCTTAGGTAGTGATGGTGCCTCCTCTTTTAAATAGCAACCTTGTACCTGGAGATGATTTAAGATACCTTAGTATCATTCGTATAGCATCCATATGTAACTGACGAGGTTGTTCCATGAATTGGCTCACTCGACTGACAACAAAAAAATATCAGGTCTGGTAATGGTAATATGGAGAAGCTTTCCCACCAGTTCTTTGTATCTTCTCTTGTCAACCTCATCAGTTTCATCTTCATATAGTTTCATGCTTGGATCCATTGGTGCAGTCGCAAGTCGACATCCAAGCATACCCGTGTCACTTAGCAAATCAGTGATATATTTTCTCCGAGTCATCACTAACCCTTTTTGATTTCTGGCGAATTCCAGTCCTAAGAGATCCAAGATCCTTGGTAACAAATTCACGGCCCAAAAATTCTTTTGCTCTATTTATTCCTTGTATATCATCTCATGTGATAAGTATATCGTCAACATACACTATAATAGCAATCATACCTTTGGAGGTTCTTTGTATGAAAAGTGAATGGCCTGCATTCGACCGTATGAACACCTGCTTCTCAAATAAATCTGAGAGCTTATGGAACCAAGCTTGTGGGCTCTGCTTAAGGCCATATATTGCCTTATGAAGTCTACATACCTGTGAACACTCCCCCTCAGTAGCAAACCCAAGTGGTTGCTGCATGTAGACTTCATCCTGAAGGTCACCATACACGAATGCATTCTTGACATCAAGTTGAAACACGTGCCAATCTCGAACCACAACAACAGATAGAAGAATCCGTAGGGTAGAATGTCAAGCAATAGGAGAGAAGGTTTCAAGGTAATCCACTCCATATGTCTAAGTAAAACCACGTGCTTCTAGGTGAGCCTTGTAGCGATCAATCCTGCCATATGCATTCTGCTTCACTGTGAAAACCCATTTGCAACTCACTATAGATGCTCCAGTGGGGGGCGTGACCAAACTCCAAGTGCCTTTGGATTGTAGAGCCGTCATCTCCTACTCCATAGCTACACGCCACCTGCTATCTGCCAACGCTTCCTGATAAGTTCGTGGTATGGCCACGGTGTTCAAAGCTGCAACAAACTTCCCAAAATCACCTGTTAGACGCTCGAATGTGACATGAGAAGCAAGCGGATACGAGGTGCAGGAACGTTTCTGCTTTCTAAGAGCAATAGGTAAATCAAGATCATCATCATCATTTCTACTCCCAACCTGATCATCAACTGCCTGAGATAGGCCCTGCTAAGAGGCATTAGTAATCCCATCATTAGAATTAATGCTATCAGAACAAACCTGAGGCGTGCTAGGTGACAAACCATGAGCATGAGCAGGGTAGAACGTCAACTGTAGTGGTGTGGTAATGGGGGTACCAAAGTAATGGGAGGTGGTGAGGCTGATGGTGGTGACGGAGGAGGTGGTGAGGATGGCGGTGAAGGTAGAGGTGGAATATAGACCTCATTATCCGAATCTGAATGTGTTAACCTGTCACATGTAGGCGAAAAATACATGACGGACTTACAAAATGTTACATCTGCGTCGACATAATATCTCATGTGTAACGGATCATAGCAACGATAGCCCTCCTGAGTTCTGGAGTATCGACAAAGACACATTTGACAACCTTTGGAGAGAGCTTGTCAATCACTGGAGACAACCGATGGACAAACACAATAGATCCAAACACACGAGGGCTAAGAGAGAACAACTTATCGGGAAAAACAAGTGAAAAAGGAATTTTCTCCCCTAGCAACGACGAGGGCATGCAATTAATGAGATAACAAGCCGTAAGAACCACATCACCCCAGAATGAATGTGGGGCACAACTCTGGATCAGGAGAGTACGTGTGACATCAAGAAAGTGACGATGCTTTCTTTCAGTAACACCGTTCTGTTGGGACATATATGTACACGGAGTTAGAAGAAGAATACCATGGGACCGAAAGAATAAAGCATATTTATGTAGAATTCAAGCGTATTGTCTATCCGTAGAATTTTGACAGAGATGGAAAAATATTCTGCACTTCTCTATTGAAATTTATTATGGCATTTCGAGTTTCAGATTTATTCTTCAACAAGAGGACCCAAGACAAACGACTAAAATCATCCACAATAACTAAATAACATTTGTGTCCCTGATGATCGGGAACACGACTTGGACCCCAAATGTCTACATGGAAAAACTTAAAAGGGGAGCTACTGCTCTGACTCTGACTACTAGGATAGACTGACCGATGGTGCTCAAGGTTTTAAAAAACGTGAGGCGTATCGAGGCGTTTTCCCAGTATTGCCTCGAGGCGTAAGCCTCGAGGCGTATTGAGGCGTAAGCCTCACTTGTGGAAGAAATGTTTTCATAAAACATCATAATTAACCATAATTACAATTTCCAAGTTCTAGAAATTTAATAGTTATGGGTAAATACATAACTCCATGACATTTCAAGGCTAACATCATGGTTTAAACATCGAAGTTGTTATATAACACTCTTTTTTGGACTCTAAATCAGTAAGGAGTCAAGTAAATATGAATATGCAAGCACAATAATAGCTAACTCTCTGCAAAATTTAAAGTCTTGAATAAAATTTACTAGAGGGGCTAGATGTAACACAAGATGCATACTAAGAGTAGAGGCATTAGATTTAATATCTCAAGATCCAAATTTTTGTTCATGTTGATATATAAAGAACATGCATAACAAAGTAAAAATAAGCTCAATACTTTAATAAACTGAAAAAAATGCATTTTAGTGAATTGTGAGCTCATGGACTTGAACATACTTGTCTATGAAAGATGAAAAGCCCACAATCAAAAAGAAAAGAAAAAAATATTGCAGAAAAAATTCAAAAAATCAGCACACAAATGAGGCTACGCCTCGAGGCAACGCCTCGAGGCTTACACCTCGAGGCGCGCCTCATAAGCCTCGAGGCTTAAGCCTCACTGAGGCTGCATGAGGCTATAGCCTCGAGGCGTTTTTCCTAGAAAAACGCCTCGAGGCGTACGCCTCAGCGCCTCGAGGCGCGTTTTTAAAAACAATGATGGTGCTTCCCTAACTGACATGCTTTATAGTTGAATGACGAGCGGAGTGAAATTTGGGGAAGAACTTGACGCAATTTCTGAAGCGGGAGATGTCTATAGCGCACATGCCAAAGAAAGGGAGAAACCAGTCCAACAGAGTGGGATGATAGGCCAGCATATGGTTTTCGAGCCATTCGATAAAGTTCGCCCTGTTCACAGTCACAACCAATCACCTTGCCCAAAAGAATGTCCCGAAACACAAGAGATGATGGGTCAAATATTGCTCGACAATTTAGATCATTAGTAATCTGGCTGATAGACTGTTGAAAGTCAGGATATCACATCCCTGAGAAATAGCTCAGATGTGGGAGCTTGCGCACTCTCTTTCTCACCATGACTCTCTTTCCCCTTAGTGCTATCTAGATCAGGTGACCACTAGACTACGGAACCAATTGGTCTGTTTTGGCTACTTGCACAACGACTTTCAGGTCAGAGTGAACAAGCGAATCTTTCTTGCTTCCTCCAACCAACTACGCTCTTTAGTTGGTCATCCTTCTTTCGGTGAGGGGAGTGATGACCTGTCGAATCCCTAGACTCAGGCGAGTCTGTTGGGGAGGATCCCCCTTCCCTGACGGGCTCTGTCTGTGGTGATGGCCTTCGACCATAATACCCGAAACTCTCATTTTTGAACAAGCCATTCATTGAGAAATCATGAGCATGCAACTCATTCTGTAAGCGCATAGATGGTGTCAAGGTGATCTCCCCCTGTCCCGTGATAGGAGAGTGAGTCCCATCAGCTATGACCACAATACTTCCTGGTTGAACCTGCCGATAGGCTATGAGCTGATCTCTATCTCCACACAAGAGATGTGTGTCTCCAGAATCAATAATCCTGATATATCTGAACCATGACAAATAATTGAGGCATGAATACTATCTGAGGTACTGGTCCCTGCAGTAGCAACAAAATCTGAGCTGTTCTCTGGACTAGGTGCTGGGGTATTAAATAGTGGCACAATGTTTCGCGATCGAGACACAAGCTCATCTTATGTTTCTTATCCATCGACTTCACTGTACTCATGAATTGCATGGCCCACAACTCATAATTCGACCCATCCATCTTGACTATGGGCGCCAGATCTATGAATGCACTCGTGGTGGGGATATCAATCTTTTTCTCTGACATCTTTGCGATTGAAGGAGACAAGGGTTGTAGACTTTGACCAAATGGATGTCTACAAGAACATAGGGAAAGTTGGTTGTATATGTAGACTTATACACAACCAACGTCCTCAAAAAAATGGACAATGTTAACCACACGGTGGTGATAGATGATGTTGGAGCTGCGAAAGAAGCGGCTGGGGCCGCGAGGCGCATGAGATGCGGATGTGCTGCACAAAGTGGCAGTGCCGCAGGAGGGTTTGCGAGCGGTTGGAGGCCACTGGCAGTGCCGCATGGGGGCTGGGAGTGACTGGGGGGCCACTGACGGTGCTGCTGGGGGGGGTTGGTAGCGGCCGGGGCGACCGGAGGCGGTGGGGGCTGGAGGCCGTAGGGGGCGGCGGCGTGAGGAGGCTCGAGGTGGTGGCTAGGGTTAGGGTTTTGGTACGAGAGCTCCAGTCTAGGACCGCCGCTTGCATACCGTGTTGAGAAAGATGGAAAGAGTTGTTTTATTCTATAGCCCTAAGCTCTCTTATATAGGGAAGAGACCTATGAGCAAATTACGTAAAGCAAACAGGAGGAGAAGAAAATAGATAAAGGAGTACTGAAATACAAGACTTATTTTCCTACAATGGAAATGTGCTCTTCTTTTGAATAACACCACAGATCCAGAGCGCCTTCAATTAGTCGAGCAAGCTGCTATTGATTAAAATCAAAAGAGAATGATTTTCAAAATCAAAACCCGTAATTTGATAATGGACTTATCTTCTGTGCACACAAAAAAGATGCACGCACCTCGAAAGATAGATGCCGATGAATTGATCCAAGAATAAGTTTAAGCAATTTGAATTCTTCTGCATAAGAATTTGAACATCTGTAAGATGCGTTTCCTTCACAAGGAACATATATAAAATAAATCTTCCTTGCTTCATTTGAAGCTGAATTAGAATTAGTATCAACCCAGCTGCCACAGCTTTGTTGCATAAACTCTTAAATATGAAGTTCCAATAAGTAAGGTGTCCCTCCACTGAAAACAAAATATTCGTCCACCAAAGATCAATGGGAGTAAATCCCATTTATATCAGAAATATAAACCTTAAAGTCATTTATACCTGACACAAGGCAATTGAGCAAATCCGAACATGAGAGTTTTTAAAGCCGTTTTGGGCAAATTCAAAGGGTTCTGCAAAACAACACAATAAAAAAGTACTAAGCCTTATCCCACTATAAGTAGGGTCGGCTACATGGATTCTTGCTCAAAGCCATGTTGAAAGATTCGACAATTTTTTACGCTGGTCGTCGATTACCTAACGCAACCCCTGCAAGAGTGGGATTTGAATCCTAGTCTTTTGTGTGGTAGGCACACTGTACTACCACTAGACCATTATGAGCATCTTTGTAAAAACCCCAGTTAGTCTGAGTATCTGCAACAAAGTTTGCCTCCCTGAATTGATGTATAAAGTCCTCAATAATATTCCTCGTATCATCTAATTCTTTCCACCGATTCCTTGCACTCCAAAGATCTCAATGGTTCTTTTTAAAAATATGAACCGACATTAGCTGAATCAACTTCCACAATAACCTTGTCGATTCCTCTACATTTGCATATCCTCAGTCCTAATACAGATGTAAGTTCAGCTACAATATTTGTAGTATTGCCGATATATGCCTATAAGGCAAAAATCATGTTTCCATAATGATCTCTTAGGATACCTACCCCTCCTGCAAGCCCAGGATTCCCCTTGCATGTGCCATCAATAGTTTAAATCAGCCTTCTACAGGTCTCTGCCACGTAACTATTTTCCATTTGCCATCAATTGCAGTTGTTTCAAATTCCAACTTTCTGCATATTTTTCCGTTCAGCCTCATTCCTGGCAAATTTAGCTTTGATAAGGGGATTTACATAATCAATCACTTCGCATCTTTTTCAAGAAGGACCAACAATTATTATAATCTTCTTCGAACTTTCTTCTGCATGTTTCTTTCCACACGGACCAAAATATCCAAGCTAAGAAAACCCCCTGACTTTCTTTGAAATGGAATCTTCGCTTTTCTTTTGAATATATAGTAATGCCATGCCCAATAACTTTTGTATTCCTTCTTTCAAAGTTGCCATATATCAATGAACCATCTCCAGGCCAAAATAGAAATATCACTATTGAAAAAACATGCTCAATAGATTCACAATTCGATCTGAAGTTGCAATAACAACATTTAGAAGCCATATGAAATCCTATTTGTTTAAAATTATAATCCATGGGAAACTTTTCCACACGGGTTTCCATAGAAAGTTGACATTTTTGTGGGAATACATGGATCCCAAATTCACCTTGCCCAACTTATAAGAAATTTCTTTTTCCTTGTCTCATTCCAAGCACTTTTCACTTAACTTTCCCCCTTATCTACCAGAATCCATCTCCTTTTAGTCTTTTTATTTTCCAACTGATTATCATAGCAATGATATCTTCTTGCAGCTCTTGAGGAATATTAAGTTATTGAAGATTTCTTTGCATATTAACCTTATCCTGACAAGTCTCCGCAATAGCAACATTTGGATTTATAATTTCAATCCCTTCCATATCACAAATAGGCCCATCAATAAATCATCTGTCTTTGCAGAAGTTTAAGTTCCCATCAGCAATAGACCAAATGGCATTTTTAGTCACCTCTTTCCAGAATTTCTTTAGAATTCTCCATCTAGCAGGACTGTTGTTATCATATGTTTCTAAATTCCCATATTCCATTCCCATGAAAGCCCAAATAGTATTTTCATTCGTATACTTCCAAGCCATCTTCATTCTCGATGCTTTCATAATATCTTTTAATGATCTTAGTCCCCTTCCTCTATAGACTTAATATATTAACCCATATCCCGTGTTTGCTACGATGTATATCATCTTCGCCCTAAAAAAATTGAAAAATGCTTTCCAATTTACTAATTACTCTTTTGGAATATCATAAACACACATAATATGAACAGGGATGTAACGTCCTGAGCCCCAGATCCGGTTTGTTATCGATGACTACTAGTACAGACAATTTGTTGGGCTCGAGCCCAACTGAAGCACTTGACCTCATTTCCTGGAACCAAAAAAGATAATTCCCAATCTTCTGACTACTTTCCTACTGCACTATCATAGGAGCTTGGTCAGACAAACTCTGGCGTCATAAATGACTTTAGTCATGCTGCTATTAAACCAATCAATGTTGCCCATACATCTATCAAGCCTTTCATAAATGCGTGCACTTCCAACTTGGTTATCACACGAAGGCAAGACATCATACTCATGTTGTAACTACTAACTCCAACAATGAAGCATCATGGATAGCTTCTCTGAATTCTGTCCAGATTGTTCATCATAGCGACCTCCTATCTTCTCTTCTCTGGTTTGATAAGAGTTAAAATGCCCTCCAATACGCCAAGGGCGAATCATTAGATCAAGAACTCATCTCGCGTTTTTGCAAATGTCTGTTACAGCATAGACTGAAGTGAAATAAAAACTGCAGTTCAAAATTCTCTTCTTTTTCATTGCAAGAAGTAAAGTTCACATCATCTTAGCCAATAGACAAGTTTTTTTTCTGCAAATGTATTGTAAAAGTTTCGTTGTATATGATGGAGAAGACAAATTTCTTATTCTTTTGCTATTAACCATAGGTTCTAATAATCCAATAACACCGACTTTATGACTTCTTACCAGCTTATTTATATGTGCCATATTAGAGTCGTTAAAGACTCGGTGATAGTTCCATATTAAAATGGTCATTCAGAACTTTGTGTAAGTATCGAAGCCCTTTTGTTTCTACAATCCCCTTTATTTTGAGTATTGTGGAATGAGATTTATGAATTGAGCTTATCAAGAATCCCTAGGGTTCTCTTATATAGGAAAAATCCCGTTGGGCAAATTACATAATAGAGATGGAAAGAAATAAAAATACATTTGAATAAGAAAAAAAGCATCTCAACACTCCCCCTCAAGATGGAGGTTAGATATCAATCATGCTCAACTTGGAACACACCTTTGAAATGGCCCTTTGGCTAGAGCCTTGTTGAAAACTTCTGCTGGCTGTTACCCTTAGCTGATATGGGAAGTAGAGATAAGGCCCTTCAGAATCATGCCACGGGTGTAGTGACCATTTACATCAATGTGCTCGATCCTCTCATTGGAGGGCATGGCTGCTGGCAATGAAAAGAACATCATGGTTGTCGGATTATAGATGTATAGGAAGAGGCGTATCAATATCTAGGTCCGACAAATCGGATCTGTCCCATATCATCTCAGTGCTTCTCACACCATGACTTTGTACTCTGACTCTGCACCCAAGGAGCTCCCTATGAATACTGCAAAGTCAGAGGTAGATCCCCTCTCATTGGGACCACTTGCATAATGTGTATATGCACACCCTATAATGGCGAGAGTTGTCCCTTTACTAAAGTGCAGTCTTGTACCTAGAGCTGTCTTCAGACATCTCAGAATCATGTGAACCTCATCCATATGTGGACGTTTCATCTGCTCGATAAACTGTTTGACTTTGCTCACTGTAAAGGAAGTGTCTGTCCTGATAATGCTCACATATAGGAGCTTCCCTACGAGCTCCTTGTATATCCTTTTATCCACCTCGTCTATATCATCATCATATAGCTTCATGCTAGGCTCCATGAGAGTAGTGGTAGGTCTGTAATCTGCCATGACTATCTCAGAGCGAGGATCAATAACATACTTCCTTTGGGTTATCACAAGATCTTGATGTTCCCTGGTAAACTCAAGCCCTAGGAAGTATTAGAAGTCGCTAAGGTTCTTGGTTACAAACTGCTATCCAAGGAACTCCTTAGCCACACTAATACCCTGTACATCATCTTCTGTAACAATGATATCATCGACATAGACCAGCATACCAACTGTAACTCATCGAGTCCTCTGAACAAATAGCGATCTGTAGCCGATCTAATGAAACCTTGCTGCCCGATCAAGTCCAAGAGCTTTTGCCAACCATGCTCAGGACTCTACTTAAGGTCATAAATAGCCTTATGAAGTATGCAAATCTTTTGACATTCGACAACAAACCTAGGTGGTTGCTGCATGTGAACTTCCTCCTGTAGATCACTTTAGAGGAATGCCTTCTTCATAGTCAAGCTGGGGCAAGGACTGTAGCATTGCAACATAAAGAAGGATCCGAAGGGCACCACAGGAGAATATATCCTGATAGTCTACCCCATAAGTCTAGGTGAATCCTCGAGCCACAAGTCGATCCTTGTAGCGATAAACGCTGCCATCTGCATGGTGATTCACTATAAACACCCACTTGCATCCAACCTCATAAGCCCCTGAAGGCGTAATAAGCAAGATCCAAGTATTACACGATTTTAGCACAATCATCTCCTCCTCCATGGCAAGATGTCACTGATTGTCTCTTACATAGCCTCATGATATATTTGTGGGATCTCGACAACTGATAGACCCACAACAAGCCTCCTGAAATCATCTGAAAGTCGACCCGAAGAAACCTGATTAGCAAGAGGATACATGACGCATGTACACCTCCTCTTTTATAGAGCAATGGATGCATCAAGATCATTTGTACCCTCGGTAACATGTAAAGTAGCCTCTTGAGGAGGCACCTGCTCATCTTATAAAGTAGCATACTGTATAGATAAATCAACAGTGCCATAAGTAGTAATAGAGTGCTCAGAATACACCTGGTATGTGCTGGAGGATGGAACAATTCCATGAGCAGAAGGTATAAAAGGTGGCATGCGAATGTAAAAATGTGGTAGAGAAATCAGTTAATGTACCGGGAAGTGGGGACGAAGGAGCAACCACAGAAGAAGGTGGTGGAGCTGGTGAATGTGGTGGAGCTGGAGGTGGTGGTGATGTAGGGGACATGTAGACCTCCGGAGTCAGACGAAGTTAACGTGTCACCTATAGGGGAAAAATACATAACCAACTAAAAAAGGTGACATCATCACTGACATAGTAATTCGGTTGAATGATAAAAAAGCTGATGTCCTGGAGTAGTAGCCACAATAACACACTTGACAGCTCTGAGGGAGAGCTTGTCATGACCAAGGGTCAGATAGTGAACAAATGCACATAACTAAAGATTTGTGATGTAAGAGAGAAGATCCTTCTTGGGAAACACGATCGAGAAAAGAATCTTCTCTTTAAATATGGAGGAATGCATATGATTCATTACGTAACAAGAAGTAAGAACCATATCATCCTAGAAAGAATGGAGAGCATGACTTTGAATCAGGAGAGCCCTGGTCACATCAAGTAGATGACGGTGTTTGCGTTTAGCTACACTGTTCTGTTGGGAAGTCTGGTGTATAATGCCAATCTACCTAAATAACTTAGGAAGTTGTAAAGTGTAGAATTTCAAGGTATTGTCAGAGCAGAGATACTTAACATTAGTAGAAAAAATATTCTTTATTGCATTAATAAATGATTGAATGATAGATCAATCCTCAAGCTTGGTTTTCAAAAGGAATACCCATGACAGTATAGAAAAATCATCCACAATGACAAGAATGACCCACATGCCACCTTGATGGTTCGGAACACAACTAGGACCCAAAATGTCTAAATGAACTAACTCAAATAAGTTACTGCTACTACGACTCCGTTGATCGGGAAAGAAGATTTATAGTGATTCCCAAGTTTGCAAGCCTCACATTGGAATGTAGATTGAGGGGATATATGTGGGAGGGCATGATACAAATTATACAGAGGAAGGTGTACAAAACGCGTATGCCATATGTACGGAGAGATTGATCCAGTATGAATAGAAGCACTAGCATATGGAGACTGGACCAGTCCGGTATAACTCGCCTTGCTCACGACCACATCCAATCACCCTGCCTATGAGTATGTCCTGAATCACAAGAGAACGACAATGCAGATCCTTAGTGATTTAAGTAATATATAATAAATTCATCAAAAAATATGGTGCATATGACAATGCCATTCTACAAGCACATGGACAATGTCAAATAAGCCTCTCCCTATCCTGTGACAGGGGAATGTGTCCCCATCTGCAATGACAACCGATCTTCTTGGAGGAACAAATCAATGTGAAGCAAACTGAGTCTGGTCTCCACAGAAATGGTGGGGTATAACAAAATCCATGATCTACTTTATCATATCTGCTCTGTGAGCATATGCTATACCTAATGAGCTATAAAAGGCTATGGTAGCACCTGCAGTATCTAGAGGACCTGTAGGTGCACCAATCATGGCAATGGCACTAGTCATTATTTCCCTCAGACGAGAGATAGTATCATCCGACATCTGTTCTTTAGTAGGAGCAGAAGTGGTAGTAGGCTCATCTTGATCGGCGACATGAGTAGATGCGGGGTATCCATGCTTCAGATAGCATGACTGCTTGAAATGACCAAGTCGATGACAATAAACGCATGTCCATGTTGACATCCACCTCCTTTGCTAGGAACACCGTACCTAGGACTGCTAATTGAACCGAACTGTAACAAACAAACCTATGTTCGAGTTCAGTTCGATAAGAAAGTTTAAAAGTCCAAGTTTGAGTTCGGTTCAATAAATATTCAGTAGGATATGTTCGAGTTCGAGTGCGTTTAGAAAATGAATGTTTGAATTTGGTTCGATAATAGTTCGTTAACGATTTAACTTAACTTAAACTTGTTATATGAACAAGTTCAAAACCAAAGTTCGATAATAAGGTTCGACATGGGAACAAATTTTTAATGAAACTCGATCGAATTTCGATCGAATTTTGATTTTGGCGGGTGATCGAAATTCGATCGAAATGGCCTATATCAATCGAAATATGGTGGTCCCAGTTCAAAAATTGATCGAAATGATCGAAATTTCAGTTGAATTTCAATCGAAATTCGACCGAAATTTCGTTTCGATTGCTTACCGAAATGGTGACCGAAATCGAATTTTAAGGCCTTGAAGTTCGATAAGCAATAAAAATAAGAAATTATTCAAATAAAAGTTGTACAAAGCTCAATAAATACCATGTTTTCTTTAGCCCCAAAATTTATCATGCGTACAAATATGAAGTCACACATACACATACATATATCGAACTCAAACTTTTATCGAACGAACATGTTGAATGGGAAAAGAAAGTTGTATTCCATCTAACCCTAGAGCTCTCTTATATAGGGAGAAAAACTCTAAGGATAAATTACATAAACATGACAATAGAAATATTATGAATATCTTAACACTCCCCCTCAAGCTGGAGCATATATATCTATTATGCTCAGCTTGGAACAACAATGATGAAAAGGACCTCTAACCAGAGCCTTAATAAACATGTCTGCAATCTGATCTCTTGACGCTATATAAGATGTTGAAATAAGCCCCTTTTGGGATGAAATCACGAGTATAGTGACAATCCACCTCAATGTGCTTTGTCCTTTCATGTAATGCTGGATTATTAGCCATAAACAAAGCCGTCTGATTATCGCATTTAAGATGCATAGGAAGAGGTACTTCAATCGTTAAATCGATCAAGATAGATTTGACCCACATCATCTCAATACTACCTTGGGCCATTGCCCTATATTCTGATTCTGTACTGGATCGAGCAACAACAGTTTGTTTCTTACTCTTCCATGAGACTAGTGAGCTGTCAACAAACACAATGAAGCCTGAAGTAGACTTCCTGTCATTAGGACACCCGACATAATTTGCGTCTGCACACCTGTAACAGAAAGCGACGTATCTCTTCTAAGCAGAAGACCTACACTTGGAGATGACTTTAGATATCTCAGGGTCATGAAAACTGCATCGATGTGCACCTGCCTGGGTTGCTCCATGAACTGACTTACTCTGCTCACAACAAAAGATATATTAGGCCTGGTAATAGTAACATACAATAACTTCCCTACCAGCTCTCTGTATCATCTCTTGTCTTCCTCCTCAGATCCGTCATCATAAAGCTTCACATTAGGATCCATCGGGGTAGTAGCTGGTCTACAATCTGTCATGCCTGTCTCAGATAGAAGATCAGTGACATACTTTCTTTGTGTCATAACCATACCCTGTTGATTTCGTATAAAATCCAGTCCAAGGAAGTAACGAAGCATACCAAGGTCCTTGGTAACAAACTGCTGTCCAAGGAAATCCTTAGTAGCTTGAATGCCCTGCTCATCGCTGCCAGTGATAACAATGCCATCAACATAAACTAAAATGACTACAATACCTCTCTGGTGTCTCTTTACAAAGAGAGTATGATCTGCAGTAGATCTGACAAACCCCTTTTGTTCAATCAATTCGGAGAGCTTCTAAAACCAAGCACTCGGACTCTTCTTAAGGCCATATATAGCCTTATGAAGACGGCACACCATACTGGACTCCCCCTCAGCAGCAAACCCAGGTGGTTGCTGCATGTATACCTCTTCCTGCAAATCACCATACAAGAAAGCATTCTTCACATCCAATTGGAAAAGTGTCCAATCACGTACCATGGCAACAACAATAAGAGTCTGCAAGGTAGAGTGACGCGCTACAGGAGAAAATGTGTCCTGATAGCCCACCGCATATGTCTGGGTGAACCCACGAGCTACCAACATGGCCTTGTATCTGTTTACAGTACCATCAGCCAGTGCTTCACAGTAAAAACCCACTTGCTTCCAACAACACACACTTGGTGGAGCATGGACTACACTCCACGTACATCGTGACTGTAAAGCCGCCGTCTCCTCCTCCATAACCAACCGCCACTGACTGCTTTGCAGTGCCTCGTAATATGACCGTGGTATCTCTATATCAGACAACCCCACAACAAAGTGATGAAAATCCTTGGAAAGACGTTTCAAGGAAACATGAGAACCCAAAGGGTGCATAGGACATGCTCGTTTCTGCCGTCGAAGTGCAATAGGCATATCCAAATCTTCTGTAGGAGTAGTAGAGACATCTGCACCTTGTACCTCTGTCTGTACATGTAAATCATCCATGCCATTAGAAGAACTCAAATTTAGTGGTCAATTTCATTTACGTTTATTTATGTCGACGGATTTTAATTAAATAAATGGGATCACCTGTGATCTCAATTAATAGTCGATTTGAATTTTAAATTTGGTCGGTTAATTAATTAGAGTCATTTTAGGATAAATTGGTTGTCAATTTAAATTATTTACTATTTTTGTAAGATCATCCCTCCTATATAAAGGGATGAGGGTCCAATGTTTTTAGTCAGTTCAGATTTATGAAAAGTTGAGATTTATCTCTCTCTTCTTCTCGTCTCTCTCTCCCCCACGTGATCTCCACGGTTCTTCCCCCTCGAATCTCGCGCTACAGGCGTGATTTCTTCTCTCAACCCTTCCCTTATTCTTCCACCGAAAATTCTACCAAATATTTTAAATTCGATCGACACGTCAAATCCGTGTTTGCATCATTTGGTATCAGAGCATGGAAACCGAATCGTTTTCACGATTCAACGATCCTGCCGCATATTGGCAATTGCAGTTTGATTTGAGTCGTCTCTCCCTGATTCGCGTTCACGTGCACGTCGACACAAGTTCAAGCGACGTCTTGTTTCAAGCATTAAAGTCCAGGAATGGCTGGATGCGCAAGTCGGAGAAGATTCGTTCATCGACAACGAAAGTCAGATCGTAGAGGCTGCTGTGCAACCCGATTTTGAGAAAAAATGAAGGTATTTCCATTCCAAAGGAAGATTTATTTGATACAACTCCTGTGCAACCAAACAATGAAGAAAAAGAAGCCAAAACGGTCGCTGTCCAGAAGGTTCCAGATCAGCCACCTTCGCCGATAGCGCCCCCGATGGCAACCCCAACCCCCCCGGCGATTCCTCAAGCCGACCAGGCCCTCGCCGCCTCCCCACAACCCCTCCCGCAATCCCGACGACCCCATTCCAGCCCCCAGCCTTGCCGGCGCCGTCCCTCACCCCCGCAAGTCCCGCGGCTCAGAACCCAACCCCACCA